>NIPM01000026.1:313895-337034 GCA_002738285.1 Holacanthella duospinosa
TTTTTTTAAACTCAAAGTTAATTGAGTTTATAGTAAATTCAGTCAAGAGGTAACTGTTAGAGTTGTTGGTGGAAAAGCCACAAAAAGTTAAAAGTTAAAAGTTTAGTTTAATTTAATTTTCAATTCAATTAGTTTTTTTATAGTTTAAATCAATTAAAATAATTGATTAGGGAATTAGTGTTATTGGATTCTGGGAATTTCGTCCAACTAAATTCAAGTAAGTTGGTCGATTTAGACCAGACACATAACAATATCAAGATATATATCATGATATTTATTTATGAAAATATCATGATATTTTTGATATTTTCATTAAACAACAATTTTTGAATTAGAGACTACCCATGAAACCATAGGCGTAAGTGTGAAGCAGACACAACATAAAAGTGCAGTAATATTCAAGCGAATGAATGAAAAAAATTCAACCTGTGATATTTATTCCCAAGCAGCATTAATTTGGTTGGTAGTTAGTAGGGATGTGCCGAATGGGATTTTTCTGATATTCCCGAATACGAATATACGTTTCCTGAAGACTAACTATTCCCGAATATTCCCGAATAATTCACAAATGATAAAATAATAATAAATTTGTTCTTTGTTTAATTTTTCTCCACGACATGATCACATGAGACATCTCATTGTCCTTTTTGTTTCAAATTCACATTTGAANTCACAAATATTCCTGAAGACTAACTATTCCCGAATATTCCCGAATAATTCACAAATGATAAAATAATAATAAATTTGTTTTTTGTTTAATTTTTCTCCACGACATGATCACATGAGACATCTCATTGTCCTTTTTGTTTCAAATTCACATTTGAATTAATAATTTTCTAATTAATTTTATAATTATCATTTCAAACGGGACTAAATAGTGAATCGGATTCAGGTAAGCAATAAGCATTAGATTAGCAGTTTAAAACTCATGTTTCAATTTTGGTACTCTCTTGCCTGAATCCAATAAATTGTTATAATGTTACTTTTATATCATATTTCACAAAAGTCATTAAAAAAAATTTCTTTTTTTAATTTCATATCATTGATTCCTAAGTGGAACTATTCCCGAACACAGAGACCATTATTCGGGAATAGGAATATTTAGGAATAGTGAAATTTCTAGTTATTTCTAGACGAATATTCGTCACAACGAATATTCGGCACATCCCTAGTAGTTAGTTATTTTTATTAAGCAACAGACGTTAGTCTTCTGTAGAAATTTGAAAATAGCAGATCACTCTAGCTATCATTGATGATAACAAGAGAATGTCCAGGGTTAAAGATCCTATTGGAATAATTTTTGGGTGGGGAGTCAAGTTGTTCTGGATGAATCGGATTCTGATTCCGACGATTCTCCAATAGATGATAATTGAGCTTAAATTTAACTACAATTGATTCATTTAATTCTAAAGTTTTAGAATCAATTAATTTACACAATTTACTACTTNGGGTGGGGAGTCAAGTTGTTCTGGATGAATCGGATTCTGATTCCGACGATTCTCCAATAGATGATAATTGAGCTTAAATTTAACTAACAATTGATTCATTTAATTCTAAAGTTTTAGAATCAATTAATTTACACAATTTACTACTTTTTTTTTCTAGTTCCTAATCAGCAAATTATAAATGCCTTGATTTGGGTTTACATTGATCCTAACGTGTGCACTGTTTTAAAAATATCATGTGCGTGAAAATAACAAAAATAATCAAAAATATCAAAAATATCAAAAATATCAAATATATCTGATATATATCAAAATATCCGATATTTTTGATATTTTTGAAAATATCATGATATTTTCGAACTCTGCTCCCTTGTGGTATCCTATCATTGATTCTAGTTTGACAATTTCTATTGATTGTGTTATGTGTGTGTGTGTGTGTATGTGTTTTTTTTTATACCATCATCCCTCCCTAGTGGACTGGACTGAATTAGCCGTCAATCAAGAACTTTATTCAATTTCCCCTTGTGGTCTCTTTTTCCANCCTTGTGGTATCCTATCATTGATTCTAGTTTGACAATTTCTATTGATTGTGTTATGTGTGTGTGTGTGTATGTGTTTTTTTTTTATACCATCATCTCTCCCTAGTGGACTGGACTGAATTAGCCGTCAATCAAGAACTTTATTCAATTTCCCCTTGTGGTCTCTTTTTCCATTGAATCGACACCGTGAATATCTTAAATCGGANCATTGAATCGACACCGTGAATATCTTAAATCGGATCCTCTCCGCTTCGTTAGGTTTCATATGCAAAGCATTTTGTAGTGAGGTAGATCTTCTTCTCCTGGGATTTCAGTATTTCAGTTTCAGTCAATTGAGGCCATAGAAAGTTACCATTTTACGAGACAGAATAAATAGAATTCACTTTTCTCCGTCGTCCAAGATTCAAGACGAACTTTCTCCTTGGTTTTTTTTTTTATTTTATTTTTTCGGGGGGCTAATGCTCCTTTTGGAGAAGAATGGATTCTGTCGGTTGGAAAAAGTAGGGAAGTTCCTGTAGCTTTCTTCCTTCGTCTCTTCCTTTATGCCATTTTCTTATTCTCCAATTCCATATTTAAGTTTTGTTTCAGGAGTCCATTGGACTACTGGGCTTAGGGTATGGAGGGTGCAGTCAGGCGGATGTCTCACTTTCCCTAATGACTCAAAAAAAAAAGGAAAAAAATACCCAACTTTTGTACACTTTCTCTCTTTCTTTCTTCCTTTCTCTCTCTCTCTCTCTCTCTCCAAAGGTCCTAGTTCTTGAGTCTTCTTGACTCATGGCATTAGTTTGAATAAGAATGTATCGACGGGATTTTCNTTTTTTTTTTTTTTTTTTTTTTTTTTTTTTTTTTTTTTTTTGTGATGATGGTGGTGGTAGTAGTAGGACAGAGAGAGGCGAGACTGAAGTTGGAACTTACTGGAGTTTTTACTAGTAGTATACATAGATGGTCTTTTGTAAAAAAAAAAAAAAAAAATTCCATTGGATGGACTTTGGTCTCTCCTCGTATATACTTTCTCCGTCCTGGTGAAAGGAGTCTCTAGGGTCTCTTACTTGTACAAATTGCCTCATAAATGTATTTGCTCAAACGGACTTCTTTTGTTTTTACTCTTAGTACTAGTCAAGGAGATTTAGGCAGTCGTCCGTCTCCAAAATCAATCACCCACACGACTTTTCTCTTTTTTTTTTTTTTTTTTTTTTTTTTTTTTGTAGGNGAGGGCCAAACTTAGAATCGAATTGCAAGAGTCGAGAGGCTGATCTTTTCCCTGTCCTCCTGATACCTTTTACTTCCGATTCTAATCAATTAGTCCAGAAACCCGAGAGAAAGTGAGTGAAGAGAGGAAGTGGTGAAAAGAGAATTTTTTTTTCTTATATTTTTTTTTTCAAACCAAAATTTCTCAAAGAAGTCTATTTTTTTTTTATGTTTGGGGAGTAGAATTTGAAAAATTGTGGTTAGCGTGGAGTCATTTATTCTCGTCGGTTGATTGACTTTTTGGGTTTTTTTTTTTTTGTGTGTGTGTGTGTTTTCTCCAGCGGGGCCTTTCGGCAGGATCGACTTTTGATCAAGACGAATGGACGCAATGGTCCCACCAGACGCCTTGCTCTCGTTCTTGTGACGGAGGAATCACTCAGCAGTTTCGGAGATGCAAATCACCCCATGGCTGTCACGGAGTCGCAGTACGTCGAAAGATGTGCAACATGCAGGTCAGAAATTTTTATTTTTTTACAAAAAAAAAGAATTAAAAAAAAAAAAAAAAAAAATAGAATTTTTTTAGATCTTTAGATCTATATATTCATTCATATTCAGAGAGAGGAAACTATTTTATTCAGCCTTGTCTAGAGAAAAAGGACTATCGACGAGAACAGTGTAAAGCTTTCGATGGGATCAAATACAGAGGACTACCAAGGACTTGGGAGTCAATGGAAGATCCTCAGAATCCATGCGCAAATATCTGTAGGGCAGAAAAAACAACAATAGTTGCCAAATTATCAGCTAAATTAAAAGATGGGACAAGATGTAAAATTGGTGGACTCCATGTCTGTGTTGATGGAGTCTGTGAGGTAATCAATTCATTTCTCATCATTCTGTCTCTACTAACAAGTGAAGATGTAAAAACAAAAAAAAAATTTTTTTTTTGATCATGTTTGATGTTTAGTTGTCATTTAGCACTCCTCATTCTTTCTGTTTACCCTGATGCTGCTAATGCTAATGCTAATGCTGAGTAGTTACTACTACTATACAAGTAAACTAACCAAAAAATGTTCCTAATGCAATGTAAACTGTATTTTTTACTTATAAATATCTCTAAAGTAACTGAAAATATGAATATTGATGCTCTACTTTTTATCACTGCTCTAGTGCTCTATCCAGAAATTTACAACGTTCTCTATCTAGATTCTAGACTAATAGACAAATGGAAATGTATCCTATCAACTTTTTTTTTTCGTTTCTAACAATCTTCGCACTGTATCCTGAAGGATCATTTTACTTTAGTTTTTAGTATATATACAGGGTGTTTAATCTTTTTTTCCACTCTTTTTTTCCAATTTCATTCTAGCTCCTCCCACCCCATGCTGCTCCCAGCAAAAGAGTGTGAAAAAATGACGTCATGCTTTCTAGGGTGCAAAAAAATGTTAAACACCCTGTATAAACTTTCTCTTCCCTTCGCAACGAAAATCTTTATAAGAAATACGGTTTCTTATACTCTTTGTAGAGGGGTAGGTATAAAATTAGCATAATCCTTAGCCTATCCATCTCTCATGAAATGGGAGAGTTTGAGTTATTAAAACAAAATTCCCACCTGGAGAGGGAAAATGTGTCGGATTTCTTTAAGATTTTCTTTTTATCTGGATTTCTTCTGTTGAAGTGAAGTGGTTCTTTGGAGGATTTGTCTGGGTAGAAAGAGAAAGTTCTTATCAGTATCCCTGGGCTCTGTGCCAGACTTTCTCTAAACGATTCCCTTCCAGAAACGGGATTCCTTCTAATGGTCTCCTCTCCTCGTCTGGGACTCTTTTGACATCAAAAATACGAACATTTCTACATTTCTCTTTTATTTTTTATTTTTCTTCTTCTTTTTTTTTTTCTAGGCAGTTGGATGTGATCTGAAACTTGGGTCTCCAAAGAAAGTAGATGAATGCGGTGTATGTGGCGGAGATGGGAAAACATGTACAGCAGGAGTTTATCGTTGGGCACTACTGCCAAGGGGCTTCTGTTCAGCAGCATGTGGAGGAGGTCAGTAAACTTTTTCAATTTTCTTATTTACTAATGAGTTTTTTCATAAGATGAGAAACTCAGGTGAACCTTCTGGACATTAATAAGAAGAAGAAAAAAAAAAGAAAGAAGAAGAGTAAAGAATCACTTGTTAAAAGTGACGCATGGTCTTCTTAATTGTTCTATTTTTTTTTCCTTCCAGGTCAACAGGCAGTAGCAGTCATTTGCAGACATAGTCTTACCAATGACGAAGTAGAGCAGTATTTCTGTAGTTCTCCACAGAAACCATATAGAACATACCAGAGTTGTAACATTCATCCATGTGAACCGGCGTAAGCTAGCCTTCGGGTTTCATTTATTTTTATTTTTACTAGTCAAAATTTCTAAATTAGAGAATCAAATCAGATTAATGACTCTCCTAGAGCAGGAAATGTTTGAGTCGTGTTTGATATATTGGATTTGATTTTATATTTAATTTGAAATAATACTTATACATATAATAAGCCTTTGTTCCGTTTGATTCTAATAAGATAATAACTAGTAACAAGCAGTGTTGCCAGTGTGGGTTTTTTGGGGGTTTTTGGTCGGGTTTTTTTTTTCCACCCAAAAAGTAAAAACCTCTTGAGGTTTTGGATTTTTGATAAATTACGTGTGGGAAATTCAAATTTCACAATGTAAATTAAATTCAAACAAGATAGTTAAATTTTAATTCATTATCTGCTTTTGCATCTGTTTATTTATTTAAAAAAATGGAAATACCCTATTATGTACACATTGTACTAGGTGTTGTTTATTCCATTGTACTGTTGGTATACATTCCAACGTACATATGGTCGACAGTACAACCGATTCTTAAGATCTCGATTTGTGCAGTTAGACTAGGAGTAATCTCTCAACTACAACTCATTTAGCGGGATTTCTTTGGCTTAGGTAACTTTAAAAAAACAATTAGTTTGGCATAACTCGCTAAAGCGGTATGGTACAAAATATTTTTCTTATTAATAAACTCTCGTTCTTGGTTCAAAGAAATTTTTTAATTTTTGAATGATTGGCATTCGCGCCACGCAATTATCTTATGTTTACCAGTTTCATAGCAGGGTTAGAAAAAAACCCCCAAAATCCGCAAAAATCCCTAAAACCCTGTTTTGGCGTTTTTTGTACAAAAAAAATAACCCGGGGGTAGCTAACACTGGTAACAAGAAGTGATTTGAGTTGTTGTAATTTGTGAGTGCCGAATTATAATCCCAAAAACCGTGCGCTGTTTCTCGTTTTGCATTAAAAAAAATTTTTTTTTTTGTATAGATAGAAGCACCTCTTTGAAAAATTGTTTGACTTTTATATCCTTGGTAGTATCCTAATANGGTTCAAAGAAATTTTTTAATTTTTGAATGATTGGCATTCGCGCCACGCAATTATCTTATGTTTACCAGTTTCATAGCAGGGTTAGAAAAAAAACCCCAAAATCCGTAAAAATCCCTAAAACCCTGTTTTGGCGTTTTTTGTACAAAAAAATAACCCGGGGGTAGCTAACACTGGTAACAAGAAGTGATTTGAGTTGTTGTGATTTGTGAGTGCCGAATTATAATCCCAAAAACCGTGCGCTGTTTCTCGTTTTGCATTAAAAAAAAATTTTTTTTTTGTATAGATAGAAGCACCTCTTTGAAAAATTGTTTGACTTTTATATCCTTGGTAGTATCCTAATAAGTTAAGTTTGTGAAGTTTAGTTCTGTTTTGAAAGTTGTATTTGTTGTAAAATAGAGAGGAAAGACGTTTATGATTAGGGAAATGAAGTGGTAATTCAGTTGAATGAAGTTGGGTGGTTTGATGGTTATATGGAGCGGAGTGGAGGGGTAGTAATTAGGATGGTGGGAGAAGGAATTAATATTTGGTCTTTGATCGCAAGTGGATTTAATGTTTCTAGTCATTAGACTTTCTCCTAGGATCCCTTGGATTACTAACTCTGTCGAGTAATCCACTTTCTCTCTCTCTCTCTCCAGCCAATTAAAATTGTATGCCTCATTCCACACCACTTTCTCTTTCATTATAGGTGGGAGGTTGGGGAGTGGAGTCTTTGCTCAGCCACATGCGGCGGGGGACTACGGATTCGAAGAGTCTACTGTGCTCAGGAAAAAAATACTTCAAAGATACAAGTAATCAATCAGGTTTATTCTTACACGTCTTGTCATTTACAATTTGTAAGGTGTGAAAGTCATTACTTACATTATAGGACCCATTACTTCACTCTTCACTTAAGAAACTCTTTTTTACTTTTTATACACTTTATAATGTTAATTAAGCAGAACATGAATGCAAAATTCAAAGAAATCATCAACAAATCTGGAACGCAAATCATGCCTTTTGTCAAATCTTCTAAAGTCAATAGGTTGTTACATAAGGTGGTGTCTTTATCATCTCATCGAAACACGAAATTAATGAAAAAAAAATTTTTTTTCTTGTTTCTTTTTTTTTTATCTTGCCGTAGTAGTCTGAACTGAGCGAGGCCGGTTTGTTCAGTTTTTAGAATAACATTAATTAGGAGTTTGAAATACACAGTGTCACAGTGTCACTGTCCCAACAAAAACCAGTATTCTAATTTTCTTCTTTCTAAAACTGGGTTTTGGTTAGCTAAATTACACATGATCGATGAAGAGTTTCAATGAAACCAATAATTACAGTGTCTTTCACTCGATTGACGAACATGAGATTTTATTGAAACTTTTTACATCGGTCATGCGTCCTAGGGACATGATTGGGGATAACAACGAAAATGTAACGTCGTGTGGGCTTTATAGTGGGGGGAAGGGGGTATATTTCAAATTTTTATGATGCATAAGTCATATTCGCTATAATAAATTATATAAAAAAAAAATATTTAAAAAAAAGGCAAGATTAGACTACTTGATGTAATAACTTTCATAAATTTTTTACAATTTGGGTTGACGTGCCCATGTCTTACAATTACTCATAATCGTAAATTTTTCTTTGATTAATTATTGTAATTTTTCTTAAGTAAATAATATGATTAATCTTATAACATTATAGTATACTTTACTACCGTTCAATATTTAAATTGAATTGAGTTTTATTTTATACGAAAGCTTATATACCTTATTGGAAAATTATTATAAAACAAGGAGTTACATAGTTACTTTTGATCCGTGCATTTCCT
Source organism: Holacanthella duospinosa (assembly GCA_002738285.1). Classification (NCBI taxonomy): domain Eukaryota; kingdom Metazoa; phylum Arthropoda; class Collembola; order Poduromorpha; family Neanuridae; genus Holacanthella; species Holacanthella duospinosa. Next base: position 322,256 of record NIPM01000026.1, read on the forward strand.
GGAGTAAGTTCTTGTTTTATGTATACTTATGTCCAAATTACGTCGCTAGGTAATTTTTTTTTTGGATCAAATGATGTTATTTTATGAAAGAAGATGGAAAAGTAAGGAAACACTTGGAGAAAATAAGGTCTCTAGGAGGATGAAAGGGTAAAAAGTTATGATTCAATTGAAAATCAAGTGTTTTTAAATAGAAAATTTTGAGACAGTATAGTAAAGGATAAAGATAGGTGTCTCAGAATTAAGTTGAAAAAAAAATTTAATTTTCAATAAATCATAAATTTTAATCTTATGATCATCATGATCCTCATCCAGACATGATATTTTACTTATGTTACGCTTTACTAGTTTTCAATGTTCTTTAATAAAAAAAAATATCATTTGACAGGAAAATTTTTTGTTAATTATGCTCAAATTCATTGAGCATTGCATAAATATGTTAAATGAAAATAAGAAATTTTTGGAGAAAAAAAAAGTAAGGGCAAAAGTTATATTCCTTATGTTTTATAATTCTGAGTAGGGGTGTATTTTAATAATATTCATTGAGAAATGTTTTGATGAAAAAAAAATAATAGAATTTTGGATAATGATNGTAAGGGCAAAAGTTATATTCCTTATGTTTTATAATTCTGTGTAGGGGTGTATTTTAATAATATTCATTGAGAAATGTTTTGATGAAAAAAAAATAATAGAATTTTGGATAATGATTAGGTTGTTGTTAATGGAAGTTGAGTTTTTGTAAAGTGGGCCTGGCCTGAATGCGTGCTGAAGAGAGTATTTCTGAAAGTGTTTCTCAAGTGTCTGGCTTTGCATTGAGAATGAATTGTGCCCTTGGGAAGAAGTCCTAAGATTCTTCACACGTTCTCGAAATCTCACACCTAAACTTTCTCCAGATGATGCTTCTTGAGTACTCATTTGTTTGTATTCATAATGAACCGGCTCTTCTTTCTTTTCATAGGTCGCAGAAAAGTTGTGCCAACACATTAGAAAACCTGCCAATCAGGAATCATGTAATACTGACCTCTGTCCACATTGGCATGTTGGACCTTGGTCAACGGTAAAAAATTATATTTAACTCTTGACATATACATAGTGTTTAATCTTTTTTTCCACCCTCTTTCTCCAATTTCATCGTAGCTCCTCCCACCCTATGCTGCTGTCAGCAAAAGAGGGTGAAAAAATGACGTCATGCAATCTAGGGTGCAAAAAAAAATGTTAAACACCCTGTACTTTGATTTAATTAAGTACCAAGAACGTCTCATTACTAAATAATGAGAAAACTCAACCAGATCAAATAACTTTGTATATTTTTGATATAAATGAGGAATTGAATTATATAATTATATAGAATTATATATATATATATATTTTTAGTGTTCATTGAGCTGTGGCGACAAAGGACAAAAGACAAGAAATGTCGTCTGTAGAGATGCACATAATCTGCCTTCATCGACCTGTGACCCAAGACTTTTACCTCCTGAGACAAAAATTTGTGAAGAGATGCTACCATGTCCTTTTCTTAGTTCAACCCAACCTACTGCCGAAGAAGAGAACCAATCCAGTGTCTCAATTGGATCTGGCTTATCTACTAGTAATGGAGTTACAGAAACTTTCTTAGATCTTGACTATTTGGAACGTAAGTTCAACATTTATGAATATTTCCTGATATCATCATCTAAATTTGATCTAACTGTTGCTTTTGAATTTAGCGGAAGAACTACCACGTGAACATACGCTACCTCTCATTCAACCCTATGCTCTAGATAATGGAGTTCTCTTCGATCAGAATGCAATTCCAGCCGAACCCACGTAAGTATCCATTATTAAAAATTATTAAAACCGAAACCCCACCATCATCCCCTTAACACTTTTTTTTTTTCTCTCTCTCTCTCGTCTGCTTCATTTATGCAGCAAAGTGAGAGTTAACTTTTCCTGTGGATGGGTTTTCATGAGGTAGGGTAACTAATAAGTGAGTAGAAAGTAAGAAACCCTTTCATCTTATTGGATATTTTTCTACCCAATCAAAACAGATGGACTGACTTAGTTCGTTTCGTTCTAAGGGATTCTTCTGAATCCTATCCATTAGGAACCTCCGCGCTCGCTTTATGATCATTATGACAAATGAGAGAATAGAAACGACGACGGGTTCATTAAATTATTTTTTACTTCTGTCTTGGTCCAGAAAGCAATTGAAATGGATGAGAGTAGTAGTCCAACCAGAAGCACGTCGTAGGCGTTATACTGGGGAAAGAGGCTCAACTCATAATTTATACTTATTAATTCTGAGTCATTTTGTAGCTTTGTGGCAGAAGCTTGGGGATCATGTTCAGAGACTTGTGGCCAGGGGATAAGAACGAGACAAGTTTCTTGTAAAATTTTTTTGGAATTTACTCGGACAGTGGCTAGCTTACCAGATAAAGAGTGTTTTGGACCTAAACCACCAACCACTGAGTCATGTTACTCCAATCCTTGTCAACTCACGTCGTAAGGTCACATCATTAACAATAATAATAATTATTATTATATTGATTTAATAATAATTTTCATTCTAAACAAGTATTATTGACCTTAAGTGATTGAAAAATTTGTTTTATTTTCTTTATAGAGATTTAGGTGGTGGAGAGAGTTTGGCGGACTCTCATCATGCCGCTCTTGCAGATTCAGATACATCAAATACATACAGAAAGACAGTGGGTTTTGGTCTTCCACCAGGGATTTCTATCCAGGATATGAGTTTCTCTTGGAAAGTTGATGGTTACACACCCTGTTCAGCCTCTTGCCTTGGGGGTAAGTAGAGATTAAATTGAATTTTCGTTAAATTTAGTGAGAAATATTATTCATATAACACCCTCATCCATGTTTTAGGAGTTCAGGAAAGGAGAATTGTTTGTGTGAGAGACTACGATCAGAGAGCTGCTACACCAGTACTTTGTATGGATAAACCACGTCCTGATATCCCTACTACAAGGACATGCAACGATCACCCTTGTCCTCCTAGATGGAATGTCACAGAATTTGGTCCTTGCTCTAAACCATGTGGAGGTGGAGTTATGACCAGGGAGGTAAATCACGAACATTCATTATTATGTGTAAACATTTTGGTTTTATGAGTTTTGTTAGATAAATTAATTTTATTTAAATAATTATAAACCAATAGGTGAGCTGCATTCATGAAGTGACGCGTGGTAACACAGTGACTGTACCTAATACACAGTGCCCTCATCCCCTCCCACGGACTGAGATGCTATGTAACGCTATAAATTGTCCACCATATTGGGAGGCTGAAGAATGGGGGAAAGTAAGTCATGTTTAATAAATTTTTGGTAACAATATTTTGATTGTCACTAAAGGGGAAAAAAATAGAACATATTGTTATTTACTGACCAATTTACTGACATTGCGCTAAAGGACAATAGGAACTTATAAAAATAAACGTCACAGATAACACTAAAAATTGTAAATTACGCAAATTTCGATGCCTTATTAGATTTTACTGTTGATCACACCGAAACTTCAAAATTAGGATGAAATTCTGAAAACACGACATATATACAGTGAATTTTTTTCAAACCTCCCATAAATAAAAAGTCAACGCCATGGCAACTTCGTTAAATTAATTTCCAACAGTGATGATCGGTCATAACTTATACATCTGCATTCTGCTTTCACCTCACCAATTTCACCAATTTTTTGCTTATCTATTTGTTGTTTCCATGGAAATTGCATTCTGGAAATGGGAAGTTTTGAAATAATTTACTAGATTCCGTATATTTTTTTTTGTCAATTTTTTTAAACTATTGCCGAATTTTACTGTAGTTCCTCCAGATTTGTTTATTTTAGAAAATAACAAATTTCAAAAATGGGAGGTTTGGAATAAATTCACTGTAGAATAACTCCAAGAAGTCACTATTTTGTTTGTTTTTTATTAATTACATTACAACAATGAATAATTTATAATTTTGAGAATATTTTGTTGGTTTAGGGATATTCTATTTGACGTGGTCAGACAAAATTCTGAATAATTTAGTTGTGTAGCAGTGTAACGTTAGCTGAAGTAATTTTTTGACTGTTCTGTTTTTCTCTCAATTCAGTGTTCGAAGGCTTGTGGTGGTGGAGATCGGACACGTAAACTCATCTGCAAACAAGTTATCGCCTTGGGGCAAATCGTGGAACAAAATCCTCCTGAAACTCACTGTACCCAACCACCACCACCAATTAGTCGCCCTTGTAACAAGAAATCCTGCTCCAATCCAAAGGTTCTTACTCCATAAAGCTCATTTTTTTTTATATTTCATTATCCTCCTGTCCTCCTTACAGCTCAAATGCAGTCAAATTTGACTGTTGTCATGGATGTATTTGTAATTATTGATGGCGTAATTATTGCATTCATGGGAAGTCGTATTGCATTTGTGATAGAGGGCACTNTATATTTCATTATCCTCCTGTCCTCCTTACAGCTCAAATGCAGTCAAATTTGACTGTTGTCATAGATGTATTTGTAATTATTGATGGCGTAATTATTGCATTCATGGGAAGTCGTATTGCATTTGTGATAGAGGGCACTAGGAACACAACATGCAATACAAAATTAGCAATAGTACTCATCTCTCGTGCTTTTATTCTCTTTATGTAAATTACGTTTATGAATACGTTTCCAGGGGACAACGAAGGATTGGAAACGAAAACTAAATTTGAAAGTGAAAGGTGATGCTAAGGTCTACAATGGAGTTACCCTCAAGCTCCGCTGTCCATCTAACTCTCAAATAATAGACCCAACGAAAGTTGTATGGATGAAGGATCATAACTATGTCCAATTGGATGGAAAGAAAGTGGAGATTCTACCGAAGGGAACGGCGCTCAAAATAAAAAACACGACATTCAGTGACAGCGGAGTTTACACATGCCTCTGTGGGTAATCGGGTTTAACTTCTTTTTTTTTAGATTATAATCTGAAATGTTCGTTTATCATTATCTAGATAAAGACCGGCCAATCTCAAATATAAGCATCATGATCCAGCCTTTTAGTAGTAAGTTTATATATAGAAAGTAGGGTCCATCAACCTAACTATTCAAATCAAGACTTTATTTTTTTCAGCAGGGACACCAGAAATACCTCAAAGAGAATCTTCTGGGGACGAAGGTTGGAGTTTTGGAAAAGAGGCAGCCCATAGTACTCTCTACGCTGATCAGCAGGTAAGACAGAGAAATAATTTAAATTTAAAACTTTGAATATGAGCCTAAAAAAAAAACTTATGCTGAGCTGGCGTGATGTCCACTACTCTAAGCTTTCTTTATCTCCTGCTGCTTTCTCTCTGTCTAAACGTAAAACGCAGCATGGAGTCTCCGTGGGTCCAACATTTCCTAGGGAATTTGGAAATATACTCTCGTCAAATACGAAACTCTACTCAGAATCTTCTTCTGCATCTTCCCTCAGACCCGAATTTCCCCGCTTTCTCGAAGGCATCGTATTGGTAAGCAATTCAATGTTAAAAAGCCAATTTAACCGCTTCAAATTGTTGTAAAATATAAATTTTTCGACTTATGTCCAGTAGCGTCATTTTGGTGCTAAATGACTGATTATTACAGGTTCTTTGGCCTTTCGCCAAGTGGATCCCCTCCCTCCAAAACCTGATTCAATCAGAGGAGTCTGGTCCTCAAATTTGTGCAGGGTCATCACATTCAGTAGGCAGAAAAGAGAAAATTTGTGATTTCTATTCTTGGGAAACCTCTGAATGGTCCAACTGCTCCGTTTCCACCTGCTTTACATGGAATACAGGCAAGATTTGCCACTTATGGCACTTGGGTAGTCTAAAAAAAATTTTCTAATAGAGTATTTTACCAAACTATTTCGTTTTTGCTTAAATTCGAGGCCTTAGTTTGTGTTATCTAGATTTATTTTGAGTATGGGAAGGCTCACGTGACGTCGTGCCGTATTACTTAACACCTGTAAAACCTTTTTTTGGAGCAAATACTGTTTGATTTTTTTTTAAATTTTGACAATAGTTTAGTTTGTTCTTGAAGGAAGCATAAAATTGTTGACAAACATTTTTGATCATATCTACACCACATTTTCGATAGAGGAAGGAAATATAAGAATGATTCGTAAAATCAGTTTTGAAATATTTTCTAGGAATGCGTAGCCGCAAGGTCGAATGCCATTGGAGGGGTAAAATCCAACGAGATGCATCGGCTAGTGACTGTGATCAGTTGGATATGCCAATGACATCACAGGAGTGTTACAATAAAGACTGTAGAGGTGTGTGGGCTGCTACATCCTGGACAGAAGTAATGAAATGTTTACATTTAATTGATAAACTAAACTTTGATTTATTGATTTTTATTAATAATGTACACCAGAAAAGTGTTTCACAAATCCTGTAGCTTTTTATTTTGCGCGAAATATTTTACGTTGTATATGATACTGTTACTGTTGTTGCATTTTGAGATTGCGGCGCACCTGCATCAGGAACGAAATGATAAAATACGGCCCACGAAAATACAGCCTGAAAAATACGCTCTGGAAATTAGACCTGAAAAATGAGGCTGTTGGAAAATATCGCCTAAATAAAATATGGCCTATGGGAAATCCTTTCATAATTTCATTAAGGTTTATTTTAGGTTTTCTTGAAGTTTTCTTAAAGTTTTCTTAAAGTTTTCTTTTAGGTATCATGGTCATAAATCCTTAGGTTCTTAGGTTCTCAGATCCTTTACATGAATTTTTTTTTATGCAAACGATGAATCCTAATAGAAAGGTAAGATCTTCAAACAATATATCAATGCTAAATTCATCTNTTTTTTTTATGCAAACGATGAATCCTAATAGAAAGGTAAGATCTTCAAACAATATATCAATGCTAAATTCATCTGATAAAATTTTTAATCGTGGCAAGCTTCGGGATGACATATCGTGGAAAAGTGAAGCGCTTCTAAAAATTTCTTTAGGCCGTATTTTTTTTTAGGCCATAAGTTCCATAGGCTGTATTTTCTCAGGTCGTATTTTCATAGGACGTACTTTAATGAAAAATAAAAATTTGAAGAAAGATGATACCGCCTATATCAGAGTCAGAAATTGTCAGTTGCAAGAAACATTTCTTATGAAACCAAGCATCAAATTGATGCAAATGAATTATATGATATGCTTTCAATCAAAGGAAAAAATTTTTACAACCGAAGTTTACTAATCAAAAGTTTCATGAGTTAGTTTATAATCCTGCAGAGGATATTTCTCCGTGAAATCTTTCATTTCGTGGTTTCTGAAACAAAAAATGAAGTGTAACTAACAAATGCATAAGTTTAGTAAAGTTCTCTAATATTTTCCTCTTGGTTTGGTATGAAATTGAAGTCAGATAACTGAANATTATATGATATGCTTTCAATCAAAGGAAAAAATTTTTACAACCGAAGTTTACTAATCAAAAGTTTCATGAGTAGTTTATAATCCTGCAGAGGATATTTCTCCGTGAAATCTTTCATTTCGTGGTTTCTGAAACAAAAAATGAAGTGTAACTAAATGCATAAGTTTAGTAAAGTTCTCTAATATTTTCCTCTTGGTTTGGTATGAAATTGAAGTCAGATAACTGAANAAATGCATAAGTTTAGTAAAGTTCTCTAATATTTTCCTCTTGGTTTGGTATGAAATTGAAGTCAGATAACTGAATTATTGATCTTCCTTAGTGCAAAGGGCCCTGTGACAGAATGGGAGTGAGAACAAGAGTTCTACGATGTTTCTGGTTGGGATCACAAGAACGACCGGCTGGAAATGCCTGTCACTCTCTTCCCAGACCAGCAGTTGTTAAACCTTGCCAAGGAATTCCCTGCACCAATAAGAATATGTTTCGAGTCTCTAAAAATCAGTGTAAAGATCGAAACTCAAATTGTGCAGCAATTAGAGCTCTAAATCTATGTCATCTCAAACAATTCAAAGGTCTTTGTTGTGCTTCTTGTTTCGAGGAATTGGAGAAGTTGAGGACTCCTAACAACAATTTTGGCTCAGAAAGTAACCAATCACTGCGTATCTACAATATCGTCTAAATTGGTGCTTTAGGAAATATGGAATGGGAATTAACCTATTTGGTTAAAGCGATCTCAATTTTAGAAGTTTGAAGAAATGGTCTCATCCAATAATAGATGAAATTCACATTTGGATTGGATCTTCTGTCAACTTTCAGGAATCAATAATCATTAGATTATTCAATTAGATTATTCCATAATCCTATTTCCTATCTCTACATCTATTGTTTAATGAAACTGCCAACTTATATGGAAAAATCATTCATTCCGTGATTTTATTCACAAATCATTTTCTTTTACACTAATAAAACCAACCTTTGTTTGAATCATTTTTGAAAATTATTAATTTTCAAAAGAATTTTTTGTATAAGAACTCAACTAACCTAATTTGAGGTGAGACTAGTGTGTGAGAATATAACGTCCTTTCAGGATCCTTCGCATAATAATTCTCCGACCAGCTGCTGTCGCCATTCGTGCATTCCAACCATGACGACGAATGCGTTTCACTTCATTTGGTCTAGGGAAGTGATTCCGTACGATTGTTCGGACGGAGGTCATCGTAACTGGACTTTGAACATTTGATAAAATAGGTTGTGGTTGGATAGAAGAGGCTACCAATGTGGAGAAGGATTTCAAACCAACGATGGATGCACCCAATATTTCGGAAATAGGATATGTACACCTGAAAGAAATTGTAAAACGTTGTAGTGACGTAATTCAATACGTAGAATTTATTTAAGCTTCGCTACATTGTTTCTTTTTCTTTTCTTTTGAATACACTACAGTTGAGTCAACTAGATTATAACCTTCCTAGCCCTTACATACTTTAAGAGTAAAGAACAGTCAGCTGATTGTAATCAGCCAATTGCCTCGTAATAAGTAAATCTAATCTAACCTAACAAAAAATCTTCTAGTGCAATGGGTTGTTAACAATCAGCGGACGATGCGTTACTACTACGGCACCGTCGTCGTCGTCCCTTCATTGTAATCAGCCTGTCTCAGCCTCAGCTAATCACGCAAGTTCAATCCTCTCTCCCAGTCTCAGCCAATCGCACTAGTGTTAAGATTTTTTGTCAAGTCTACGGTTAAGGTTGTTGTTAGAATGCAATGGGCTGATTACAATCAGCAGATGGTACTTTACCTCGATCCTTATAATTACCGAAAACAAGAAATCCTACTCCAAATTCCAAGCATATTTATATAATTTTGAATTGTCAGCTCCTCTTCCAGTGCAGTCGCAGTGTGTACGCCAATCAACTTTTTCAAGAAAATAAACAAACCAAAACCCAACTAAATAAAAGTAAACAACACTTTACAATAATTCAATATTCCCTCACATCCCACAGTGGTTGATTTAAAAAAAAATACCTCAATATTCGTAATCTGACATNAATAATTCAATATTCCCTCACATCCCACAGTGGTTGATTTAAAAAAAAATACCTCAATATTCGTAATCTGACATCAAAGAAATAAGAAAATCAGGTATTGAGATTATTGAAAAATATTCTGTGATTTTCACTCATTCTCTCTGCAATAGATGGGCACATTAATTTTTCTTTTTGTAATTATCTNTTCTCTCTGCAATAGATGGGCACATTAATTTTTCTTTTTGTAATTATCTCAGAAATTTGGAAACAGTGAACTCAGAGGTGACAATTCTTGTTCATATTGTGACGATTTAGCTTACCTAATACCGCTAAACCTCGCACAAAACGATCAGTCCAACTAAAAAACTTTACTTTTTTAGTAAGTTAAAAAACAGCAAACCAAAACAAACTTTAACAAAAACTAAGTTAAAGTTAAAATTAACTAAACAAACAAACTAACTTTTTGAATTGGAGCCTTGTCCAGTTGGCCGACTATTGATCAACAAAGAACAAAACTCTAAGCGACAAAAAAACTCAAAGAGATTGGGAAGGTCAATGACCGATTATCAGTTCGAATGGAGTGTTTCCAACAAAACAGCACACGTGCCTTGTACGTTAGCAGTATATGTTGGCATGCGCAGTAACTACTTGATGCGCACATTAAAAATTACAGCTCATTAGACGTTTATATGCGCACTGTCCAGTCTACATTCCTCTCTTCGGCCGAGCACTCATCCTACTGCCGGGGGAGGCATTCGGGATCCCGGTTGCCCAAATTTGGGGGGTATAGAGGTATATTTTAATAATTTTGGTTTCTGACACTTAGGCTAACGCCGATCAGAAATAATATCCTGTTGACGACTCGGGCCGTCATTTGTGCCGGTCCGAGTGCCGTCATTAGTTATATTTCAAAAAGTGTACTTGTTACTTGTTCTATCCAAAATTCAATCGGACAGAAAGCTCGGATGACTATGGTTATTATGAGACTTATTCTGAAATAAAATGATGACATTCATCGTCATCAAATTCAGAATATTCTGATGACAAATCACTGCAGTATTGGACGACAATGGAGGATAGAGATGTTATTTTTATTTAGTTCATTCGTCAAGTTTAAATTAAATTAAATGGTGAGTGAATACAGCAAATTTTCTGTATTTTTCTGCCATTACTACCCACTTACTAACCATATCGGAATAAAATCAGGCTATGTTAAATTAAAATTAAACAGCCTGAGAAATCAAAACAATAAAACAAAAAATATAACTAATCAACAACATAAACTGAAAACCTAAAAGGAGGCCCCACGAGCATAGCGAAAAATCAAAAAATAAACGTCTTTTAAAAATCTGAAATAAGCCTAGAACCTAATAAAGAAAACGTTAAATGAGCACGTTAACATAAACGAAAAATTAAGTTGGGCCAAAATCCCAAACTATATATAGCTAAACGAATTTCTAGATCTTTCCATACACATTCACCTCCCAAAAAGAAACTCAATAAACCTAGAGTTTAATGGCTATAATAACGAAACTATTTGCTGGAATGTAATGATGGGAATTTTTGCTGGAAGGCAACAATTGACTTCACGGTGCTTTACTCCTACCGATATTCTAGTTGCTTGAAGGATTAACAACTGGGAAGTATATCGAGAGTAGGAATTATTTCCAAAAGTATATGCAATTGCAGACAAATCTACTATTTTATGACCTATGTGTGTGGCAGATAACAAAAAAATTCAAATGGTGCAAGTTTTTACAACCATTAGTGACCACTATGGTCTTGCAATCTAATGGGTCTATGAAAGTTTTCCACAAATCAGGGTTTTGGGGGGAACCAAAATAATCAGCCAAAACTTATCTAACAGTAGGTTCGTTTGATACTAAAAGCAGTCCATAAGAATGAAGCAAATAAAAAATACAATCTTATAATTCGTAGACTGATTTTATTTTATTTTTTCTCACTCCAGATAACCGTTTCTACTAAATTAACCTTTTGCCACAATAAACGTATGCCAGGTTTAGTAAAGAGACAGTAAAATAAAAGTATCCACAATTTCATAAATGCTCTGCACATAAAAATTTATTCAGATCATTTATAATAACATTTGGCAACATTGTGGCCGGTGAAAATGACGGCCCATCTTCATTTTATAAAAACTCGACCTTTCCCTGGCTGTTTGGGTATTTTAAATTAACCATAATTTAATAGTTTTTTTTTTCCAATTTTTCATTTTCAGCTTACAATCAAGATATTTTTTGGATTCTACTTGGATTTGGTTACCTAAGTTTGTGCAAACGAAGTCATAACAATCACAAAATCAAAGGTAAAAGCTGAATTTAAATCCTTGTTGCGAGGGAGGGTAGACAGCATTGGCCTATTTCTTACCAAAACGAACGAAACACTGTCGACAGTAGAGAGAGGGTGAATAGTTATATCACTCGTCCAAAGTACCCATGCACGATGTAACNGGTAGACAGCATTGGCCTATTTCTTACCAAAACGAACGAAACACTGTCGACAGTAGAGAGAGGGTGAATAGTTACCGTCCAAAGTACCCATGCACGATGTAACCTAACAANCCTAACAACCTTAAGTGCCAAGTTCAATTCTGAAACACACGGAAAACTTAATTTACTAAGAATCTTCGGCTCCTCTTATTTAAGAGAATTTTACATTACTATTCTGTTACACTTTTCGTTGTTTATTTATTTCTTTAGTTAAGTTAGAGTTTTTGCAAGTAAAATTCTTCCTAGGTCGGGGTATGGTTTTCTCGGGATTTGAGGTAATGTTTAAGTATCGGTTGTTTTAACTGATTTCGTTGTTATTGATTAGGCCTGGAGCAGTTGCATTGCATTGTCGTCATTTGCTAATCGAGGAAAAGGAATTCAGGGACTCATACATAATGGAGGAAGTTGAAAAACTTGAATATTTATCTCTCGTCTCCAAGGTGTGTACAGAACTTGAGAATCACTTGGGAATGAACGACAAGGATTTAGGTAAGACTACAAGTATTCGTGGGATCAAATGGTCAAGACGATCCCAATTCAATAGTCAAGCTCAGTACCATAATTTAGATGGATTCGACGGTCGAATTTCGACCTAACACCTAGGCCCACAAAAAATTCTCAAGTTGTTATCATTACTCTCCAACTCGAAGTTCTTCTTAAGTTTTTTTTTTTTTTGGGTTTTCGTTTCCTCTGTAAGGAAAAAAATCTATCGAATAGTTGCTCCAAAACAGTTAAAAAATTGGAAATTTTTTTTGATTCGTAATGTAATGTAAAAATTTTAATTTTTTCGTTGTCACCGTGACCATATGGCCAAATTCAACCCATAATGTTCGGTTCTACGGTTAATTAGTGGGTTTACCTAGTTAGGTAAAAGAAAGAGGGTTCCAAATTCTCGAGGAATTCTATCATCATAACTTATAACGAATTAAAAAAACAAGTTCAAAATTTTATTTTGCTAGGGTTAGTATGTAAACTGCCAAGATAATTTTATGTAAGTCTTCATCTTTTATCATACATTGCCCAATATTAGGGTCATTTGGAGAAATTTTATAGTTGCGACTGAGTTTCGGTTAAACATTTTTTCTTAATCTTACAGCTGAATTTATAATAGCATTAGCGGATGAAAATAACACATNTAGGCCCACAAAAAATTCTCAAGTTGTTATCATTACTCTCCAACTCGAAGTTCTTCTTAAGTTTTTTTTTTTTGGGTTTTCGTTTCCTCTGTAAGGAAAAAAAATCTATCGAATAGTTGCTCCAAAACTGTTAAAAAATTGGAAATTTTTTTGATTCGTAATGTAATGTAAAAATTTTAATTTTTTTCGTTATCACCGTGACCATATGGCCAAATTCAACCCATAATGTTCGGTTCTACGGTTAATTAGTGGGTTTACCTAGTAAAAGAAAGAGGGTTCCAAATTCTCGAGGAATTCTATCATCATAACTTATTATAACGAATTAAAAAAACAAGTTCAAAATTTTATTTTGCTAGGTTAATATGTAAACTGCCAAGATAATTTTATGTAGTCTTCATCTTTTATCATACATTGCCCAATATTAAGGTCATTTGGAGAAATTTTATAGTTGCGACTGAGAGTTTCGGTTAAACATTTTTTCTTAATCTTACAGCTGAATTTATAATAGCATTAGCGGATGAAAATAACACATNGAGTTTCGGTTAAACATTTTTTCTTAATCTTACAGCTGAATTTATAATAGCATTAGCGGATGAAAATAACACATTTGATGGATTTCGGAATGCATTGGAGAAAAATGGAGCTGAATTTACAGTAAGTTAAGGTTCGTGGGTTGGATACGACGAAACAGTGGCATTTGCAAGTCGTGTTACAGTACAAGGTGTTTGGGAAAATTTGTGCAAGTATATTTTTTAAGAATAGATTTAGAGAAATAAATTGCATTGTCCACACTATGGTCGTAGCCAACCGTCTGTTTTATTGTTGTTAATAATATTAAGTGCACTATGATTTATTCATGATTCCTTTCTTTTTTGTTGTAGGATTCCTTGACAGCCAATCTTTATAGACTAATTCGGCACATGCGCGCCCAGAGCAGAAAGGAAAAGAGCAAGGATTCATTTGCTGTGACTGCTACTGACATAAAGAAGGAAGAAATGGGTGATAAATTTCCATTTTTAAGAATACCTGACAATCCGGATGTTCTCACAATGTAAGACCTTCTAACNGAAATGGGTGATAAATTTCCATTTTTAAGAATACCTGACAATCCGGATGTTCTCACAATGTAAGACCTTCTAACCATTAAGTCCTACTTAATAACTTGATTCAATTATTGCTACGCCCGACAAGTACAAACATATAAGGGTGTTAGGTACAAAATAATTTGAAACAATAGCCACACAATATTATAGTTAATTTATTTTTCTCAAGAAGTGTGAAGCTAACTATACCCTTGTAATTCAGAGTGTTCGTTACCGAGATGAATTGCATGTCCATGGAAAATGGGCGTAAATATCCACACATTGCAACAATACTGTTTATGGGATTGGATTATAACTTTCACTAACATTTATCTAACGAGTAGTTGTCATTCAAATAGGTAAATGAAAAAATGTTTTGCAATGTGAATTTTGAAAAGCCAGTTTCCGGTTTGTATTGTTGTTGATATTTGTTGAGGTACATAATAAAAAAATTTTTTTCTTGATGAAAATTTTTTGAAGGGGGTGCAGGGGGGCTGGGGGCATAGGTCCAAAGTTGGAAAAATGGGGTCCATTTGCCAAAGTTTTACTTCGGTATTTATGGACCGATTGAAATGAAATTTTGCATGAGCATTCTCAATCGCATTCCCCAGATGGAACTTTTTTTAGATTTTCAAAATTTCAATTTTTTGAATTTTTGTAACATTTTGAAAAAA
>NIPM01000026.1:338043-649448 GCA_002738285.1 Holacanthella duospinosa
GACCTATGCCCCCCAGCCCCCCTGCACCCCCTTCAAAAAATTTTCATCAAGGAAATTTTTTTTTTATTACCTCAACAAATATCAACAACAATACAAACCGGAAACTGGCTTTTCAAAATTCACATTGCAAAACATTTTTTCATTTACCTATTTGAATGACAACTACTCTAACTTAAATTTATTTTGAATGTTTAGGTTGGATGAAGAAATTAAGGAGAAAACAAAGGTAGAAGAGAAGCAAAAAAAGGTTAAGGCAGAAGTTAATGACATGATGGCGGCTTTAGAGTCCTTCGCTCCTTCACATGTGGAAGTAACGAAAATAAATTTGAAAGAGAAACGAAATCGTAGTCCACATAGAAGTTCTCGTCGTTCGAAGTCACGAGAAAGAGGAAGAGAGGGACGTGGGCGGAGGTCAAGGAGTAGAGACAGGAGGTCAAGATCTAGATCAAGGTCTCACAGAAGAAGAGACAGAAGGTCAAGATCAATCAGTAGAGAGAAAGAGAAGCGTCGTGCTGAATACATCCGCCAAGAGAAGCCGTACTTGAGTGACAAAATACCTCCGTCTGAACCAGAAGTTGGAAAGGTACGTAAGAGCGGAATTAATGAGGCATATGCAAAAGCTCTTCTACAATTTTCCTTGTCTCAGCACTTATTAGTACATAAAATCATAATTTTCTGACACAAACAATCGGAAAAATATTTTTTCCATGAGTTTTTTAACTTTTGAGAAAATTCGACCAAGGCAAGAGGGAAAGTTATAAGATCTTTCATATAAAATTTTACATGAAGACATAAGTCAATGAATTAACGCTGTTTCTCTGTAGATTTACAACGGACGTGTCTCTTCGCTCGTTGCTTTTGGCTGTTTCATTCAGTTGGAGGGGATCCGGAAGCGAGGAGAAGGCCTGTGTCACATCTCGCAACTCCGAAGAGAAGGTCGGGTGAATCAAGTCTCGGATGTTATCACTAAAGGTCAACAAGTGAAAGTAAAAGTGATTTCCTTTAGTGGACAAAAAGTTAGTCTGAGTATCAAGGACGTGGACCAAGAGACAGGAGAGGATCTCAATCCATCTGTCACGAATCATAACAGGGCGTATGTTTTAAATATTCCAAATAGAGACAGTAAAATGTCCAAACGTATCATTTCTGTTAGCCTGCATTCCATATAGATAATTCCTTGTTTCAGACGAGAAGACGAAGTAAACGAGATGCGAAATCCTGATCGTCCATTGGGTGGAGGTGGATTCCTTCCTCCATTACCAGGTGATGATGATTTACGAATAAAGACTAACCGGATCTCGTCTCCTGAACGATGGGAGTTGAAACAGATGATGGCCGCTGGATCTTTGGACAAGAGAACTCTAGCTGATTTAGACG
Organism: Holacanthella duospinosa; assembly: GCA_002738285.1. Classification (NCBI taxonomy): domain Eukaryota; kingdom Metazoa; phylum Arthropoda; class Collembola; order Poduromorpha; family Neanuridae; genus Holacanthella; species Holacanthella duospinosa. The sequence goes on from NIPM01000026.1 coordinate 339,421, forward strand.
AAGAGGTTAGTATATAGTTTCTTTTGCTTTAGCTTGACTCATCCAATTAGTTTATTAACATAAATATTATTTTCGCTATATAGTTGTACGTCCTCAATGACAACGAGGACGATGAAGAGGATATTGAAGTAGAGCTTAGAGAAGAAGAACCTGCCTTTCTCCGTGGTGTCGGTGGAGGTAGACTTCTCCATGATTTGTCTCCTGTTCGAATAGTAAAGAATCCAGACGGGTCCCTAGCTCAGGCGGCGATGATGCAGAGTGCACTCTCCAAGGAACGCCGTGAAGTGAAAATGGCCCAGAGAGACGAGGCTGAAGGTGGTCGTGGTGAAATGAAGCGAACTAATTGGAATGACCCAATCCCAGAGGGTATGATAGATCTTCCTTAGTGATAAAACCAATTTAGTTCAAATGATACGAACGGTTCGGTTCAAACCGAATCGAAACTTCTTGAAAAATTGATCATTTCCGAAGAAATAACCAGTTACGGTTCGGTTGGTTTTCGGTTTTACTAAACTAAAATCGAACCGTTTGCATGACTATTATTCCTCTCTTTATTAGTTTCTTCGTTATTTATTTGAAATTCATTATTTTGTAGAACCGGATGTAGATCATGCNTATTCCTCTCTTTATTAGTTTCTTCGTTATTTATTTGAAATTCATTATTTTGTAGAACCGGATGTAGATCATGCTTCGTCTAGAGGAACTGGCCTTCCTCTGAATTCTACGATCGACTTGCCAGAATGGAAGAAGCATGTCATCGGTGGGAAGAAGACTTCTTACGGAAAGAAAACGTCTATGACAATTATTGAGCAGAGACATTCCCTACCAATTTTTAAACTCAAGGATGAACTTGTGAAGGTAAGTATATTTTCAGTTCTTTGTTAGTACTTGAAACATAATTTGTTTATTTTGGATTTTTTTTTTCACCAGGCGGTTCTGGAGAATCAGATCTTAATCGTCATTGGAGAAACAGGTTCTGGGAAAACTACTCAAATTACACAATATATGGCCGAATCAGGATTCACAGTGAGAGGAAAAATTGGTTGTACACAACCGAGGAGAGTGGCTGCAATGTCTGTAGCTAAAAGAGTCGCTGAGGAATTCGGTTGTCGGCTTGGTCAAGAAGTTGGTTATACAATTCGATTTGAAGACTGTACGTCCCAAGAGACCCTTATCAAGTAAGTCATCACAGGGTTTGGTGATCTACAAAGCAAAGTTTTACAACGAGTTCAGAATACTTCTTTTCCTTTCTCTCACTTAGCTCGGTCTTCTTTCACTAGAATTTTTTGTAATGTTATAGGTACATGACGGATGGAATGTTGCTTCGAGAATGCTTACTGGATCCAGATCTCAAAGCTTACTCTATAATAATGTTGGACGAAGCTCATGAAAGGACAATTCATACCGACGTTCTTTTCGGTAAGAATTTTTTGGTTTATTTTAAAGACAACCAGTCCGAAATACTTACGTTTACATTTTTTCCAATGACTAGGATTATTAAAAAAAGCTGTTGGGAAGAGATCCGACCTCAAACTCATTGTAACTTCAGCTACTCTAGACGCTGTCAAATTTTCTCAATATTTCAACGCCGCACCTATTTTTACAATTCCTGGGAGGACATTTCCAGTTGAAATTCTCTACACAAAGGAACCAGAGACGGATTACTTGGATGCTTCTCTCATCACAGTCATGCAAATTCATTTGAACGAACCACCAGGTAAGTGTCTGGTTTTCTAATCCATTTTAAATTATATAATTCAAGTAGAAACTACATCGTATAAATTCTCTGTTCATTAGGAGACGTACTTTTGTTCCTGACTGGTCAAGAGGAAATCGACACAGCTTGCGAGGTTCTATTCGAACGAATGAAGTCTCTGGGTCCTGATGTACCTGAACTTATAATACTTCCGGTTTACTCTGCTCTACCTTCAGAAATGCAGACGAGAATTTTTGATCCAGCTCCACCAGGATCTCGAAAAGTACCAAAAAAAACAACTAAATTTTATTATAAGCAAAATATTTTTGAACTCCTGAGCTCCGTTCAGAAAAGCCTATTTATAAGCAAAGAAAAAAAAATTTTTTTTTTGTTCAATTTTTCAGGATATATTCAAAACTTTTGAAATACTTTATAGCCAATTCTCAATTTTGGAGAAAATTTCGGGAAATTTTTTGACTGAGCTTAGGGGAAATTTAGAGAACGTTCCNAGCCAATTCTCAATTTTGGAGAAAATTTCGGGAAATTTTTTGACTGAGCTTAGGGGAAATTTAGAGAACGTTCCATAAGGCTAGCCAAACATTTGGATCCGATTATATTAGAAAAACTTCAACGATTTATTTGAGGTTTATCGAGGGGTCCAAAAGTTTGACTTTCCTTCTATCCAACTGCTAAATATGGAAATTACTTATGATATTCAGGTTGTAATTGCAACGAACATTGCCGAAACTTCGCTGACGATTGATGGAATTTACTATGTAGTGGATCCAGGTTTTGTCAAACAGAAAGTGTACAGTTCGAAAACTGGGATGGATTCTCTTGTGGTTACTCCTATTTCACAAGTACGAAAGAAATTATTACATTTCTGAATTTTTCTTAACTTAACACAAATTATGGTTGTAGGCACAAGCGAAGCAAAGAGCGGGTCGTGCAGGGCGGACAGGTCCAGGGAAATGCTACCGTCTCTATACCGAACGAGCATATCGAGATGAGATGCTCCCCACGCCTGTTCCTGAAATCCAGCGAACGAATTTAGCCTCAACAGTCCTCCAGCTAAAAGCCATGGGTATCAATGATCTCCTACACTTCGACTTCATGGACGCACCTCCCGTCGAGGCGCTTGTTATGGCCCTCGAACAGCTCCATTCCCTCTCTGCCCTAGATGACGAAGGGCTTCTAACAAGACTCGGGAGACGAATGGCAGAATTTCCTTTAGAACCACCCCTGTCTAAAGTCGTCATAATGTCAGTTCAGTTGGGTTGCTCAGAGGAGCTGCTCACAATTGTCTCAATGCTCTCCGTTCAAAATGTGTTCTATCGACCGAAGGATAAACAACAATTAGCAGACCAAAGAAAAGCAAAATTCCATCAGTCTGAAGGTGACCATCTAACTCTACTGACTGTCTACAATGCGTGGAAAAATAACAAATTCGCTCCTGCTTGGTGCTATGAGAACTTCATCCAAGTGAGAACGTTGAAGAGAGCACAAGATGTGCGGAAACAACTCCTTGGGATTATGGACAGGTAAGAAAAATAATAATCCATAATAACTCGTATAAACCGTGAACATAATTGGGTAATTATTTCGAAAAAAGTCAAAATGGAAATGGTGAAATAAAAATTCAAAGCAGAAAAGAGAATTATTCACCTCGTTTGTAGGGTTATTGCTACCCTGCTCACCTGTTCACTCTAATAGATGGACATTTTTTAATCTAACAGTAATGGTTCCACTAAAATACCTTGTAGCAGTATTCTCCATCACTCCCAGTTTGGTCTGAATTAGAGTCAATGATTCTGGGAGTCATGATTCTGACTCTCTAAACGTTGTGAGTCAATTCTCGGAGTCATGACTCTAACTCCTTGATTTTTTGGGAGTCGACTCTGAGTCACGCAAACCTGGATAATCGAGAATCGGTACAAAAATCTGAACTAAAAAATTTTATATATAATTATAAACGGTTGAAGTAGATGAGAAAAAAAAANGAATCGGTACAAAAATCTGAACTAAAAAATTTTATATATAATTATAAACGGTTGAAGTAGATGAGAAAAAAAAAATAAGCAAAGTAAGCCTGCTGTGGTCATTTGCACTTGTTAGAAAAGAGTCATGACTCGAAAGTCTGGGATTNGGGAGTCGACTCTGAGTCACGCAAACCTGGATAATCGAGAATCGGTACAAAAATCTGAACTAAAAAATTTTATATATAATTATAAACGGTTGAAGTAGATGAGAAAAAAAAATAAGCAAAGTAAGCCTGCTGTGGTCATTTGCACTTGTTAGAAAAGTCATGACTCGAAAGTCTGGGAGTCGACTCCCAGATTCATGACTCTGACTCCCAAATACAGACTCAAAGTCATCAAATGACTCCCGACTCGCAAAAAAGTTGGAAGTCAGAGTAATGTAGAACGGTACTTTTTAGGTTTAAAAATCACCATCTACTTATTAGGGTGCACAGGAGAGAAATTTAGTATCACCCTTCTTGTGGTAGACAAATTTGACTTGTCCATGGAATTCAAAAAGAAATTTTTTTTTTCAATAGCAAAAGTTTGTTGTACTTACTTCGGCAGAACTGCTTAATTATGATTTATATAATAAAAATCAAGCATCGTTTTTCGTCATCTTAGAATATAAAATTATTAAAGATTTGGTTGTGCACTGCTTCCTGAGACAGATATTATTATAAGCTAATCTGATTGGTTTCAATTCAACCCAAACCAGGTCTTTTTCTTATTCATTTCAACCATGCGTTTTCTATATGATGTTTATTGTATGTTTAGGCATAAATTGGATGTAGTCTCCTGTGGAAAATCCACTGCAAAAGTGCAGCAGGCTATATGCTCTGGATTCTTCCGGAATGCTGCCAAAAAAGATCCACAAGAAGGGTACCGGACTCTGGTAGACTCACAAGTGGTCTATATTCATCCTTCGAGTGCTATTTTCAACAGACAACCGGAGTGGGTTGTCTACCATGAACTCGTCCAAACGACAAAGGAGTATATGAGAGAAGTGACAACGATCGACCCTCGATGGCTCGTCGAATATGCACCAGCTTTTTTCCGTTTCTCAGATCCTACGAAATTGTCTAAATTTAAGAAGAACCAGAGACTGGAACCACTCTACAACAAATATGAAGAACCAAACTCATGGAGAATTTCCCGAGTGAGGAAGAGAAGGAACTAGAAATTGGCACTGTGTCTTCTAAAAATGTCAAATATAATTTTAATTTTCCGAATGCGCTAAAATTTTTATTGTCGTTGTACTTCTCTTCTTGAATAATTTGTAATCTTTCCCTTAATTCATATAACGAAAAATAAGGAAAAATAAACCCAGATGAATCCAAGAATTGAGTAAGCCATAAAACTTAGATACGTTTTATTAACTTTAAGCAATGTAGAGTGTAGACTAATAGAATGTAGACTAAAGTAAAAAATAATTTTTTAAATATCCNTCTTGAATAATTTGTAATCTTTCCCTTAATTCATATAACGAAAAATAAGGAAAAATAAACCCAGATGAATCCAATAATTGAGTAAGCCATAAAACTTAGATACGTTTTATTAACTTTGAGCAATGTAGAGTGTAGACTAATATTTTAAGTAAAAAATAATTTTTTAAATATCCTTAAATTTATTTAAATTTTTTAAATTAATTATTTAAGTTAGGTAATTTATTATTTAACTTATTAGGCTCTTTGTGATAGTAATTATTACATTTCTTTGTACTTCAATGTAATTTTTGTAAGGATTTAAACAGTTCAACATGTTTAGAGGATTCCACACCACACAACAAATAGGCCTTTGTGACTTAAGGTTTTTGTCAAGAAATGAGATTGCATATAAACTTGTTTAAGCACCTTTGCCTACCTTAATATTATTGTTTTTTTTTTTTTTTTTTTTTNTTTTTTTTTTTTTTTTTTTTTTTTTTTTTTTTGTAGATTTGATTCTCTTTTACGAGATGAAAACACAAGATCTTACTCCCTGAGAAAGTTGAATTTGACAGTATCTATAGTTAAATACTAGTAGTGATATTCCTTATACTCATCATCTGAATCGGGTACATCTTCTGGTGCAGTTCCAAATGCCTGATAGAAGACGAGCGCTGTCTCTCGATCTCTCTGATGTTTATGACGATGTATTCCATGACGAGGCATCTGTGATAAAAAAAAATCTAATCACTTAACAGACCCTGATCTTTCGATTCTAAATTCTTAGGGTGAGAAATAACTCACAAAGCCTACAAGATTTGGATCCTTTCTTGGATTGTATTTCCTGGCTTTTGGAATCCCTCCCAAGCCTGGAACAGAGGCGGAGCGTGAGCGTGCTTGTTTTCTTCCAACACCAACCGGGCCAATTGTAGGGGATGAATTTCTTCTTTCCGGAGTCATACTCTTCAAATGTTGTTGCTGTTTGACAATTTTTTGTTTGCCTTTGAGCTTCATGCAGGATTCGTGTTTAATAGGGGTCGGCCGATATGGAAACTTTGACCGATACCGATATAGGCCGATATGAAACTTTTCTCAGCCGATACCGATATATCGGCGACCGATATAAAATCGCGGGATCTCTTGTTTTAAAAACAAGAGATCATTGTTAAGTCATTGTAATTAACTGAAATCATGACTACTTCTCGTTATAAAAGTTTATATTGGCATTATTTTGAGAAAATTGAGGTTTTTCTCCACCATAATCTTCCAAAACTTAACGTTCAATACTAATTATTTTCAAAGCTTGGCTGTGTAGTTTGTTCAAAGTGGGACATTTGGGGGATATAATTTTCGTACATAGAATAAAGTTAGTCAAAAGCTTTAAATTTTGTTGAAAATTATTTTAAAATGTAAAAAATGTACGATATATATCGGCAAATATATCGGCGAAAACAAGCCGATAACCGATATGCTGAAAATTTGCCGATATAGCCGATACGCCGATATGTATATCGGTATCGGCCCAGCCCTAGTGTTTAACAATGGATGCCGATTCTCCAGAGCTAGTGGAAACAGTCGCTATTTCCTGCTTCAAATGAACCTTATTGATGACCGGTAATTTCTTNGATTCTCCAGAGCTAGTGGAAACAGTCGCTATTTCCTGCTTCAAATGAACCTTATTGATGACCGGTAATTTCTTGTTTACTGTTTCTCCTGCTTGTACTAATTGGATTGATGGAGAGGATGATGATGTCACCAGAGGCAGAGTAGCAATCGCTGCTGCCTTGTGTTTCTTTGAAACTTTTCTAAAATTAAATTATTCTTGTAAATCATTAGTATGATTGATTTAGCTTTCAAATTCAGTTCTCTTAACTGTGGATTTGAGTTTTAAACTGATATGTGTTAACTAAAAACCTTAAGTCTAAGGTTTCATCTTCATTTAAAGTCAGGGTAATACTAGATTGACATAAAATAATAAGGAACAATTCATTATTGAATAATTCAAATATAATTTCATGGTTGTTCGCTATAACCGGACAATATAACTCTCGTTTTGAAGTTCAGTACAGCCGATTTCATTATATCACGAACTACATAACATAATCTCTCATTTTCTTGTTTCGAACCAGACAGTATGATTTACTATAGTCTGAGAGTTCTTATACCCGGATAAGAATAATTAATTTTTTTAAATCAATTACTCAAATTATTACAATTAATGAAGGGTTCGCGAAATGTTCGNGGATAAGAATAATTAATTTTTTTAAATCAATTACTCAAATTATTACAATTAATGAAGGGTTCGCGAAATGTTCGTATCAAATTGAACTTTTGATACAGTTGCGTGATTAGTTTTACCCGANTGTTCGCTATAACCGGACAATATAACTCTCGTTTTGAAGTTCAGTACAGCCGATTTCATTATATCCGGACTACATAACATAATCTCTCATTTTCTTGTTTCGAACCAGACAGTATGATTTACTATAGTCTGAGAGTTCTTATACCCGGATAAGAATAATTAATTTTTTTAAATCAATTACTCAAATTATTACAATTAATGAAGGGTTCGCGAAATGTTCCTATCAAATTGAACTTTTGATACAGTTGCGTGATTAGTTTTACCCAATGTCATTCTACATTTCGGTACTATGTACAGAGGGATCATAAATGATTGGAAAATTGAAGTGGATAAGGATGGTTTTAGCATCCTGTTCTGCTTCAATGTCAGAGCCTGCATTTGCGTACATGGAGTTGAAAATTTAGAATAAGTTACAGTTTTCATTTCCCAACATATTCTGACTCCTCTGTAGATTGTTAACTTTTAGTCACGAAGACGCTCCTGTAACAGATCACAATCAAAATGTCAAATTAATTTATTTTTATAGTGATTTCGAATATTAATTATACCAAGCCGTTGTTCCTTGACAACAGAAACAATGGCTCTTGATAAGGTTATGTCATAACTCTTAAATTTAAAACTTAAAAAAAAATTTTTTTTTGTAATAACCATTTTATTTCGTTGCTAAACAACGCATTCTTCAGCTGGGTGCTGACGGTACCCAGTTGAAATTTTTTTTAATTTAATTTCAACATTTCTTTGTTTCTTAGAGTCGAGAAACCTTGAATTATACATTAAAACCTTATGAATAACACACGTCTACAAGCTTTTTTCACGAAAAAACTGTGATGCGTAATAAAGGTCGTGTTATCTAATTTAAAATTTCCACTGATTTTAACATTCAAAAGGGTGTATTTGCTGACGTAATAGGTCATTTTTCAGTTTTCTCTAGTTATTTGGCAATTTTGTACTATTTTCTGTCTATTATTATTGCCTTTGGTTGATCCATATAAAAAAAAAATTTTTTTTTCTAGCTTATTTTCAACTAAAATTTGATATGTGTAATGCAAGAAGGCGTAGTATTCATGAGGTTTTAGGGTAATATTTAATTTTTGTGGCAATGATTTCGATTTAACAGGTAAGATAACCGGTAATGAGTCTGCCGCCCACTACTTCTCTTCCCCGCCAAACTCTTCCAATCCACACACAAACAAACCACAGCACATCCATAAGTACTCTAGAAGGTCCCTTTTGTCAAAGACCAAAACTAACCGTTTGTTGTCGTACAATGTAAGCTGTGTTCTAAATTGATCCGTCTTCATCTCCCTTCCAATCACGGGACGACGGGACAGCCAAACTAAACTTGAAATCCTATTTTGTTTGACAGGAAGAATCGCTTGTTAAACCAAACAACACAAATTTTATTTTCTAAAATAATTAACTATCAGTAGTGTTTAGGCGGTTTGTTCGATTCGGTTTAGTCAGTCTATCTTTAGTAAATATTTGTAGTAATACCAACCGAACCGATCCAGAAGGGTATCACACAACCATATATGTGACTTTTGTTTGCCCGACATTAGACTGTGTGAATGCGGCCAACATCGCGCGTACGCTTGCACTTAAGAACTTCCCTTCGCCCCCCAAGGTGCGCGTGAGTGTGCTTTAATTTCAATTTTTAATAGAGCGCATTTTTTATACGCAGACGTGTGCTTGAAGGTGCACCAATCAACTATTAACCACGAACAGCGTAGCTAGCGGGGTTCATAACACTATCATGTCTGTCCGTCAGTCTTACTGATTTTTTATGCGTACATCTGGCATTTGGTGCACGTTGCATTGGATTATGTAGTATTTTCAATTATCTTATACTGATTGGATCGATTCAATATACAGTACACGACGGTTATAAGAGCACCCTTCCGTCGCTTGGAAATCCTGATCTTATAACCCTATGTTCTTGCAACGCTTATAAGAGCAAGATGAAATTATAAAAAGTATATGGTAAAAAAAATTTTTTTTTTCAAAATTTATAAAAAGAAAATCTGTACTATAGTATAGATCTTTTATATCGTTATCGACTATAATTAACGTCAACAATTTCGTCAAAAATTGCAATTGCCTAATTCTTAATTAGTTTTGTAAATATTTTGCAAGAGCGACTTTTTAACTGAAATGATTTCAAGTGGTACTTTTAGAAACTGAAAATGTAAAAAGATTGGTTTTGTTTGAGATTTGAATTATCCTCTTATATCCAACTCTCACTTCAAAAATTACACATCAAAAGGCATTTCTTATAACCGTTTTGCTCTTATATACATTGTTCTTATAACGCGTTAATGTCCCATGCTAAATGCATTAGAGCAAACCAAACCCCCAAAACTCTGCTCTTATCACCCGAATGTTCTTAGGATTCTCTAATAAACGTCGTGCACTGTGCCTCTTTATGAGAATTAAATTTATTTTTCGTTTCTCACTAAAATATGCGCACCTCTACTTCATATAAAAACCCATAGTAGATGGGCAATATTGTCACAGTTAATTTTGGTATTATTTTAACATATTCAATTACTGCGAAATAGTGTACTTCATGACTCCTTCTTCTGGCTGGTCGAGTTAGAGTCACTCTGATGTTGAATCATAGTCTTGACTGTTTCCTAAGTCACGTAACAAACTATGGAATATCTCGTAACAATTTGAAATTAAATTTTATTTACTTATTTAGTAGCGTAAGTAGATTAGACAAACTAAGGAAAATATTTCCGTTATACTCATTTGCGCATATTAGATGTCGGACAGAAAAAGGTCCGACGGTGGGGACGGAAGTGTTCCAGTAGTCGTAAGGCTTCTGGGGCCAGTTGGGAACAATATTAGGGGATTTTGGGGAAAATGGGGAAAGCCGGGGAGGGACACACTAAGGGGAGGGTCAGAGGTCAGGGGATCACAAATGAAAGCTGAGGTTCCTAAGGGAACCTCAACTTAGACAAAAAAAAACAAAAGGCGAAAGCCAAAAAAAGAGAAAATATAAATAGTGGAGAAGAGGAGATGTGGAGAGAGCCGGTTTTAGACTGAGGCTTTTTCTCCACGTGCAGATTAGACATGTCGTCTGGAGAGAAAAAAAACGCACCAGACGACAAGTCTAATCTACAATTTACTAAAAGTAAATAGAAGGGGAGGAAGGGTGGTGGTTATTTGAAGGAAGTGGGAGAGTCCACTTTCTTTTCGATTTAGAAGAGTCGTGAGTCATGATGACTCACAAGTCTATGGAGTCGATTTTTAGTGTCATGAGTCATACCAACTGCAAAAGTTGGAGTCAGTAAAAGGTGAGCAATTGCTAGTGAGAAAGGCAGAAAAAATTCGCAAAAAGAGGTATCAATGTTGAATTTGTCCAATCAGTATATTGAGCCATTTTCATATAATTTTCTGTCCATAAGACTCATAAAAGCTTCATATAAACGCTGTTTAAGCATTATATAACTTTTCTGATGATATTACATATAAATAGGTNTGAATTTGTCCAATCAGTATATTGAGCCATTTTCATATAATTTTCTGTCCATAAGACTCATAAAAGCTTCATATAGACGCTGTTTAAGCATTATATAACTTTTCTGATGATATTACATATAAATAGGTTAAATAAATAGCTATAATCCCTACGTTACGTTCAAAGAGATTTACTTCATATTAGTTTTATTAAAAAAATTTATTTTCATTTAAAGAATTAATTATATTACATACCAAAGGGGTAGAGGGGCATAAGGAACAAGAAGACCTCGCGGGTAGGGCAGTTTTCAAGGAACAATAAGTCCTCGAGCAAGGAACAATAAGACCTCGCGGGTAGTTCTTCAGTTAAGGTTCAAGAAGACCTCTGCTGAAGCACTGACTCTTACAGAGGAACTTGGTTCCTATTTATACTTTTTTAAGGTCGCTTCTTAACATTAAAAGTATTGGGATAGTACTTAACCTAGACCCTTAAAAGTATTTTCATGTAATTTAAGAATTTATGACACTCAGTGTCCCTTAAAAGCTAAGTGCTTTTTCTAGTCATAAAAAGGTTAAAAAAAGGTACATTTGAAAAAAGGGTACATTTGTAACATAATATCATTTTAAGAATATTTTTATTTAATATAATTTAGGATTTTATANCATAAGGAACAAGAAGACCTCGCGGGTAGGGCAGTTTTCAAGGAACAATAAGTCCTCGAGCAAGGAACAATAAAACCACGCGGGTAGTTCTTCAGTTAAGGTTCAAGAAGACCTCTGTTGAAGCACTGACTCTTACAGAGGAACTTGCTTCCTATTTATACTTTTTTAAGGTCCCTTCTTAACATTAAAAGTATTGGGATAGTACTTAACCTAGGCCCTTAAAAGTATTTTCATGTAATTTAAGAATTTATGACACTCAGAGTGTCCCTTAAAAGCTAAGTACTTTTTCTAGTCATAAAAAGGTTAAAAAAAGGTACACTTGAAAAAAGGGTACATTTGTAACATAATATCATTTTAAGAATATTTTTATTTAATATAATTTAGGATTTTATANTTGAAAAAAGGGTACATTTGTAACATAATATCATTTTAAGAATATTTTTATTTAATATAATTTAGGATTTTATAATTTAAGCGTAACACCCTAAACAATCAAGTCTAGGCTCCAAAAACTGGAAACCAAAAAATCGTTCTTTATCTTAAATTAATAAGTAGTTTTTTGGGTTCTATTGATGGAAAATATTAGGCTGTCGCACTGAAAATTTATAAGATGCGGGAAAACGTTCATAATAGGACAATAGACCTTGTAAAGTTAGAAAAGAAGGTGCTAAATTCAGAAGCTGTGCTGCTGAATCAGGGAGCTCAGCCCCTAGATCTAGAGACTGAGCTGCTAAACCTAGCAGTCCATTACTAAATCAAGTGGAGCCTTCATCTAGTAGCGGGCTGCTAGATCTGGTGTATTCTCCCTATCTGTAATGTTGCAAGTTAGTCTGAACTTTAAGGTAAGAGAGGCAAGTATTGTCATTGGATATTACTAAGCCGGGTTTCAATTACGGCGCATCTGAGAAGATCGTGGTGACTCTCAATGAACTAGTGGTTTGTCTTCTGAATAATCTCTGGAGAGTTTCAATACCATGGTTGGGTTTGAACAGACAGTGGTCAGTGAATATTTTGAAGAATTCTAGAATTACTTCATATGTCGAAGCACGATTGGGATATACTCACAGTTGCTAAGTATCGGAATCGGCCCGATACCCAGTACTTGGTGTTTCACCTTGATACCGATAGCGATACCGATACTTTTTCCAAAAAAAATCCCGATACCTATATCGATACTTTTTACAGAATTGAACCCGATACCGATACCTATACCCATATACCTGGTATAAAATGCCTGGTCAATAACCAGGTATTTATAGACTACAAGGTGAGAAAATGTGGTATAACTATTTAAAAATCAATAACTCACGACATGGGGCAAGAATGATTGTCCGCTATATTTCATTTTGAAGCCAGTTGCCTAGCAGAAGCATATGAATTTTTGTTGCGTTATAGGGTAACGATTTCTAACGCCAATGTCAGGTTAAATGTCACATAGAAATATTTACCATAGGTTGGCATGGGAGGTTTTTCGTGCATTTTTTTTAACAATCCCTAGCAACAAAACTCTTACGCCGAAACCACACTTCTGTTTGTANGAGGTTTTTCGTGCATTTTTTTTAACAATCCCTAGCAACAAAACTCTTACGCCGAAACCACACTTCTGTTTGTCAGTTACTTATAGTTAGATTTAGGCAACTAATCATAATTCTAACATCTAAATGAATGATTTTTCAGAAAAATTTGTTGAAATTTCCAGGACAAGAAATTGTCTCAATTTTCATTTGTTTCAACTTTCACTCAAATTATACNAAAAATTTGTTGAAATTTCCAGGACAAGAAATTGTCTCAATTTTCATTTGTTTCAACTTTCACTCAAATTATACTGTTCCGTACAGCTATTACCGGGATGTCAAACATCGTAGTTGTATTTACTTTCTCGTTAGCCTTTTCTTCCAGAAAATTAATAAAATATTTTGTTTCAGAACTANTGTTCCGTACAGCTATTACCGGGATGTCAAACATCGTAGTTGTATTTACTTTCTCGTTAGCCTTTTCTTCCAGAAAATTAATAAAATATTTTGTTTCAGAACTACTAAAACAAAAGGAAATGAATCATCCGTTTTAGAAAACTTACTGAACGTTGACTTATTGGAAACACTCCGGTGTGTATAAAATCTAATCCGTTTTCGTTTTCAAACACTATTTCATTACTTCTGTTAAGACTCATTCATTTAATACTATTATAAATAGTTATNACTAAAACAAAAGGAAATGAATCATCCGTTTTAGAAAACTTACTGAACGTTGACTTATTGGAAACACTCCGGTATAAAATCTAACCCGTTTTCGTTTTCAAACACTATTTCATTACTTCTGTTAAGACTCATTCATTTAATACTATTATAAATAGTTATNCCGTTTTCGTTTTCAAACACTATTTCATTACTTCTGTTAAGACTCATTCATTTAATACTATTATAAATAGTTATTGATTGATCAACTTTGGAGCTTACAGTTAATGCATTGGATACGAATTTAACCCTTCTGTGGTGCGAATTGAGTTTCCTTCTTCCATGTCGTATTATTTGAGTGGCCTTTCAAAACCTGTAAGTATCGGCGATACCAACTAAAATCCCGATACATATACCTATACCGATACTTTTTTCGAAAAAAATTTCCAATACTTATACCAAAACCGATACTTTTTTCAAAACAATTCCCGACACCTATAGCTATATCCATACTTTTTCAAAAAAAAAATCCCGATACCGATACCTATAGCTAGTTTTTCCAAACAGAAACCCGATACCGATACCTATACTGATAGTTCTTTTTAAAACAATGCCGATACTGATACCTATACTGATAGTTCTTTTTAAAACAATNCCAAACAGAAACCCGATACCGATACCTATACTGATAGTTCTTTTTAAAACAATGCCGATACTGATACCTATACTGATAGTTCTTTTTAAAACAATGCCGATACTGATACCTATACCGATACTTTGGTCAAAGTTTCGGTATCGGTATCGGCTATACTAACCCGATACTAGTATCGGGAATGGTACTGTGGGTATATTTTTGGGGATGGTCGAAAAACTTTTTGAAAAAATTTTTTACTGGAATTTTATAATTCTCAACTAATCAACAGATTTGAAAACATTTCAGACAGTTTAAAATCGGAGTTCTTATAAGTGTGTTCCACTGTATTTTGAATGGCATAAATTGTTATAGTATAGGATGAACTGTTATTATAAGACCAAAACAGATATAAGGCCAGAATTCTAAACTCAAGNTAAATTGTTATAGTATAGGATGAACTGTTATTATAAGACCAAAACAGATATAAGGCCAGAATTCTAAACTCAAGTTCGTGCCAGGTGGCACTTATATAAGACCAAAACATGCGCAATCTCGACATTTTACTTTACTCGACTTCTTTTTATAAGCTAAACACGTTTCGTGTATTGCAATTCCCTTCCACAAACTTTTTTTACTACTTTTCACAATTAAATTCTTCAATGCACAAATTTATTGATTTTTAAGATGGATAAAGTAAACAAAATTCTTATTAGTTTTCCTACCAAGAAAACAAAAGGGAACAAAGCCAAATAGACGCGNATGGATAAAGTAAACAAAATTCTTATTAGTTTTCCTACCAAGAAAACAAAAGGGAACAAAGCCAAATAGACGCGCCTAGATATAGCATTAGTCGGCAAAGTTAGGCTCAAAAATACTCTTAGGTGAGAGTTAACTAGAAATACTTGACATAAATAGAAGAACCCGAAAGCAACGAAAGAGACGTGAGATTGTCGAGCCTAATAGAAACGCCTAGAAATATTATTTGCCGGCAAAGTTAGGTTTAAAATTACTCTATAATGAGGGCTAACTAGAAATACTTGACATAATAGGAACTGGGTCCTATGCCACAATCAGTGACATTTTGACGGTGACATATTGACATGTCGACAGTTGACATTGACAGAAATGCTAAAATAACGCGCCACGAAAAAAATGTCATATTCAAGGATTTTTGACACTTGTCAAAATTTTCTGACATTTTTATGTCAAATATAGTAAATATATTCGGTTTATTTTAAATTTTTTCTTGACACCAAAATCAGTGGATGGTATGAAATTTTGTCTTAGTTTGTATTATTTTTTTA
Source organism: Holacanthella duospinosa (assembly GCA_002738285.1). NCBI lineage: Eukaryota > Metazoa > Arthropoda > Collembola > Poduromorpha > Neanuridae > Holacanthella > Holacanthella duospinosa. Next base: position 355,158 of record NIPM01000026.1, read on the forward strand.
GTGGAAGAAGCACTACGTCAATATCCTCACTGTCGCTACTACTAGAGTCGCTGACATTAAACGTAGCCATAAGTCAACAATTTTTATACAAAAGATTTACTTTTCCAAAACGGACAGACGTAAATCCCTCTGTCAAATATTTATGACATTTTTGACAAATATAAGTCAATGTCGTACTGACGAAAAAAAAGTCAATGACATTTACTTGTAAAATGTCAAATTCTCCCTGTCGAATGTCGAAATTCATCTGTCACTGTCATATGTCACTACCATCTTTGTGGCGTGATATTTTGTGTAAATTGTTGACAAATACCTGTGTATGTCAATATGTCAATATGTCATTTGATTGTGGCATAGGACCCTGATTAGAAATATTACATTTAACGGAAACTAAATTTTCAAAGTCAACAAAAGACTTAGGCTACATGCACATAGAGACGCAATTTTACTTAAGCGATGACGAATTGGTATTGGCGATTGACGCAAAAGCTTTCACGTAGTTTCACGACGAGAGTTTTTTCAATCGTGATGTGAATTTCTTCTCTTTTTGTCAACTGAATTCAAAAAGTGTGCGCTACTTCAGAAACAGACGGGACTCATTTTTTATTTCAATCGCAGCTGATGCTATGTAAAAGTAAGCGCGATTGAGTCTACGATTGCACATTCGTCTTTGTAACGATTCAGAATAATTGTCGCGTTTGTAAAATTTGTTATCGCGACTATGTGCGTATACCCTGGTAGAAAATGATGAGATAATGCAATTTATACATTTGATTAAACAGTGTCTGAAACAGTAAGAGAAGATCTAATTCGAAACCAATTTGAACCAAATCAACTAAAAAACGCTTTTTAATTCCAGTAGCAATAGATTTTTGTCACAATCTTACTCTATTTTGCTGTGGTATTTGTCTTTGTTGACAGCCATTTTAACTAGTTCTAAACTGCCAACTATGTAACTAAGCACCGATGCACCTAATCAGACATTGGGACAGACGCACATGACGTTGTTATAAACCCTTCCAGCTCCACTGTTTGCGGATATTAATTGATTCTATGAAATAAGGAAAAACAAGAAGTTGCAGTTGAACATGGAAGAACCATAAGCACTNGATATTTTGTGTAAATTGTTGACAAATACCTGTGTATGTCAATATGTCATTTGATTGTGGCATAGGACCCTGATTAGAAATATTGCATTTAACGGAAACTTAATTTTCAAAGCCAACAAAAGACTTAGGCTACATGCACATAGAGACGCAATTTTACTTAAGTGATGACGAATTGGTATTCGCGATTGACGCAAAAGCTTTCACGTAGTTTCACGACGAGAGTTTTTTCAATCGTGATGTGAATTTCTTCTCTTTTTGTCAACTGAATTCAAAAAGTGTGCGCTACTTCAGAAACAGACGGGACTCATTTTTTATTTCAATCACAGCGGATGCTATGTAAAAGTATGCGCGATTGAGTCTACGATTGCACATTCGTCTTTGTAACGATTCAGAATAATTGTCGTCGCGTTTGTAAAATTTGTTATCGCGACTATGTGCGTATACCCTGGTAGAAGATGATGAGATAATGCAATTTATACATTTGATTAAACAGTGTCTGAAACAGTAAGAGAAGATCTAATTTGAAACCAATTTGAACCAAATCAACTAAAAAACGCTTTTTAATTCCAGTAGCAATAGATTTTTGTCACAATCTTACTCTATTTTGCTGTGGTATTTGTCTTTGTTGACAGCCATTTTAACTAGTTCTAAACTGCCAAACTATGTAACTAGCACCGATGCACCTAATCAGACATTGGGACAGACGCACATGACGTTGTTATAAACCCTTCCAGCTCCACTGTTTGCGGATATTAATTGATTCTATGAAATAAGGAAAAACAAGAAGTTGCAGTTGAACATGGAAGAACCATAAGCACTTAAGGTGAGATTTGGCAACTATAAAGATACAAATTTAAAAATCAACAAAAATTCTAATAGATTTTTTAATTTATGTCTCCATGTAGGCAACAAATATATCCCACTTTATAATAAAATATTTCGATGATAGCCAATCGAAAGTGTCAATCTCACATTATTCATCCCCCTCATAACTTTTTGTTCCCTTTTTCTAATAACAATCTTCGTTCTCCATACATTTGTGACTTCTGAGATGCAAGGTATTTCAGATATCTTAGGTATAAGCAACATGAAATAGTAGTTAGTCCAGACTCCAGAAGAAGTTAGAGGAAGAAGTTAATGAGTTTGTCCTTTTTTCAGACAATATTTGCTATATAATTATTATCCCAATTTCAACAAGAGTTACGCCCGATTTATACTTAATATCATTCGTCCTTCATTCGAATGAAATGCAGTATGATTGATAAATTTTGCAACAAATTTTGCAAAAATCTTAATTGTCAAGGTAAATTAGATTGCAAAATTTGTTACAAAATTCATCAATCGTACTGCATTTCATTCGAATCAGGGTGATTTTAGGTTACTTGTTGTCGCTTCGCTTTATAGGGTGGAGACATTCCCATCTCTATAACATCACGCAAAAAGTTCAAAGATACGGTACCTTTTCTGTACCTGAAGTTTGTTGATAAACAAATGCCAAACAACGGTTGGAGGAATAACCATCAATTCACTCATTATAGAACAGAAGTTTAAAGATAATTTTAGATTTCAAAATTTACCTTGGAAACCTGTGAATCAGAGGTTTGAGAAATTTTGCAGAAAAGGTCCCGTATCTTTGAAATTTATGCGTAATGTTATAGAGATGAGAATGTCTCCACCCTATAAAGCGAAGCGACAACAAACAACCTAAAATCACCCTGATTCGAATGAAGGACGAATGACATTAACGCCCGTTGTAGACGTAACTTTATTCTAACTCTCTCGTCACTCTTCGCGTTACCATAACGTCAACCGTCACTCTTAGCACATTTAAAGGTTGTTTGATCACAACGCAGAGTTATTTAACTTTAACCTAATTGTTACGCCCGTTGTACACGTAACTTTATCCTAACTCTCCCGTCACTTTTCGCGTTACCATAACGTCAACCGTCACTCTTAGCGCATATATAGGTTGTTTAATCACAACGCAGAGTTATTTTAACGCTAACCTAATTGTTAAAGTTTTCTTTAGAGGAGCTCTAAATTATGCGTGCGCTGTCGTAAAGTTGGTTGGCTATCAAAAGTTTGTTTAAGTTAGATAAAGTGACGAAGGAAGTGAGGCGTTACGGCAACTGTAAATTGATTCTCTAAAGTGAAATATCACTCGACTCATCACCCGAGCAACCATAGAGTTGCAGTGACGTTAGGTACAAGTTGAAATTTTAAACATCCTCAGAAAAATAATTCGGAGGAAGGACACGTTAGAGTTAGGTGTACAACGAGCGTAAGTATAAATCGGGCGTTATTCAGTAACATCATTTTGTCAATATTTTGGAATAATTAAGTTTGACTTCATGGAAACCAATGATAAGAGTCAAAGGTCCTGGACAAGTTCTCAAATTTGTTAATGTTATGGAGATGAGTGTCCCACTCCAAACCTTATAAACCATATCGCCAACAAACATTGTATAATCACCTTGAGAAATCTAATATTAAAGACTTCACTGCGAACGTTAGGGTCAAATCCAACCTAGTGCCAGTGATTATTAATTAATGGTGAACATTAGTGTTTTGGAAGATAGTTTGTCATCTACAATGTCAAATATGTATGAACGAGCCAAAAGTTCTTCAGAAGGAGACGAAATGAAGTTGTTTGTCTGGGGTCCTGGTTGGGGTCTTCCGTCAATTCATGCTGAAAGTCTACAAATTATGGTTAGTGAACTNTTGTTTGTCTGGGGTCCTGGTTGGGGTCTTCCGTCAATTCATGCTGAAAGTCTACAAATTATGGTTAGTGAACTACTTCTAACTTCCTGAGTTAGAAGGGAGAATATCCCGATTAAAGTAATGCAGCCGCAACCTCCAATTCAATCTGGGCAGTCGGAGGGAATTGTAAAGATCCTCTCTAAAGTCTGCAAGATTAAACCTCGGATAAGTTTGAAATTTGAAGTACCGGAATATTTGATTCGTGGAAGCNTGTTTGTCTGGGGTCCTGGTTGGGGTCTTCCGTCAATTCATGCTGAAAGTCTACAAATTATGGTTAGTGAACTTACTTCTAACTTCCTGAGTTAGAAGGGAGAATATCCCGATTAAAGTAATGCAGCCGCAACCTCCAATTCAATCTGGGCAGTGGGAGGGAATTGTAAAGATCATCTCTAAAGTCTGCAAGATTAAACCTCGGATAAGTTTGAAATTTGAAGTACCGGAATATTTGATTCGTGGAAGCCAAGGTTCGGCTTAAGCGTCGAAAAACAACATAAGGAGTAATTTGTAGAGTTGTAACCTAATTCATATTGGTAAACTGTTGGGGAGAGAAAAAGATAACGAGAAATAATTTAATTGTTGTTTAGTTCTGTGATTCCTTTCATGTTTGAAAAGGTCTAGCGATAAACTTTTTTTATTCAAAATCTTTCTCATTGCAAATGTGGAGTCTCTATTCTCAACGTCAAGAATTCTTTTTTTTATTAAGTGAGTTACTAAAAAAATTTTTAAACTTCATCAGCAAATTAACGTTCCCGTAGGATATTTTCCCCTGTGATGGCGTATGATGGATGACTACGAATTATTCCTTGAATCTTGCTAATGAACTTGACAAATACGTGTCGGGTCTTGCTTACCGTCCGAGTCACATTTTAAGACTATAAATTTCTACAACCAAGTCCAATGTCAAAACTGAATATCAAATTTAACTAATACAAGATGTTCATTATAATAAACCACAAATTTACTTCGACTAGCGCTATAGATGGCGATCACATTGGGACGACAATTTTCCCCATGAAAATCAAAGAATATTGAATTAACTATTTTTAGGTTTTCGTAATAAAAAAAATTTCGCGCTACATTACTAGCCGAAATCATATCGGCCATTTTCCTCTCTTTCGAAAGGGAGAGTACTAGTATAGTGTAAACTCAAAATAATAACAATGACCTTCAGTGAAGTGAAACAATTTATTTTTATTTATTTTTTTCGGAAATTAAAAAAAATATTTTATGTCAAAGTTTGATCAGGATTTTTGAAAAATTGGTTAATTTAGGAAATACCCGGACCCGGATATTATCAAAATTACGGGTTTCAAAGTAAAGTTAGCCAATTGAGATGGAAATAATCACGAAAGGATGGTACATTTTAAAAGAAATTTAATTTGAAAAATACCTTAGGTAAACACCCGAATTCGGGTATTTCTAAATTTCTCCGGGTTAGAAACTATACCTCGCCAATTTGGATGGAACAAATTATGTTTGGGTACTAAATTATGTCAGAAATGTTGGAAAAGTTTTCATTTTGGAGAATACCCGGATTCGGGTATTCTCCTAAATTAACAATTTTCCAAAATTCCTTACGTAATTTAGTGCCAAATGATAATTTTTTTCATCCAAATTGGTGAAGCTTAGTTTCTAACCCGGAGAATTTTATAAATACCCGAATTCGGGTATTTTCCAAATTAGATTTTTTTTCAAAATTCCTGTCAAAATGCATCATCCTTTCGTAATTATTTCCATCTCAATTGGTGAACTTTACTTTGTACCCCGGGATTTTGATAATCCCCGGGTCCGGGTATTTTCTAAATTAACAAATTTTTCAAAAATCGCATCAAATTTTGACACCCAATACTTTTTTTTAATTTCCGAAAAAACTAAAAAATAAATTATGTTTCACTTCACTGAAGGTCAAGTTATAATTTTCAGTTTACACTTATACTATTACTCTCTCTTTCGAAAAAGAAAAAANCACTTCACTGAAGGTCAAGTTATAATTTTCAGTTTACACTTATACTATTACTCTCTCTTTCGAAAAAGAAAAAATGGCGGATATGATTTCGGCTTATAATGTATCGTGTGCGAAACTAATGAAGTCTCCACAGGACTAAGGANACTTCACTGAAGGTCAAGTTATAATTTTCAGTTTACACTTATACTATTACTCTCTCTTTCGAAAAAGAAAAAAATGGCGGATATGATTTCGGCTTATAATGTATCGTGTGCGAAACTAATGAAGTCTCCACAGGACTAAGGANAAAAAATGGCGGATATGATTTCGGCTTATAATGTATCGTGTGCGAAACTAATGAAGTCTCCACAGGACTAAGGACGGATGCAACTCTTCGTATGTCGCCCCAAAGATTAGATTTTTATATAGTACTTGGTACTAAGGTTGTTACGCGAAAATTTTTAATTGAAACATTTGTGAAAATGAAGGTTGACGTGTGAAAAAATTTATTTTCAGACTTATGTAAAATTCAGTGGAGCTCCAGTAAGGATTATTGAGTGTGAGAACCCTTGGCAATCACCAAATGGGAATATGCCGTTCTTTCAACAAGATTCAAGGCTTTTGGTGCTGCCAACTAAAATTTGTGCTTATTTAAAGCAAAAGGTAACTTATATATGCAATGTTTTTGTACTTTCAGCAAATCTTGATCAGGGTTGGGACGGGTAGCCATTTTTCAGTAAAAGCGTGGCTAAGATTAACCGCCTCAAAAAGTTCAAGTAGCTTCAGGAACTGAATTCCATACAATGTTCCTTCGATTTTTAAGAACGCCCGAAATGACTNGCGTGGCTAAGATTAACCGCCTCAAAAAGTTCAAGTAGCTTCAGGAACTGAATTCCATACAATGTTCCTTCGATTTTTAAGAACGCCCGAAATGACTTTCATCCCCTCTCCTTTGGTAGAGTAAAAATTTAAGGCATTTTATCTATGGAAGAAAATTTTTTCTACGGAAATTCTTACTTAGGGATACATTAAGGGCGGCATTCGACACTTGGGAGTAAACCGAATTTTCGGTCTTACGACCGGAGACGAAGACTCGGCCGAATAAAATCATGTTGGGCGTGTGCTGTATCTATCTAAAGGTGTTCAAATTGTGAACTCGACTGTTCTATCTTTATTTTTCTTCCATTTAATAAGTCGAATACTTATTACTTTTTCATTAAATTGCAATGTACTGTAGAAGAACCAAAAATGAAAAAGCCCTGACAACTTTCACCAATTCGTTTCCAGCTAAAATATCAGTGCTGGCTACCACCAATGCTGGTCCTAGGTAGCTTTTGTAAATTAGTTAAATTTATTTAAAATATTAAAATTTCGTATAATCTCATCCACTCATGATCCAATCCACAAATAAATTTAATCCTTTGATGTGAATATTTGTTTAATCAAATTAGTTAACTAGGAATTAAAGCAGATTTTTTAGACCTAAAATACTTTAAATCCTGCCTTATTAATTTGATTATGCAAATATTCAATTCAAGGATGAAATTGTAAGCATAGGGGATGTTGAATTGATGCAATTATATGAAATTTTAATGTTATAAATAAATTTAACTAAATTACAAAAGATGCCAAAGGCAAGTTACATTGCTGGTTGCCGGCCCTGAAATTTTGGCGGGAAACGAGTTGATGAAAGATCTCATCAGTGTATTTATATTTTTGGTTCTACTACATACCGATTGTCTTTTATGTCCTGAACAACTTTTCTGCGCAACGCGAAGAGATTTGCAAAAATGAAAATTCAACGTCGTCGGCTTAACTAAAACAGGATCACACGGTTAGCTATAGTCGGGCGCATATATGGGCACAAAATATAGATTTGAAATCTTAAAAAATNTGGCGGGAAACGAGTTGATGAAAGATCTCATCAGTGTATTTATATTTTTGGTTCTACTACATACCGATTGTCTTTTATGTCCTGAACAACTTTTCTGCGCAACGCGAAGAGATTTGCAAAAATGAAAATTCAACTTCGTCGGCTTAACTAAAACAGGATCACACGGTTAGCTATAGTCGGGCGCATATATGGGCACAAAATATAGATTTGAAATCTTAAAAAATAAATAATTATAGACGATTAAAGGTAAAAGTCCCTATGCAAAAGTTAATTAATTCGATGTTAGGAGTTTTTGGGTAAGGGTGAATGGTTTTTTAGTTATTTTCAAAAGAAAACAAAAGGAAAAAGTTTTTTTTTTTGATTAAAAAAATTTTTTTTTTCTCTCAATTTTACCGTTTCTGAAATTTTCAAAGTGGTTAATGTTTCAATTCGAAGTATAAAACCTTGCTACGCGTTTTAAGTTGTATAGTAAAATTAATTTGAAATTGGTAATGTCTATACTACGGAATCTTTCTTTCTAAAGATCACTGAAATTGTTGCTTAAATTCTTAACAAAAATTGACAAAAATCTTCTAAAAATTCACAAAAATTGGGGAAATTGCAAACTTTTTGCCTACAAAATTGATATATGTTAATAGAAAGCCAAAAATAAAATAAGTGTTCAAAATTTCTAAAAAATCAGAGAATATTATCTTATTTATTGGATGTACGTCATTGAATAAAGTTACAGATTATTTCTTGAGTTGTACGATGAAATTCTGTGTCATGGAGGATAGCACAAATACGCTTATTGAAAATTACTACTTTTTTCAATGAAATTAGACCGAATTTTATGAAAGTAACGTTAAAAAGACAAAATAATTCTCAAAATAAGCAAAAAAAATTCATAAGACTTCTCATGAAAATAAAAAAAAAAAATTTTTTTTTTAATTTTTTTTAATTAAAAATTTTTTGTTATAAATTGTCATTAAATTCCGTAAATCGGAAGATAAATAAGACACGAGATACGCATTTGCTTTAGTTCGTTAGCAAGATTTAAGAAAGAATCCGTAGTAAAGTTATGACACGGAATTCTGGTCAAACTAAACAAGCTAAAATAATCTTGATACAAATTTCACAAATGTGACAAATTTTTGACATATCTGCTATTATTTTTTCTTTCACAGTTAACTTTTTACAAAGTTTAGAAACTTGAGTTTCTAAGGAGGTCTGACCAATGAAATGAGTAATAGAAATACTTAGTCACTCAAGACTGACAAATATATAAACTAATATTTGTAACAAGAAGAAACCTCAAAAACTTTTCACACTGATTTTAATTGTACAATAATTGCCTCCCGTTTGAACAATTTCAAANTGACATATCTGCTATTATTTTTTCTTTCACAGTTAACTTTTTACAAAGTTTAGAAACTTGAGTTTCTAAGGAGCTCTGACCAATGAAATGAGTAATAGAAATACTTAGTCACTCAAGACTGACAAATATATAAACTAATATTTGTAAGAAGAAGAAACCTCAAAAACTTTTCACACTGATTTTAATTGTACAATAATTGCCTCCCGTTTGAACAATTTCAAANAAGAAGAAACCTCAAAAACTTTTCACACTGATTTTAATTGTACAATAATTGCCTCCCGTTTGAACAATTTCAAATCATAACTTCGGAATTAAGTGGCAAATGAAACCAACTTTTGCAACTGAGTATCTTGGGCCCCCTTTACTAAATTAAAATATAAAAAATAAATTTTTCAATCCTACAGTTTCTTGCAACAACTTTCGAAATTTTGTCCATCTACTACGGATGGTAAATGTGTAATGAGAGGTGCAAATTTGTTGTTATGAGAGAAGCTTAAAAAACCCATGTCGAATGTGTCCATGCAGTAGAATTACACCGAATAGGCACATGTTGGATGAAATTTTTTCTTCGTACCAAGTCGAGCTTGGATTTCATGAAGTTTACATATGGCAAAGGGAGAATGATTGAAATCGCCCACCAGTTTCCTAATAATTACAGTCAAAGCTCGTCATAACAAACCCTGTATGTAGCAACATGTCTATTATAACAACACAAAAATTGTCTGTTGTTTCCAATTATGGAGCTTTTAATTTTAAACTCTTCCTTTATAATAACAATCCCGTATAGCAACGTCATTTCTACCAAAATCTTTTTAATTTCTGTCATATAACATCAATCGCCAATAGGCAATATTCGGCAGGATATTCGGTACTCTGCAATGAAGCAAAATTACTTTTCGGTGTTCGGCCCAGTGCCGAGTAGTGATTTTCGGTACTACACTTAACTTTGAGGCGGTTCGATCAACCGTAAACGCAACGGTTAGCCACACCGAAACAGCACCCACCCCAACCCGACTCTTGACGTTTCCCTAGAACTACAGTTGTGATTTTGGCCTATCACCAAAGCAAAATGCAGAAGTTGTAGCATATACTCAGTTTGTTTCAGAAGCTTTTGAACCAGCTCTGCAATATTTCTGGTACGTTGTGCTAAAGTTTGTGAATTTAATAATTTAACTTCGCTTGCTGAATTGCTGTCCTCAATTCTTTCAATTCCTTTTTGCTAACCTAGCCATGTACTATAAGTTAACAGAAATTATTGTCTTAAGTTAATACAAATGTTGAGACTCAACATTTCATTTCTTATCATCCTTGGCGCCGACAGGAAAAATTCCCTCTCATGACATTCCACAACCGCCCTCTCCGTCCTTTATTCAAATTGGTTTTGAAAAATCAAATTTTACTGAAATTTCATTTCATTCTTTAGTTGGAAAAGTAAGTTTAATTTTGTAAATTAAAAAACGAATTTTTTTTTTNACTGAAATTTCATTTCATTCTTTAGTTGGAAAAGTAAGTTTAATTTTGTAAATTAAAAAACGAATTTTTTTTTTGTTAGTATTCCCCTTCCTCTCAGCATAAGAGAATCAATAGGTAAAGTAAAAGGAAGTGAAACACAAGTTAAAATTGATTGTTTTTCATTTAACAAAATAAGAATAAACGTTGCTGCAAATGCATACAGGGAAGTAAATTGATCGCATGACATTTTTATCTGTTGTCATCCGTTTAAGTCAAAGGTCACGGTTAACACCTAATTATGGCGTAAACTAAAAAATTACGTATGAGCTACAGTGATGACCAACCAGAAAAATGTCAAAGATAGTTACTCCAGTAACCATTTCCAGCAAGTTTCGTAGAGGTCATTTTATGTCTTATGAGGGAAATTTAAAAAAAACATCCTATGTGAGATTCAATGTTTAAGTACTTATACATTTTTCTTAAACACCTTTTGGTCGAATCCCCCCCCCCCCAGCTCCACAATTATCAATCGAGTTGATTCATAAAATTCACTGAGCCAGAATCACGTGTAACACTAATTTAACCTAAAGCATAAATAGTCCTTTATTGAATTCAAAATTTGAAATTTAATATGCCCAACTACGGTGGGTTATATTATGATAGTTGTGGGGACAATTTAATTTAAACATGCGCGGTGAGTTGAAGGAAATTTGAAATATGAGACAAAAATTTCTGTTAAACTCATATTGCAGCTTTAGGTAACTGTTTCATGTTTGCAGTTTGGATTGGGATATACATTTGGAAGTAATAGAAAATATCTTTTTGAAAAAATTTTTTTCTGGATTTTTGCATTTCTCTACCAATCATGACATTTGAAAATTTTTAAGACAGTTTTTCAAAATAAAAATTTTTTTCGAAAAAATTTTCTAAGTACTAAAAAATTTCAGTTTTTGAAAAAAATTTTTCGCATTTTTACATTTCTCCACCTATCATGACTTTTGAAGGTATNCATAAATAGTCCTTTATTGAATTCAAAATTTGAAATTTAATATGCCCAACTACGGTGGGTTATATTATGATAGATGTGGGGACAATTTAATTTAAACATTCGCGGTGAGTTGAAGGAAATTTGAAATATGAGACAAAAATTTCTGTTAAACTCATTATTGCAGCTTTAGGTAACTGTTTCATGTTTGCAGTTTGGATTGGGATATACATTTGGAAGTTNGCAGTTTGGATTGGGATATACATTTGGAAGTTAATAGAAAATATCTTTTTGAAAAAATTTTTTTCTGGATTTTTGCATTTCTCTACCAATCATGACATTTGAAAATTTTTAAGACAGTTTTTCAAAATAAAAATTTTTTTCGAAAAATTTTTAAAAAATTTCAGTTTTTGAAAAAAATTTTTCGCATTTTTACATTTCTCCACCTATCATGACTTTTGAAGGTATNTAAAAAATTTCAGTTTTTGAAAAAAATTTTTCGCATTTTTACATTTCTCCACCTATCATGACTTTTGAAGGTATAGTTAAACGAAACGCACTCCTCGTGGAATGGTGTAATACCTCAATGGTGGTGAATACCTCAATCGATCAAAAATTTCATGTAGATTACGAATATGGTATCCATTGTTGGTATCATTGGCCTTTAATTGGAATTTGTGAAAATAATTTTTTTTAAGTTTGCTTTTAGATTTTCTTTTAGGGTTTCAGAATTTCTATGGATTTTATTTAATTTTCTTTTATGCCCGATATACACGGGGAAAGAAAATTTACTGCGAAGGAAACTTTGCAGGTTAAAAGTTTTTCTTTCGTGTTTCGGAAACATTTCTTTCTTTCTTGGTAAGAAAGTTTATTTTATTAATTTTTGAATCGAGATATTTTTAATGAAAATTCCCGCGTTCAGATTCCCATGTGACATCCACGCGGGATATGAGTTGAATTTATTTATTTTTCCCTCCACATGTTTTCAACTAGCCCCAACTTCCAAATAAATCCATTTGCACGAATTTAAAACCAGATATTTCTCAAAAACTTTCCTCAAATTAGAACTCGGTCCTATTTGAGAAAGAGGAGAGAAAATTTGCTGGAAAGAGTTTGAAAAGTTTCTGATGTGGATACATGGTAAAATTTCACTTTTCACGAAACTTTCCATCTTTGTAGATANAATCCATTCGCACGAATTTAAAACCAGATATTTCTCAAAAACTTTCCTCAAATTAGAACTCGGTCCTATTTGAGAAAGGGGAGAGAAAATTTGCTGGAAAGAGTTTGAAAAGTTTCTGATGTGGATACATGGTAAAATTTCACTTTTCACGAAACTTTCCATCTTTGTAGAAAGTTTCTTTCCCCGTGTATATCGGGCATTAGGGTTTCTTTAGGTCTTCGTTTAGATTTTTCTTTGGGTTTTCTCTAGTTATTTTTTAGGTTTTCTTTAGCTATTATTTTAGGTTTTTTTTAGTTTTTCTTTTAGATTCTATTTAGATTTTCTTTTTTGCGTTTTATGTTTTTTTTTAAGGTTAATTTAGGTTTGTTTAGGTTTTCTTTAAGTCTTTAATTAGGTGTTTTCGGTAGAAATTTNTTTTTTTTTAAGGTTAATTTAGGTTTGTTTAGGTTTTCTTTAAGTCTTTAATTAGGTGTTTTCGGTAGAAATTTTCAACGATTCCACAAAATTTGATTTGAAACAAACATTCCATGTCAGAAACACAGTGTACACATTACTCATCATGATCAATTTAAGTATCACTTGACTATTACTATTTTGTTTTTGTTTGAATTTAAAAAAATGTTTTATTTTTACAAATTTGCAAATATTTTCAAATATTTGAGTTGACCGCCAATGATGGATGTCAGGTTTTTAATCTTCGTGAAATTTTTAATCGATTGACGAATTTAATTCTTGAAATCCGAACCAGTAGATTTGGGTAAGTCATACTAAAAAAATTTTTTTTTTTTTGGCAAATATAATTTGCAAAATTTTTGTCATAATATAACATGAAATTTCTGATTGATAGAGGTATCACTTACACTATTCCGCGAGGAGTGCCTTTCCATTAATTGTTACCTTCTGAAGATGTTTTTGACAAAAAAAAATTTATTTTTCGAAAGTTTTTTTCTCAGAACCAAAATATTTAAATTTATTTGAAATTTTTTTTTGCGTTTCTCTACACATCATGACATTTGAAGACTTTCAGATAGTTTTGTCAAGAAGTTAAAAGAATTATTCATTTAATTTATTTCTACAAAAAATTAAGCGAAATCTGCCATTTGTAGTGAACTTTGAGCAGCCTTGAACTTTTACCCGCAAAATGGGAGCCATCTCAAACAGAAAACTATACAGAATTAGTCCAAAAGAAGTCAAAATCTAGTCACGTGGGCTTGGGGTATACGATTTGCTCATTAATGGCGGCGAGGTTTGTGAACGTGGGTATCTTCGTGTTTAATTTTATACTCATTCGGTTGCTGGATTTGGTCGGTGGTGGTGGGGAAGCTCCTGTTCGAGTTGTTGTTCTTGCCGTATTTCTTTATCAACACTGAAGAATACTTTTTTGAGCATGTGCATTTGTCCATTGAAAGTACTCTTAATCTTATGGTGACGTGGTATTCGCGAATTCCAGTCACACAAGTGCATTTCACGTAAGAAGTTACACACAAAACTATCATTGACTTTTAGTTTCTGCCGTGAGGTTTGTTTGGTTTGTTTGAAAAAAATATTTTGAAAAAATAATTTTTTTTTTTCGAAAAAAAGTTTCTAAAATGTCTTCAAATGTCTTCAAATTCGTAGAGAAATGCAAAAAACTTCAAAACGAAATTTTCGACCACCCCCAAACGTATACCCTAATCGCAGTTTGTGCTCAAGACGAGTAATATTCTCTAATATCTTCTCTCTTTGTTTATGTTTTAAGTTGGGTAATGGACAGTAACTACAGATCAGTGATGCGACCCTGTTACTCCAAGCGCTTGCCTTGGTTCTACAAATTCTGGTATACTGATCGACGCTTGCGATATAGTGCTTTGGAATTCATGCAGTCCTTATACAAGCATCCTCTGTTGAACTCAACTGAATCAGAGGTAGTGCAAAAGGCACAAGATTGTATTAAACTTTTGTCCGACAAATTGGGAACCCAGGAGTACTTTCTATTTCCACACTCTCCATCAAGTTTGGATGCTGTCATCTTTTCTTATCTTGCTCTTTTCCTCAAGATCCCTCTTCCTAATTTTCCTCTAAAAGAGATTATCCGAGTTACCCCAAACCTGGAGAGATTTGTAGCCCGTATACTCCATCGTTACTACGGAAATATAAGAGGTTATAATTTTGACTCGAGAATTGAATACAGCACACAGAAATTAACATATGCCTTGTTTTATTGGTAAAATAGACTCGCTAACAACTAGCTCGTACTTTGGTATTGATGGTCATGCTACTCGGAAACCATCAGATGAGGTTCAGTATCCTCGAAATCAGAAAATCCTATCAATTGGAGTGGGAATAGCTGTGATGCTTGCATTTGCCTTTAAAAATGGAATGGTTGAATTTGGGATGAATGGAACAAGAGCTGAAGTGAATGAACAAGAAGATGAAGATAACTTTTAAACGATTGTCTTCATTTTCCAGACGAAGCAAATATGAAAACTAAACTGGAGGAAAAACTGGAATGAAATATAAATAAAATCAATACAACAAACGCAACTCTACTGTGCCCTCTATCTCGTCCATCAGAATCGATCCCTTAACGTTACATGTTTATTTCGCTATTGGGAGGAGTTTTCTAATATCTAGTGTTCATCAGGCTTAGGATTTATACTTGCCAAAACCAATCGTTTTACTGTGTTAAAATTAAAATTTAACCAAAGTTTAGGCCAATACTTTCCTAGTTNACTTGCCAAAACCAATCGTTTTACTGTGTTAAAATTAAAATTTAACCAAAGTTTAGGCCAATACTTTCCTAGTGCCATTATGATAGTGAGAAGTCACAAATTAGTTGAACGTTCATAAGTTTGCTCAAGGTTGCTTAGGAGAAAATACATGTAACAGGTTAGGCCATACGCNACTTGCCAAAACCAATCGTTTTACTGTGTTAAAATTAAAATTTAACCAAAGTTTAGGCCAATACTTTCCTAGTTAATGCCATTATGATAGTGAGAAGTCAGAAATTAGTTGAACGTTCATAAGTTTGCTNTAATGCCATTATGATAGTGAGAAGTCACAAATTAGTTGAACGTTCATAAGTTTGCTCAAGGTTGCTTAGGAGAAAATACATGTAACAGGTTAGGCCATACGCCATACTCTGGTTGATTTTTAAAATTTTCGTCTTTCAAAAGACCACAATCGAAATAAAGTGTAAACTAGGATTGTAAACTTTGACTGGATGCCGTGGAAACACGGACCCAGCACCTANTCGTCTTTCAAAAGACCACAATCGAAATAAAGTGTAAACTAGGATTGTAAACTTTGACTGGATGCCGTGGAAACACGGACCCAGCAATCACTTCTCCCACAACCAACAATGTCCTCGCTCACATCGACCATATACACCTCGTCGGAAACCTTGTGTTTAACGAAGATGTAATACTCGCGGCCCTGTTCCATGTATGATTTATGTTTAAGGAAAAAGGGAGAGTTAGACTTCATTCAACTTTAAGTTCAGAGTTGGGTGAAAGAGGCACAAAAGTACAAGTGCAAACCCTACCTCTTGTAGCCACTGTGGAAGAGCCGAGTGCAGTAACGAAAAGACCCAAATCCGACAGTAGGTAACAATGGGAGACGGAACTCCTCAATGTCTAGGACGAGGAGTGGCAAAGCTCGAATCTTTACCTTGGAATAGTGACGATGTACACCGCCGCCGAAAAGGACTAGTCATCCGACGGTGATTCAGAAGGCATGGTTCTCTGCAAGGGACCTTATATAATTTATTTTTGTTTGCTTGCATTCTACGCTTACTACGGCTAAATCTAGTTATCAATAAATGATAGAAAAATTTATTCTTAAATCATGTCCTTGCTAAGTTACCGAACCGGAGAAGAAACCAACAACGGCGTCAATAGTTCATTATTGATGGTAATGAGTCCTCAGGCGATGGTGTCGGTGATAGTTCCGCTTTCAACCACCATTCCAACATCTGCTCGAGTTTCTGCTTCAGGAGGTGCCAAAGCAGGCTAAAAAATATATAATCAGGTCATTTCAATATGCTTTTTAAGGAATAAAAAGAATGCAATTTGAAAGAAGACAAACTGGGATTAGATTTAGAATAAGGATATTTAAAAAATAAAACAATAAAACGTCAGTTTTCTGTTACGTTTTAATTACGTGACCTAATCACTCTCTAACATCATAATAAGTTAAATGAGCGAGAAATATTTAACTCTTCGGCAGAATCCTTCGGTCAATGGCCGGAGAGCGAAGGAGGTCCTTCGGCCAACCGAAGCTTCGGTGCATCCCTAGTTATTTCCCATAATTTCCGAAATGAAATAATAAACACATATTACTCACAAACAAAATAGTCTTGCAGTAGAAGTCGTCACAAGTCGGCGAGCAGGAATCTGGATGACACTTGTTACGACAACTATGTCCACATATTAGTTCTTTTTTACAAATCTCCTTGCAATGGAATTTAGGAGCATCTCTCCCACAGTAAATCACAGTCTGACATAAATTAGACAAAAATAAACAAATTTTTAAGACTAATATTCGAAAGAATTGAAAGACGTGAATCGGAACAATTAACAAGCATTGGCTTGTTATATTTTGGTTGGTTCAGCTCACCTGGTGTCCACAAGGTCTCTTGAATGTTATGACATGCGTGCAGAACCTTCCGCAAACATGATTAATGAGAGCAGCCGGTTCATTACAGGGATGTCCACAGGGAATGAGCTTCTTACAAGGAACCGTCTTTACATCTGGCTCGTCGAGACGCCGTGGAGGTCTGAAGTAGTGATATCCAAGTTTCTTTTTCTGAGGAGCTATTTTTTTAATAATAGCTTCTCGTACTTCCTTTGTTACAATCGGTGGCACAACTGGAAAGTAGCTGTCCAGCTCGTCAATGTCGCGTTGAAGTTGGCTCTCGCTCTTAGCCATGTTTTCAATTTCTTGGAGTGGCGCTATGAAAGACGTTGATGGGTCGTACCGTATTTTCTCCATCGTATCTGAAATTTCAATTGTTAAAAGAAATACAACTAAACCAGGGGATGATGCAAAGTGGCAAATCTCATCAGTTGGATTTAAACAAAGAGTACCCCACTTTTTTAAACCAAAGGAACCAAAAGCAACAGCCTGATCAATCATTACTCCCTAATTATCTATTCCTCCCATTACTTTCTTTAGGTTTAAAAAAGTTAGGTATTATTACTTGGTTATCGGTAGGATTTAGGCAGTGGGCGTTGATTATATAAACATACAATGGGATGTCACAATGAGGATACTACAGTCAACACTCGCTGCCTAAATCCAACTGCCATATTACACTTCACATTTGCCAGACTTAAATAATTAAGAGTTCCATTACCAAAATCCATTTTGTACGCGTACGAAAACCGAATCAAAGCCTTTTGTTGTTCTAAAACGTATAAACCAAAACAAAATCAAAACACTTTCTGAATTAACGACTCAAAAGCAAAACTCACCGCACCAACAGACCACCACCACCGGTTTGTACCCTTCTCTCTCAACTCCTGCTAGATTGAGTATTAAGTCCCAAGCGTCTTTTCTGCGCAACGCGAGAAAGTTTGAAAAAATTAAGATCTTGGATTTTGAGTTGGACTAAAAACTAATATGAGCAACCATAATCTGATGCAAAGTTGGGCACATATATTAAGTAGTTGAATTTGAAATTGTGAAATTGTACTTTTGAGAATTGCCATATTATCCAATTTTTCACCCTGATTCTGAATGTGATATTGGTTAACGAGGCTGAGACCCTTAAGGGTCCTTCACGGGTACAAAGTTCATTGAAACTTCCATTCCAACTCAGAATTAGAATTTAATTTGAATTCTCATGGAGGTCCCAAGTTAAAATGAACTCATCCGTGCGAGTCCAATAATTCAGTAATTTTTTTTAGATTCCTCCCTACCCAATAAAATAATGGTGACTAGTTGTTCAATATGGACTATTGCGTGCGCAGTGGGCATATACATATACGCAGTGGGTGTTTATTTATGTGCAATGTACTTTTGTTTGCGCAATGGTTATTTATATATGAGAAATGAACATTCGCATGCGCAGTGGAAATTTACATACGCGCAATTGATTTTCGCATGCGAATAGGGCCTTTATATAAATGCTCACTGCGCATATGTTAATACCAACTGCGCATGCAGAAGTCCATTGCGAATATATAAATGCTCACTGCGCATATGCAAATGTCCATTGCGCATTTATAGATGTCCATTGCGCATGCAAAAGTTCATTGCGCACATACATTTCTCCACTGCACATATATAAATTCCCATAGAGAATATATAAATACCCATTGCGCATACAAAAGTACATTGCACATAAATAAATACCCACTGCGCATATGTATATGCCCACTGCGCATATGTATACGCCCACTGCGCATGCAATATTGAACAACTAGTCACCATTATTTTATTGGGTAGGGAGGAATCTAAAAAAAATTACTGAATTATTGGACTCGCACGGATGAGTTCATTTTAACTTGGGACCTCCATGAGAATTCAAATTAAATTCTAATTCTGAGTTGGAATGGAAGTTTCAATGAACTTTGTACCCGTGAAGGACCCTTAAGGGTCTCAGCCTCGTTAACCAATATCACATTCAGAATCAGGGTGAAAAATTGGATAATATGGCAATTCTCAAAAGTACAATTTCACAATTTCAAATTCAACTACTTAATATATGTGCCCAACTTTGCATCAGATTATGGTTGCTCATATTAGTTTTTAGTCCAACTCAAAATCCAAGATCTTAATTTTTTCAAACTTTCTCGCGTTGCGCAGAAAAGACGCTTGGGACTTAATACTCAATCGTATTATTGCCCCCTGTATAATGGCTGCAATAAGTTAGCAAATCATCACGATAAAGTCAGCATAACAGCAAATCAGACCGTAAAGTTAGCTGCTCAGCATCATAAAGTTAAGCAGAATATTAGTTCAAAATCATTAAAAAGTTAGCAGACTAGCAGACTAGCAGAAAAAGTACTATAAAGTTAGCAAATCCGCCCCATAAAGTTAGCAGATCAGCAATAGTCGACAAAAAAATCAAACCGTAAAGTATTCTCGGATTAAATAGTTGGGAATACTGACCGCGCAAAGAAATTCAAATTTTAACCAAATTCTAGACAGTTGAACGAAAATTTTATTTATGATAACAGAATATTTTTTCATAATCCTTAATCATTAATATTATAATATAATATTATAATGGTATAATATAAATATATTATATATTATAAAATATAATATAAATATAATATTATAATATATTATAATAATATGAATGAGGCTAGGGAAGGTAAATAATGAACTTTTTTCTTTTTTCGTAATATTAAATAATGATTCTAGTGGTAGATAATTTACTTTTTGAAGGAAAATGGTCTATAATGTAATTTCACTCCCCAAAATTAAAAAATTTAAACCATGCTGATTTGCATTTTTATAATCTAAATTAACAAATTAGCAAGCTTCACTTGCATTAGCACTTTTTTTTTGAAAAAATCTTGTTAGCGACAAATTGTCAGAAACTTAAAAAAATTAAGGTGTCACTCTGTATTAAAA
The DNA here is from genome assembly GCA_002738285.1 of Holacanthella duospinosa. Taxonomy (NCBI): domain Eukaryota; kingdom Metazoa; phylum Arthropoda; class Collembola; order Poduromorpha; family Neanuridae; genus Holacanthella; species Holacanthella duospinosa. The sequence goes on from NIPM01000026.1 coordinate 375,409, forward strand.
AAAATTACTAAAAAGGAAAGAAACAAAAATGGGACTATCAAAGAAACACATTACCTAACCAAAGTTATACTTTTTTAAGGGATTGAGTTTATATAAAGGGTTTTGTTCTTAGAATNCACAACTCTAAAAGAGTTGTGAAAATCCAACGGTGTTAGATCAGGGGACCTTGCAGGCCATTCGATAGGTCCTCCACGTCCGACCAATCTTCCTGGAAAAGTCTGAGAAAGATAAGCCCGAATTGGGGCTACATAATGCGCAGAAGCCCCATCCTGCATGAAAAAAAAAAGTTTTGAGCAGGAATATTTTGCTCCTGCGCAGACAGTAAAATTTCTGGAACTGCGTCATTCTTTAGCATTTCCAAATAATTTCCTTCATTGCCGTCAAAGAAAAATGGTACAATGATTCGGTTACCAAAAATTCCACACCAAACAGTTACTTTTGGCGCTCCTTGGTATTTTGTGGCAGAACTCCAGTAAGGATTTTCCTTCGACCAGTACCGATAGTTCTGACGATTTACTTCCCCGTTTAAAAGAAGGTACATTCATCAGAAAAACAAAGATTGAACACAAATGTTGGATCCGCGTTGCATCGTTCTGTCATTGTTTCAGAAAATTGCATCCTCCGGTCTGGATCGTTTTCGTTTAAACGTTGCAACATTTGGAGTTTGTATGGGTGGAGTTTATGACAATACAGAATTCTCTCGACCGACCTCTGACTTAATCCAGAATCTCGAGCTATAGCTGATATACTGCATATTGGATTGATGTTAATTGAGGCAAGAATGGAAGCAGCATTGTCAGGGTTAGTTGGAGATTTTGGACGACCGGTGCGTCCCAAATCTTTCAGTGTTTGATGAGTTTCAAATTTCTGAATTATGCGTATTACTGTATTCCGCTGCCTAATTGTATGTTGTATTCCAAGTGAATCTTCGTTGTAGCGACGCAAGATTGCATTGTGGGACTCATTTGGATAGCGATATCGAAGCTCTACTAATTTCGCTTTAGCGTTCAGTGGAATCCGCATTGTCAATATCCGACTGAATTTCATGGAAATAAAATTTCGTTCGATTATTGGAAAATAAAACAGAAGTTCGTAACAGCTTAGCCGGATTCACACAGAATTTAATACACAAATGTTACATATCTAAATGGTATTTCAAAAAGGTAACTTTATGCTAATTTAAATCATGTTTAAAACAATTTTGTTAACGAATTGTCCAGGAATGTACTGTGGTTAAAATTTGGAATGAAACAAACAGACATACATACATGATCGGTACAAAACAGTGCTATAACTTATGTGGTCTTTGCATTTTATAAAATTTTGTCAGATTTTAAGAACGGAAACAGATTAAATCATCATTGTACTTAATTATTGCGAAAATTTGGACAACAAAATTTTAGCCCCACGAAAAAAAGAACTACCAGTATTTTGAGATTGAAGAGAGGATTGTTCACAACGGTCACGTAGCTCAACGGTGGGAGGAATCGCCGGTATGGATAGACGTGGGATCAAACCCCACCATGGCTAAATTTTTTTTGTCAATTCCTGCCTCAATCTCAAAGTGGCGACTCAGACCCACCGACCGCACATTAGAAGTGAAATTGAAAAAAAATGTTAAAACAAATTATTTGGTAAATGCCTCATTTTCTAGATTATTACAGTAAATTTAGAAACAAATTAAGTGTGCTCGAGTTCGACTAATTTGTAATCTGGNTCAAACCCCACCATGGCTAAATTTTTTTTGTCAATTCCTGCCTCAATCTCAAAGTGGCGACTCAGACCCACCGCACATTAGAAGTGAAATTGAAAAAAAATGTTAAAACAAATTATTGGGTAAATGTCNTGAAAAAAAATGTTAAAACAAATTATTGGGTAAATGTCTCATTTTCTAGATTATTACAGTAAATTTAGAAACAAATTAAGTGTGCTCGAGTTCGACTAATTTGTAATCTGGAGCAAACTGATTACAAATTAAACCGACAATAATTTCAATCGTTCAATTTATTTTAATTTACCTACGATATTCACGAGAAGTTTACAAAATTGTGATGCAATGAGTGACAATCGGATCACTTAAGGTCTTCCAAATCTTCGATTGATGAGTGATTTGATAATTGTAATGAGTGAATGTTGATTGCTTGAGTTCAAGAATTAGAATAATAATAATTGAATGAAAAACAACCGCCGAGAGTGAGTTAGCAATTTTTGGCGCGCAAACTTCTGGATGGAATTTTAGCAAAAAGAATGAGATAGGTTCAACTTTTTTTATGAACGTTTTTACAGCTAATACTTTCTCCATGTGTACTTATTTCTGCGGGACCCTGTACTTCTAGTTGATACAGTGGAAGAGTATGGCCAACGAATGAGATTTGAATTGTACTCAAGTAATATTTGAAAAAATGTTAGACTAATAAAATAAAACTACGTAAACTTATGAGTGGTTCCTTATAATCATATAATTATTCGAGCCAAAAAACAAATGTTTAGAATCAAATCATAATTACAGTAAGAGGGTAGATGCATATCTAAAGCTTGTACACTTGGTTTATTATCTACATTTGTCCGGTACCAAAAATATAGTTATCTGCAGAAGGTACACTTAAACCTTTGATTTCTATCTACGTTATATCCTTCCAAAAATGCCCTTAACTTTAATGGGCGAGCATTCAATTTTTTGTATATAAGAGTTTGATTTCGTTGTGTTTGAGAAACTGAAACTTTGTTTGATATTTGTTCCAATTAAATGTTTCAAAGTCCTTAGGTTACGTATTCAGTTAGAAAATAAGTGGTAATTTTGCATGTGCTCTGCAGTTAGATGTAGTTCAGGTTTTTGCAATGCGCGTGATACAAAAATTGGAGTTGTCAAATGAAGGTACATGTTTCGCCAATCATACGGTTTGTTCTCACTAATTTAAACCTATAATTTCTATCTACTTTATAGACTTCCAAAATTGCCCTTACCTTTAATAGGCGAACTCCAATTTTTTTGTATATTAGAGCTTGAGTTCGTTGGGTTTGAGAAACTGAAACTTTGTTTGATATTTGTTCCAATTAAATGTGTTTCTAAGTCCATAGGTTACGTTTTCAGTTAGGAAATAAGTGGTAATTTTGCAAGTGCTTGGCACTGAGATGTTGTTTTGTTCAGGTTTTTGCAATGCGCGTGATAAAAAAATGGAGCTGTCAAATGAAGATATACGNCAAAGTCCTTAGGTTACGTATTCAGTTAGAAAATAAGTGGTAATTTTGCATGTGCTCTGCAGTTAGATGTAGTTTTGTTCAGGTTTTTGCAATGCGCGTGATACAAAAATTGGAGTTGTCAAATGAAGATACATGTTTCGCCAATCATACGGTTTGTTCTCACTAATTTAAACATATTATTAACTTATTACAAACTTACAGAATTAATCAAAATTAAATTTAATCATCGACGATAGATAACGTGAGAAAATTATTATTTATTATATACTATATTATTTATTTATTTATTTATTTATTTATTATATATTATATAACTTTTTATATACGTCAGAGTGATTACGTTCAATTTCGACAAGGGTGATTCCTTCAACAACCTACATCTACTNTTATTTATTTATTTATTTATTATATATTATATAACTTTTTATATACGTCAGAGTGATTACGTTCAATTTCGACAAGGGTGATTCCTTCAACAACCTACACCTACTTACGTTGGTTTTAAATTTCATAAACCTTGACCTACTATTTTATTAGTTACAGGTCTAACAATTACCTGAATACTTCATTCAGATTCATTTAAACCATGTATCTGAGCTTGCACCCATAACTAAATTCTGGCATCGAACCTGAATTTATTTGCATTATTTGCTTAACTATCCTAGTTGCCGATTCAACANTTACGTTGGTTTTAAATTTCATAAACCTTGACCTACTATTTTATTAGTTACAGGTCTAACAATTACCTGAATATTTCATCATAACTAAATTCTGGCATCGAACCTGAATTTATTTGCATTATTTGCTTAACTATCCTAGTTGCCGATTCAACAAATTTAGAGTTAAACTCTTATTAAGCTGAAACCTGTCACTGAGCCTAAATTTTCAGGTTTGGGTATGCAAAGACCTTTGAACCTTTACTATTATTATATCCAGGTACCTTAAAGATCTAAATCTATCAATCAGATTCAGGTCCAAAGTTCATCTGAATCTGCACTTACATCTAAAGCCTTCTTTGGAAATCTAACCTCTTGGACAATTCTGATNCCTGAATCTGCACTTACAACTAAAGCCTTCTTTGGAAATCTAACCTCTTGGACAATTCTAATTCCGTTAATACTAAAAAATACTAAGAAATACTTAAAAAAATGAAATTTGTTTTAATTTACTGGCTGCTACTAAGAACGCAATGGAGTCACCCATTATCACCCTAAACGTTTATCACCCCAGCAATGTGCAATACGTAATTGGAAGTTGGAATTCCCACGAACTTCCAAGTCTGTCATTGTCGTCTACGTGTGTATCAACTCAACTTAAATTCCTATTATTGGTAAATTGAAATTACTTCAATATACAAACATTTATTATAAAACATTTACGTCGAATTAGGTGATATAATTATTTCTTTCTTTTTTTTTGGTATAGAAAATATCATTTATCACTAGATAATCAAATCAAACTGACAGTTTGATTTCATCATTACTCTTATTAATTAATTGGACGAATGCTGATGGATTTAAAGTTGAAATTCGACTCAATCCCTATCACCAAATTTCGTACTTAAACTATGGACGGTGGTGTGTTCAAGTTTACAGTAGAAAAAAATTTGCTAATTGTGACAAGTCTATACGGTTATAAAATGTTCACTAAAATTCTTTTATTGGGTGTTAGTATAGGACTCATTGCTATAACAAATTCCGACTTTATCGTGGAAGAAGTTGGAGCTTATCACTTCCATCCATACTTTTTTTTACCGAGCAAGAATAGCGTATCAGAAGCAATCTCACTTCGGTAAGTTTTATTGGTGACTTTGTAAAAGCTGAAGATAAATATTTACTGTGAATATTTTTTGTCACTAGAAAAAAAGTGCGAGAACTGATTAATGACGGTACTTTTCCAGAATGCTCAATTAACATAGTAAGATCATTATATAACTCAAATTATTAATTTTCTATTTAAAAATATACGAAAAAAAAAACTTTTATTTTGCAAATATTTGAAAATAAGATACAAGTTTTAATCAACGCCCAAGTGCTAAACTATAAAGAAAATCAATAAATACAAAACTTATGTCAAGTCTGAAATGCGGGTATAATATTTCAATTATACAGGGTGGGTTATCTTCAGTTTCCCTATAGCTGAGGAAGAGATAAGAGCTATACTCATACTTTCACTTTTATGTTGTAATCAGAGGGAAGTAAGCCTCAGATTTACACTTTTCTCTATGAAATCCCATTCCCCCACAAAAAGGATATATGGCGTGTGTCTGCTTATGACTATTGTTTCAACCATGAACTTCACATGTTATCCAAATTAGAAGGGGTTGTTTGAGATTATATGCGAAGACTAACTTGAAGGGAAATCAATTGCGCAAAAATCCAAATTCAAATTATTTAAAATTTGAATTTGGATTATGATTTTCTCGCCACAGAATACTTTCCTCAAGTTAGTCACCGAATAGAATCTTTAGTAGGGGTATCAATCACGTAATCACGTAATCACGAATCACGGGATCACGGTGCATATTTCTACTCACGAAAATCAAGGGATTTGATCATGAAAATTCCGTGACTTTCGTGATTAATTTTTAGCAGCTAAATCTATCCATTCCGCAACATTTCCATATTACAAGAAACAAATTCAAATAAATTCAAATAAATCATATTACAAAGTATTTAATATGGTTTATTTCTACCATGTTTGCGAATTACTTATGTCTGTCGCGCGTGTATCTTAACATTTTTGATTCTGATAGCACTAGACTTTTATCTTATGTTTCTCACAACCAACTACAGTGCACGACGTTTATAAGCGCATCCTTTATAAGAACATTTGGGTTATAAGAGCAGAGTTTTGCGGGTTTGGTTTGCTCTAATGCATTTAGCATGGGACATTAACGCGTTATAAGAACAACGTATATAAGACCAANCATAAGAGAATCCTTTATAAGAACATCCGGGTTATAAGAGCAGAGTTTTGCGGGTTTGGTTTGCTCTAATGCATTTAGCATGGGACATTAACGCGTTATAAGAACAACGTATATAAGAGCAAAACGGTTATAAGAACTACCTTTTGCTGGGTAATTTTTGAAGCGGGAGTTGGATATAAGAGCAAAAGTCAAATCTCAAACAAAAATAATCTTTTTCATCTTCAATTTCTAAAAGTACCACTTGAAATCATTTCAGTAGACATGTCGTTCTTGTAAAATCTTTACAAAACTTTAAATAAGAATTAAACAATTGCAATTTTTGACAAAATTGTCGACGATAGTTACAGTTGATAACTTTATTTAAGATCTATACTATAGTATAAACTTTCTTTTTAATAATTTTGAATAAAAATTTTTTTTGCCATGTACTTTTTATAACATTTATAAGCCTTGTAAGAACAACCGGTTATAAGAGCAGCATTTCCAGGCGACGGAGGGCAGCTCTTACAACCGTCGTGCGCTGTATATTGTAGAATTTGTTCCTAACAAAGATGTAGAGTTTGTAAGCTATTATTTGGCACCAAAAAACTAAAGCTATATTGCTTAAAGTGCTTTCAACAAACCATCGCTTCTGATACTTTTTTTAACTGGATATTACACAAACGGTTTGGGTTTATTTACTATTTGTGGCACTAAGAGAAATTAGAAGGTAAATATTCAAGGTAGCTGTTCAAAATTCTCTTAAGTTTTGATCGGTATCGTTTAAAGCTTATGGTGACAGCATACTCATTAAGTATTAGATTTAGGTTGTACGAAAGAAAGCCTGATTTTTAGCAAATTTGGTCGACTAAATGCAAGTAGATGGCTATATATGTCAATCACGAAAAATCACGAAAAATCACGTTACTAACGTGATTGATCACAATTCGATCACGAAAATCACTTGATTGGAAAGTGGACCTTGATTGAATGCTCTAATCTCAAGTAACCTCATTGAGTTTGAATAACATGTGAAGTGTATGGCTGAAACCATAATCATAAGCGAACAGATGCCATGCGACCTTATGTTTTTATGAATGAGATCGGAAACAGAAGAGAGAGTGTCTGGCCTAGCCAAATTCAAAACCTCCTAGGCTTAACTCCATTTGACTACAACATATCAAAGTGGAAGAAAGAGTATAGACCTTATTCCTTCCTCGGCCATAGGAACACTAAAGATAACCCACCCTGTATACACCATGAATTTTCATCCATGTCTAGTGTTCCCCATGGCTCTGGCTCATGAGCTGGCTCAATGGCTCTGGCTCTGGCTCGAGCTGGCTCACAAAACTTTCTGAGCCAGAGCCAGTGCATGGCTCTGGCTCATGTAGTAATTTTGAGCCAGAGCCATGGCTCATAAACCAGCTCAACGAAACTTGTGAGCCATGGCTCAATGGTTCAACTTTTCCCCTAATTCTTCCACTTTCCCCCTAATTTTACATTTTTTTTTTCCAAATCATCACTTTTTTTTTTATTTTGGGAATTTTTGGTCACTGAAAGTCAATTTGCCTTTAACCAATTCATAATTATGATTTGTGTTTGCTTATTCTCACTAGGTCATTCTCACTTTTAGCAAAATGTGCATATTAAAGGGGAAAATTTTTTTTATGTTGAGCCATGAGCCATGGTTATGGCTCATGAGCCAGCTCAACAAAAGTGCGGAGCCAAAACCATGGCTCATGAGCTGGCTTTTGCTTGTTTGTTTGTTTGATAATTTATTCAAGTGTCAGAGAGCATCATTTTTATAAAAATGTTAATTTGCTNGTTCAACTTTTCCCCTAATTCTTCCACTTTCCCCCTAATTTTACATTTTTTTTTTCCAAATCATCACTTTTTTATTTTGGGAATTTTTGGTCACTGAAAGTCAATTTGCCTTTAACCAATTCATAATTATGATTTGTGTTTGCTTATTCTCACTAGGTCATTCTCACTTTTAGCAAAATGTGCATATTAAAGGGGAAAATTTTTTTTATGTTGAGCCATGAGCCATGGTTATGGCTCATGAGCCAGCTCAACAAAAGTGCGGAGCCAAAACCATGGCTCATGAGCTGGCTTTTGCTTGTTTGTTTGTTTGATAATTTATTCAAGTGTCAGAGAGCATCATTTTTATAAAAATGTTAATTTGCTAAGACACCCCCGCATACGCAGGACTAATTAAGTAAAATAATAATAAGTAATCTTAATTTTTAGAGTGATTTACACTTTGAATTGGCATGAGTTGGTTATAGCCCATAGTTAATTTACATACTGGTAAATTCTACAGTTCTCGATTCCTTTACCCACTCTTTAGCTTCTTTTTTCAACTTTCCCAATGTGACTATTTCGTCCAAGTTATGAGTTTGGATGAATTTATTCCATATCAGTATTGCTCTATCACTGAAAGACTTTTTAGAAAACTCAGTATTTTTTCTAATCATTTCAAAAGTTCCCTTTAGTTTTGAGTCATAGATGTGTTCTTTTACCATAAAGTATTTTTCAAGATTTAGAATTCTTGTACTTGGTAATTTATAAGTTTCAATTAACGTAATATATTTTAGTCTCTCTTCCAAACTAAGAATATTACATGAGTCATATAGCTTGTTCATATCATTATTGTCAAATTCCAATCGCAGTTTAGAATTGTAAAAAATCCTTGTTTTGTACTGGGCCCTTACATTTTTTCTTTTACTTGTATTTGGAAAAAAGAATGAGACTAAAATTTTATCAACTTTGTTCTGAAGATTAGTCAGTTTATTTTGATTGTCAACCCATACTGAATAGCAGAAATTGATATGTGATAGAACATAAGCATTAAGTAGTATTTTAAATATGTGATGATTAATTTTTCTTTTAACAAATTCTAAACGACCACACCGTCTTGCCACTTTTTTTTCCACATTATAAATGTGTTGAGAAAATGAGAGAGTCTCATCTAACACTATTCCCAAGTATTTAAAAGATTCCGATTTTTTTATAACTCTATCATTAAATTTAACTTCACCCACTGTTATATTTGAATTATCCATCGGTTTTTTAAAAACCATGAACTCTGTTTTTTCATAATTCATTAATAAACCTGTCTTATTGCACCAATTATCCAGAAGTTTCATTGTTTCAGATAATATTGCTATAGATTTGTGTATATCATTGTTATAGCAGAATATTGCTAGATCATCTGCATATAGTATGAAATCTATTTCTTTATTCTCAAAAACTTCCTTTAAGTTATTTATAAAGACTGGCAGTTTATACTGGCTCATGGCTCACCGTTCGGGTGAGCCATGAGCCAGTGGCTCTGGCTCACGCCAAAATCTGAGCCATCCAAAACACTATCTATGTCCATGAATAGTCCATGAATATAGACGTAATGTGTGACTTGACTTACTGACTTCATAAAATTTGAAACCAAAGTTGAAAGGCCTGGGTGAGTGAGCGATAGTAGGGTAATGGTTGTTAAAACCTCACGGTCTATAAGCGATTACTAATACTCAAAAAATTGTAACAGGAAACATTATTGATTCGCATCACTTAAGTCCACAAATGTGGGCAAGAACAGAGTTTTTATACGTCACAAGTCAAAAATTAAAGTCAAAAACTTCAAAAATCAAATACTAGACTACCTCGTAAACAACTTATCATGTAGCACACAAGTACAATTTTCTCAAACACTCTTTTTTCAAACTAGATTAATCTCAATTTTAAAAGAGCACATCAATTTGCACAATACGAAGTTTGCTGCAACAAGACTTCGTTTGCAATTGCAAAATCTTTCTTCATCCAAAACCATGGAAACTTGTCAGTTCTCACGCATCCGTTGACAGTCTATCTCCGAGAGGATTTAGAAGGTAGAGCTGAGTGGTTAGGAAAACCAGTTCCTATGTACACTGAGTTTTTGAGTGAGGAGCTTCCTTCTCCAATTGTGTGTCCAGGTAAGTCACAGCCTCGAATTGTTTAGCTTGTATTCTAAATAAATAAATAAATTTTTTAATGTAGTATATCGGGATTTCCCTGATGAGATTCCAGAATAGAAGAGGCTGAGAGCTATCCTATCATATAAGGGACTGAAGAATTCGGATTTTACTGGGAAAGTCTGGGACTAAAAACGAAACACTAAATATTATAGTAAAGGTGCACAAAATTTTTATGAATTTATAAATCAAAGTAAGTAAATATGAGCAAATCGAGAAAAGCATTGAATCATATACGACTTATCTTATTAGTTCAAAAACTTATTTGTCGAATTCTTGTGTGATACAGGAGAATTTAATAAACACAATAATTTATGCATATAGTGCTCTCGGTAAAGGAATGGCACATACGATAATGTACGTACCATTCGAATCCCAGGAGAGGGTTTAACAGGGTTCGAAGTCGGATTTAAATCCGATTTAAATCCGATTTAAATCCGATTTAAATCCAAAAATAAAAATCAATGATTTTTTGGATTTTTATTTTTTACCCACTTAGACAAACTTGAAGATAAATTTAAGCACTAACACTACATCCAAATTCAGATTCCTAGCTTCAATTATGTTTTTGGTGAAATAAAGTACTTTAACACTTGTAAATTTTGAATTTGAAGAAATTTTTTCAGAAAAATTCGTAATCTGAAAATTAAAAAAAAAAAATATTTTTTTTTTCAATGTCCTTTCAGACATCATATTTTTGATTTTTGACAATTAAAAAATAAAAATCCAAAAAATCCGATTTAAATCCAAAAAATCGGATTTTTTGGCTTTTATATAAAAATCCGATTTTTTCGAACTCAATGACTACTCGTGTACTACTTTGGTTTAAATCAATGACTACTCGTGTTGGAGATGTCATTTTTAATCATGGCGGGTCCACAAAATACTAAACAATCATAAACTTGTACAAAAATTTGATGAGTATTAATTAAATGGTCAAAAATCGGTCGCAAACATAAAAATTTTAAAGCGTGTTTATAGTTTATGGGAGGACTTTCACTCTTTCACTTCACATTTTTAGAGATAACTCTGGATATAATATAATGCAGAGTTAATTTTCTTCTTTTTTGATTTATTCTTAAACATGCGTTAGCAATACAGGGTGAACCACTTTAATCCGGGCCTTCTTTCTCCGCCTTTCACCAAAAACGGCTTGGGCCAGGCGATACACAATTAGTAAATAATGGAAGTGAAGTTAATTTTATTATAACACTATAAAACTATAAAATATCTGTTCCGATTAGATACACTAATGCAAAGCAATGGAACAAAGCAGAGAGACAGAGAGAGGGGTCGGCAGGTTCTCTGTTGAGTCAGGTGGAATAGATGCCAAGGGATCGTACCCCATTCCTCTAGTTCGTCATTTCTCTCAATTACCCATCTTTCAGCATTACAAAATGGCATATGTTTAAAAAAAATCAAAATCAGCTTTGATTAGACAAGTTATTGCAAAGCAGTCAAATGATGAAATCAGAGAGGCAGAGAGAGGGGTCGACAGGTTCTCTGTTGAGTGAGGTGGAGTTGATGCAAAGGGACCATACCCCATTCAACTCATTCTCTCAACTCTCTGCTGCTCTTGTTAAATTATTAAATTTTGCAATTTTTCTCAAACATACGCTAACTTCATTCCCTCTAACTTTTCTTTCGCGCTATTTATTTGCTGTCTCAAATTTTTTTTGGTGAAAGCGACTTTCTACGGCCCGGATTAAAGTGGTTCACCCTGTACTATGTAGAGGATTTGGATTGCTAGCACTCTTAAAACTGTGGATTTTCGAAATATCCATGGTGTGCTTATAGTAACAAGGCCCACCAAATAAATCCGGGCCTTCTTTCTCCAACTTTCACCAAAATCGGCCTGAGACAGCCGACTAACAATTAGTGAATAATAAACGTGAAGTTAGCTGACAAATTTTTATTTTATTTTTATTTTTATTTTGAATTAAGATATTGTTAAAAGACTTACATTGAAAGTCCCTTCTCCCTTTGTGACTCCTAAACACCTTGATCTCAATCTAAAAAATGCAACAGGAGAGTTAGATTAAGGTGTAGGGAGTGCGAAAGGGAGATGGTGACTTGATTTAACTTTAAAAAAAATTACAATGTAATTCCCTTCTCTCTTCGTCACTCCCGACACCTTGGACTCAATCTTACACTAAAATAAGAAAGTTAGATTGAGGTGTAGGGAGTGAGGAAGGGAGATGGGGACTTAGATTTAGTGTGGCGCATGGCTCAGCCTTTGGCGTGAGCCAGAGCCACCGGCTCAATGAGCCATGGCTCATGGCTCACTCGAGTGGTGAGCCAGCTCGTGAGCCATGGCTCTGGCTCCGCACTTTTGTTGAGCTGGCTTATGAGCCAGAGCCATGGCTCATGGCTCAACATACAAAACAAATTTTGCCCGTTAATATGCACATTTTGCTAAAATTGAGAATGATCTAGTGAGAATAAGCCAATACAAATCATAATTATGAACTGGCTAAAGGCAAATTGACTTTCAGTGACCACAATTTAGAAGAAAATTTCTTTCACAAAGCAACTTTCTACGGCCCGGATTTATCTGGTGGGCCTTGTTACTGTATGTCTTACAAATACGGCACGGGTTTATAACCTGGCTGTCATCTGGTATGGTACTTTCTTCAAATTCGTTTTCCCCTATGATTTCAATAAATTGGTGAGATCTATAAATTTTCTAGTAGGACTATTTGTAATTCACTCCAATTGACATTAGACTTTTCACCCTTGAGCACAATTCCCGTTAATCTTATAGTGTCGACTTACATTTTCAGTTCATTACGTCAATTCTCGTCAGTTTGAAGTGGATGCAATTAGGGTTCCGAACGACTCTGACTCAGTGACTCTGACTCATCGGTTTCTCGGAGTCACTGGTTTTGGGTGACTCTGACTCAATAGAGAAATGGGAGTCACTGAGTCGTGACTCTGAGTCACCTGACTCGTGACTCTGTGCTTTTCCAAACTGACTCTGAGTCGTGACTCACTAGGAAGAGTCATGACTCCCAAGCAACAAAGCGTTACTGCTTACATTTTGCCTTTTTTGTACTAAAAATTTTTTTCAACTCCCGCAACACAACAAATCTGAGAGTGTGAGTTTGCTGCCGCGCGGCTCGTGTTTAGTTTGAAGCACACTTGTAACCTACACCACTACACATCGAAATCGAACTCAGATTTTAATAAAAATTTAAACTCGAACGCTTCTAAAAATTCCAACTCACAATCAGAATCGAAGTAGACAATAGCCATTTGAAATAGAAATGTAAGTCGAAATCGATTATTTTAAAGAACCACAAAATCTACAGCATAATTCATAATTTTATATAGTTTAGATCTAAATCTATGATTTAAGTTTCTCAAAATCGAAATCCATAACATTTCAGGCCATCGAAATTGANTGAGAGTGTGAGTTTGCTGCCGCGCGGCTCGTGTTTAGTTTGAAGCACACTTGTAACCTACACCACTACACATTGAAATCGAACTCAGATTTTAATAAAAATTTAAACTCGAACGCTTCTAAAAATTCCAACTCACAATCAGAATCGAAGTAGACAATAGCCATTTGAAATAGAAATGTAAGTCGAAATCGATTATTTTAAAGAACCACAAAATCTAAAGCATAATTCATAATTTTAAATAGTTTAGATCTAAATCTATGATTTAAGTTTCTCAAAATCGAAATCCATAACATTTCAGGCCATCGAAATTGAAATATACTAAAAGATCTGGAAATAAGTTTCAAGCATGTATAATAAAACGGAGTTTTCTTAAGATAGACAAAGTTTTATACTTTAAAAAAATTAAAATTCATAATTCTAAGGTGCTCGAATTTGAAATCCGTTATTCGATGAATATCCAAATCCAAATTTAATTCAACTTTTCAGTCGAAATTGAAATCGAAGTTTAAGTCTCGGTACAAACTGTAAGCTAAATCGAAATTCAACGTTAATCATTCGAAATCGAAACCCAAAACTATTCAGTCATTCGAAATTTTTAATTTAGATTTTAAGCTAATTTAGAAGTGCACTGTTTGATAATTAGACAGTAAAAAAAATGAGTTAATTGAACAAAGTCAATAAAATAAAAAAAGCTCAAAACATTCCGATGTGTCCAATCATCGATTATTTTGATAGAGTTGATACGAAAGATCAGGATAAATATTGCAGGTAAGGTAATTTAATTTTAAATCGGATCAAAAATAAAGAAGAATTTCAAAAATTTATTTAAGAGTCTTTAACCGAAAAGAGCAGGTAACTTAGCGTCTTTGTATCACTCATTTTGAGCTTTGAATACGCATTATGCTCATTTTACTGTAAAAAGAAAAACATAAAATTTCTGTGAAGCTGAGTCACTGAGTCATGACTCAGAGTCACAGAGTCATGACTCTGAGTCACCTGACTCTGACTCTGAAGAAAGTGGGAGTCATTCGCAACCCTAGACACAATCCTATGCTCTTAGTGCTAAGTTTTTTAGGATAATTTATTTTCATCCACTTCAACCTCGGATACAGATCCTACTCTTATGCTTCTACCATACTTAAGAATTGAACGGTCAGATTCATAAAATTTTAGGATTTTCGTAAGATTTCAGCTACCATACAATAAAATGAGAATTGAATTTTGAGAATTGGAATTGAGAATTGAGAATTCGCTTGTGCGCTATTTCGGAATTGGGCTACCATACTTTCTCCCGCGGCGCAAGAATCAGATTTGAGAATTGAGAATTCACGATTCCGAAATTTAAGAATGTAGTTACGCCCGTTGTAGACGTAACTTTATGTTAAAGTTTTCTTCAGACGAGCTCTAAATTATTCTTGCGCTGTCGTAAAGTTGGTTGGCTATCAACTTTGTTTAAGTTAGAGAAAGTGACGGAGGAAGTGAGGCGTTACGGCAACTGTAAATTGATTCTCTAAAGTGAAATATCACTCGACTCATCACCCGAGCAACCGTAGAGTTACAGTGACGTAAGGTATAAATTAAAATTTTAAACATCCTCAGAAGAATCATTCGGAGGAAGGACACCTTAGAGTTAGGTGTACAACGGGCGTTACTATACTTTAGAATTAATATTTGTTATTTGAGAAATCGTAAGAATCTCCGCCCACTTTAGGAATTGGAAAGTTTTTAAATATTTGAAAACTTTCTGAAGAGAATGTTGAGAATTGACTCGACTTGCCCCATTTATGAGAAGGGACAGGAGCGCAAACTTTTTGTTACAATTCGAACTTGAATTGAATTCTTAACTTATTCTCCTAAGTATGGTAGGCAATTCCGAAAGTAGGCGAGGACTTTGGATTTTAGATTTCAGAATTCGCCAATTCTAATTCCGAAGTATAGTGGCGCCCTCTAAATCTTAATTCTTAATTCTGATTCTTATTTTGAGAATGAGAATTTGACATTCTTAAGTCTAGTAGAAGCATGAAGGATGACGTAACATGTAAAACGACTGTTGGTAATTATTGTGCCCCAACCAGTGGTTCAAAACGTCTTAGTTGAGAGGCAATAATATCCCCCACCCATAAGTGCAATGTAAATTGACCTGACCTTTGACCTGACTTTTGTCCTGAATGGGTGAACACAGAAAAAATTTTTATTTGGAAAAGTTGTTCAGATTTTCATTCTGAGCTACTTTTGTAGAAGAATTTTTTTGGATTATAGCAGAACACAAAATCAAAATTTTTAACTGCGAAAATAATTGAAGGGCTGAGCGCAGAAAGAGCACTTGTTGATTACAGTCTTTTTAAATTTGGTGTCCATAGAAACAAATAGATAAAAGTAAAACCTGACTACAAATAATTATAGAAATATATTTAGAAACAAAGGAATTGTACATTTCCGGTGAGGGATTATATCTCTTAACTCTGAACTAAAATATTGAAAAATTTCTTGTATCGATATAGCAACCTATCTTGAGCGACCAAATGACCTCTACAAATGTTACTTAGAATGTTTCATTGACCAACTTTTCCTAATGACATTTTTCTCTGTGGTGACCTATTGAGGTCAAAAGTGGTTAGATTCGACCTAAGGGAAGTGTGAAAATTTCAGTTTTTTAACATTGGATTCCCCATCTCGAAATTTTTCTAAGTTACAAAATTTTATGAAGTTATAAAATGGCATATACAAAAGTTGTTCAGCATACTAATCTGTGTAACTTTTACCTTAAATATTTTTTTCTCTTATAACCTCTTGAGGTCACAGGTCAAGGTATAAACCACGCAAATTTTTTTGCTTTCACTTGAAAAACTTTAGAAACCATTGCTCTCAAACTTGAATAATGCGCCATATCAAAAAACGTCACCTCCAATGTTTACAAGTTGTAAAATTAGTTCCCTTACCGAGAATTGAAGAAAAACGACAATTACTCAAACTAATTGAAAATATCGAAGAAATTCGAAGGAAATGGTTCAATTTCAATGGTTCAAAGGGGCAGGGGTTTTACTGTGGAAATTTTATACTCTCATTTCTAAAGGGCTCTAGTGTACTTCATGACTCTGACTCCGGAGTCATGACTCTGACTCTCATGACTGACTCACAGGGTTTTTGGGATTCGGGAGTCATTTGGAGTCANACTCTGACTCCGGAGTCATGACTCTGACTCTCATGACTGACTCACAGGGTTTTTGGGATTCGGGAGTCATTTGATGACTCTGACTCCAAGGGTTTTGGGAGCCAGAGTCATGACTCTGGAAGTCGACTCCCAAACTTGGGAGTGATGACTCTTTTGAAACATGCGCACATGGGCATATGGGACTATTTTTTTTAACCTTTTTTCATTCACCTACTTTCATCACTTTTAGCGCAAGGTTCCTTGACAAAAAGAAACTAAAAAATAAACTTTACATAAAAATTTACAATTTTTTTTCATGAATGTTTGTCGACATCCAGACATGTATGGCAATGGAGCTGCAAACAAAATTTACATGAAAATATTATTTCGATAGTTATTTTTACAAAGAAATATTTTTCAAAAATTATGAATTATTTATTTAACCTGATGAAAGTGGCTATTTTAGTTTCTTATTGCCAAAGAAACTTGAGTAAACGTATAAGAAATTTTAGTTTCAGATTGTCCTACCCGATTTTCCATTTTTGTAATGTGGACNCTCAAAGTCGACTCCCAAAATTCAAGGAGTCAGAGTCATGACTCCCAGAGTCAATGACTCTGACTCCGGCCAAACTGGGAGTCATGGAGAACACTAACGGGTTCTATAGGCTTTTGTCCTAGTTGGCAGTCTGACAACGGTTCCTTATTCATTAGAAAATCATGAAAAAACTTAACAGATAAAAAATGGGTTTCAAAATACCAGTTTTCATTTCGTCACAACTTCTCGAATCAATTTGATGTTAGCAAGACTGTGTAAAAACAAATTTTGAGATGATAATTAGGATGATTTCGAAAAATATTCAAAAACAAAAAAAAAAATTTTTTCATGTTTAAAATTTCACAACCCACCAAAGCTAAGCTTTAATTTATTAAATTTATTATTTGTGTTGTGTGTAACCCTTGTAATATGGGATGGCTTATTTCAGTGCTGCTAAGATCTTAGCTGAATCAAGACTAGCCCAGCCCCTTACTTCTAGATTCTGAGCTGCTAAATCCAGCAGCGGGCTGCTATACTTCCAGTGTATCAGACCTTACTGTCTAAACTCTCTCTTAAACCGAACGATGATCGAAAGTGAAATTCAAAATGACACCATCGCCTTTAGGAATCATCGCCATTAAGAATCAACTACTGAACCCTCTCCCTTGGTTTGTTCCTCGATTGTGTAACTTGAAGGGACATGATTTAGAATAAATTTGTGTATCATTTATTGATAACTGGATTTAGCCCTAGTAAGCGTAGAATACAAACAGTAATAAATTATATAGGCTCCCTTACAGAGAACCATGACTTCTCAATCGCTTTCGGATGAGTAGACTTTCCTCGGTCTTTTCGTCTTTTTTGGCGGCCGTAGTTCTTCGTCGTCACTACTATCAGACTCCGAGGTACAGATTCGAGCTTTCCCACTCCTCGTCCTAGACAAGGAGGAGTTCCCTCTCCCATTGTTACCCGCTTTTGGACGTGGGGTAGGTTTGGGTCTTTTCGTTGTTCCACTCGGTTTCTTGTCTGGCTCTTCCGCAGTGGCCACAAGAGCCAGGAGTTCTTTGTACTTGGACTTTTGTGCCTCTGTCACCCAACTCTGAACCTAAAAAGAGAAGTTATAAATGAAACCTAACTCTTCCCTTCTTTAGTAAAATAAATTATACTTGGAGGAGGGCAGCGAGCATCACATCTTCGTTAAACACAAGGACGCTTCCAGCGAGGCGTAAGTGGTCAATGTGGGCGAGGACATTGTCGGTTGTGGGAGAAGGGATAGGTGCTGGGCTCGTGTTTCCACGACCTCCAGTCTGACCTCGCTTTCGCTTCGTGGGAGATCCTCCGGAGGACCTGAATTTAATAGAACAAATATTTTCTAATGAGAACTAAAAATTTCTATTGAGCTCATTGTAATTTCTCATACTGGACAAGAATGGCTGATAACTGTTCAGCTAATTTGTCAGGAGTAGAGTCATCCCAATGGATTAGGATATTGACCACAAATCGGTCTTTGAGATTGGCTTTTCGAGAGAGGAGCGTGTTGACGGCTCCGCTGCTAAGCCTACAATACGTTCCATTAAAATTTTGTTTAGTATGAGGATTAATTTATTCTAAACCAATGACACTTACGATGCAGTCCTTCTAAAGAGGAGGAGGAGTGCAGTTAAAGCTTCTGGGTGCCTTTTCGCATCTAGCTGCGGGATGACGGGGAGAATGTCTTCAAGCCTGAGATTCGGATGGGATTCCACAAGCGTCCAGACGCAGTGCTGCTCCCAAGACTCCCACTCAATTGTTTTAACTGGAATCAAAAATTAAAGCTTAATTGTAGGGATGTAACGAATACCGGTATTCGGCCCAAAAACGAATAACGAAGCTTCGCTTCGTTCTACAAACGAATAACGAATATTCGGCCGAATATCTCATACTGTGTAAGTGGGGTATCCATCGAAAGATCTCAGCCCCAGGAATTGCATTCATGTGTCTGAATTACGTTTTGATAAATACCGCAGATTTTATTTTTAAGAACTTTCTTTAAAGCAAAGTAAGTAAATTTAATTTAATCTGGTACTCATAGTTGAGTCGAGGCAAATTGTGATGTATGACTCACTTGAGATTACAGGAACATACAGCACTTCTAAATCGCTCTTTTGACATTTTAGATAATTACTACTATCGAAATTTCCGTGAAATNTAACGAAGCTTCGCTTCGTTCTACAAACGAATAACGAATATTCGGCCGAATATTCGTCCGAATATCTCATACTGTGTAAGTGGGGTATCCATCGAAAGGTCTCAGCCCCAGGAATTGCATTCATGTGTCTGAATTACGTTTTGATAAATACCGCAGATTTTATTTTTAAGAACTTTCTTTAAAGCAAAGTAAGTAAATTTAATTTAATCTGGTACTCATAGTTGAGTCGAGGCAAATTGTGATGTATGACTCACTTGAGATTACAGGAACATACAGCACTTCTAAATCGCTCTTTTGACATTTTAGATAATTACTATTATCGAAATTTCCGTGCAATTTTTTTTTATCAGAAATTTGAGATTCTTTCTTTCTTCCAAACCAGTCAAGATACCCGAATCCGAAACCCAGCCCCACCACCAAAATATTTCCAATCGGAACCAGTCGGAAAATATACAGTACGGTTTGCTTCTCTGGTAGAAAGTTTTTTAAAGATTAATTTGTTTTTTTAGGTTATTTATTATTATTTTAGTTTATTTTAGTTTTTTCTTAGGTTTGTTTTTTCAGCTTTTTTTTTTATGTTTTTGAAAATTCTTAGGTTTGAAGATATGGCAGTTTTTAAGGTCTATTTTTGGTTTTATTTTAGGTTTTTTTAAGGTTTTCTTTAGGTTTTTATTTGTTTTTTTTTTAAAGTTTTTTTTTTAGGGTTTTTTAGTAGCATGCCTTAAAACCTAAGAAAACCTAAAAACAAAACAAAAAAACATGAATAAAAACCTAAATAAAACCTAAAAAACAACATAANTTTTAAGGTCTATTTTTGGTTTTATTTTAGGTTTTTTTAAGGTTTTCTTTAGGTTTTTATTTGTTTTTTTTTTTTAAGTTTTTTTTAGGGTTTTTTAGTAGCATGCCTTAAAATCTAAGAAAACCTAAAAACAAAACAAAAAAACATGAATAAAAACCTAAAGAAAACCTAAAAAACAACATAAAAAAAAAAAAAAAATCTTAGAATCTGGCATACCTTCAAACCTAAAAAACCTAAAAAATAAACCAAGAACAAAAAAAAAACCTTAAAAAACAAACCAACAAAAAATACGAAAAACAAAAAAAAACTATAAAAAAAAANAAAAAAAAAAAAAAAATCTTAGAATCTGGCATACCTTCAAACCTAAAAAACCTAAAAAATAAACCAAGAACAAAAAAAAAACCTTAAAAAACAAACCAACAAAAAATACGAAAAACAAAAAAAAAAACTAAAAAAAAAAACTGGCTACCTTACAAGCAAACTGTACTGTATATTTTCTTACTGGTTCCGAGGAATTGGATTTGGGTGGACGGTGCTGGGATATCGGAATGGGGTATCTTGACTCTGGTTTCTTCCATTCTGAATTGCTGTTGTCACTGTGACGTTTTAGTTCACTTGGATTCATGTTCAAACTCGCTCATTTCATGTTTGAGATATTCGGCCGAATATTCGTCCGAAGCTTCGTCATGAGACCCCGAATACAAATATCTGTATTCGTCGGAAAAATAGGCCGAATATTCGTTCGGACGAATATTCGTTACATCCCTACTTNAATACAAATATCTGTATTCGTCGGAAAAATAGGCCGAATATTCGTTCGGACGAATATTCGTTACATCCCTACTTAATTGTAATAAAGGTGACGGAAATTTCTGTCTTACCAATAACAGGAACGATGCTATCACTCTCAAAGAACCGGACGTCTTCCTGCATTATTTTCCAGGTCAAGTCTTGCAATTGAGAGGAGTCGAGTGTAGAAACAAGTAAATGCAATATTTCTGTAGAGTTAGATAGGTCCGTCTCTTCTACGTACCTATAAAGGAAATTTTCAACTTCATTCTGACTTAAGATACAAAATTAAATGTCAAACTGTTACCAAATATAAGCGATGGGACAGACATAGGGAAAGACTAAAGGCTCACACTCCCAGCACACTTTGAGATCTTGTGTGAGTTGTGCATCGAGCTAGTAAAGAATGACATTCACACATCATAATTCATAAAATAATCATCGAACTTAATTAACAATCGCTTACCTTCATACCGCGGAACTGTAGTAAATTTTTATAAAGCGACTCATAATTGTTATTTTTAAATCGAATCTCTTCTCCATGTGGGTCCTTCTCAAGTCTACCAAAAACAATACATTTTAACTTCAACAAGAACTAAATGATGTAATCTCACTTACAGTTGATAAAGAATGATGAGTAGTTTGTAGGCAACTTTTGGCATAAATGTGATCATATCTGCCAAAACCCGTAGTACATTCTTCATCTTGAGGGATTTGTCTGAGGGCTTGAGCTCGATCACCAAAGAGACCAGTTCATTCACCGGTGAAATTCTCAAATTTTCTCTGAAAAGGATATAATAATTAGTCAAAGCCTGGAATTAAATATGCAGGATTCGCTAAACCGCGTTCTAACAACGAGTTACCGCAATCCGTAGCTGCTAACACATAGATAAATAGCTGTAGGTAGTTTGTTCAAAGTTGATTGACTAAAGGTCACTGACCAAGATACCAAGCGATTAGAATAAGATTCATGAATTTAGTACATACTACAGTGACATTGGTTGACAAAAAAATGTCAATTAATTGAACCCGTTTATATTTAGGCAAGTGCTAATTCCACAGTAACAAAGTATTTGGAATTTTTGTTCACCCCAAATTCATGATTCTAACGCTATAAACTCAATTACCCCATCGTTATTTTACCTTCGTCGTTAGCGTTATTTCTNCCAAATTCATGATTCTAACGCTATAAACTCAATTACCCCATCGTTATTTTACCTTCGTCGTTAGCGTTATTTCTATTTGGGAAATGGTAATCGAGATCCGAATTTGCTCCTTTTCTCAACATTAACAAATTTTTAGCGTTTCACTCTTCTTATGAGGATCTCGATTATAAGGTATGTCGCGAATACTCGGAGCATTCGAATACTTCGAGCGAAATTGGTTTCGAGTCGAAGTTTCGATATTCGAGGTTTGGCGCGAAGGCTTCGTCGAATAGTAAAATGTTGTTTTTTTATTAACTGATTATGCGAGAATATGAAATACTAAAGAGTCAAAGAAGGAGCGTATACATCAAAAACTTTAACCGACTGTCGTCTAATTAGTACAGTACCAGGCAGAATTTGTAAGAATTTTATTTATTTTTACTATACATCAAAAATTCTCTCATATTCTGAAAAGTTCAAACTTCGTTGTTGATTTTGGTTTAATTATTTTAAACTGCAACATGATTTGATATTAACCCTTGTTTAAAATGTGTTAAAAAACCCGGAAAATATTTCAAAAACTTGCCACATTTAGGCTTAAAAAGAGCATCAAGAACCGATTTCTTACTTTGATTTAAAATTGATTTAACAAATGAGGATGAGATAAAACTTACATGATAGAACTCGTATCTTCTAAAACAGTAGGCTTCTCTAATTCAGACTTGTAGAGGTAAGCAAGAGTTTCGGATAGATCCTCTCGCTTCGTCTTTTCAAGCTGTTCTTCAATCAACGCAGACAAAACCTCATCCAGCAAGTCCGACCTGTACGAAATGAAAAATAAATCAATTCATCAATAAAAAAAAATTAAATGAAGATTAAGTTATCAAGCATGAACTTAAATTCTAACATAACTTCTGGGAGCACCCTGCAATCTAAATCGATGAGTTTTTAAGGTTGATAATCTATTACATCCTCCAAATATGGCTAGAAAAGTAAAGAATTCCTAAACACCAACAAAAAATTTTTTTTTGGATTTGCAAAAATATTTTCCTTTTGTCTCATCCCCTTTTTTTGTAGAAATTGATCCTTTTTAGTGGAAATATTAATTATGATTGAGATGATTAATTTCAAATTCTGTTAAGTTGACTCACCGGTTGGCTACTTTCATATCATTCTGGCTGAGGAGAGCTTCAAAAGGAAGTCTAAAGTTAGTAGGTAATCCTCGTATTTTCTCAAATATTCTCTCCCTCTCTGCCTCCTCAACGACATCCTTCTTTACTTTGACTTCGATAACCTCTTCCTTAGTGTCGACCTCTTCGTCACTAAAGTCAGGCTCAGGGTCTGGTTGGTTGAAGGTTATGATAGGTGCCGGTGGTGGTTGTTTTGTTCCTGAACTAGCTGATTCAATGATAATGTTCGCAGAAGTTGTGATGAGAACTGGAGAAGGAATGCTGTGATTAGTTAGTGTTGAGTTTAAAATAGGCATGGGTTCTGATTTGATGTTGTTGTAGATTGGGAGATTATTAGATTCTTGGACATGGTTATCGAGGAAAACATTTTCTATTTGGGTATTTCCGTCCAATAGTACCAATAGGTTTTCTTTGATAGACTTTCGAAGTTCTGGCTCCAACTTTGGATTGTCTAGGACTACGTCAAGAGTCTGGAGGACTCTCTTCTCTAAAATAGATTTGAGTGCAGCTCCTACTCCTGCTTTAAACCTTTCTACGGTCGGAGGATGGTATTCGTAAGTCAGCTATTGATAAAAAATCATATTAAAATTACCTCTACAGTTTGATGAGTTTCTAAATTATTAAATTTTTGTACAAAATACTTTCTTTCAGTATTACTTACTCTTATTAGAAAATCTAACAAAGTGGCTGTGATGGCTAGGTAAGTTTTCAAACTATGATACATAACGAGGATTGCGGGTTCTATGTAAAAAAAAAAGAGTAATGAAGTATTATTATTCCCATTTGAATGAATTTCCATGGTATCCTTACCGATATTCATAATATTATCTTTTACAGGATCAAATACAAGCCAATCAAAGAAAAGAGCAAGTTTTGCTGTAGCCGCTGCGACTGGGTTTGTGCATGTGGTCAGGAGCCAACCAATGACTGCCCATCGAGGAAGAATATCTGAACTAAGGATTTCATTGGGCGGATGGATGACGCAGACGATGTAACGAATTATATCTGCACGCAGCGTCTGTGACTCCACAGTTGAAAAATACTGAAAAAAAAACATAAACAAGTTAGAGGATTCGTGTAAAAATTTTATTATTAATTTTATTATAATCTTCTACCTGTTTCTGGAACCAATCTTGATACCTCTTCTGATTCCCAAACTTGACTTGCGCAGTGAGGAACTGGATCTTTTTCTCCATGTCTGGTGTGAGACGAGATTGGATATACTTTCTAGATGTTCTCATATTGAGAAGTTGAAGCACTCCAGTGAGATGAGGGGATAGTGATTTAGGGTTGTAGAAAAGATCTTGCCAAATCTCCTGAATCTCAGGTATTCTGGAGACCGCTTGAAGCTGCCGAATAAAGTCTCTTCCCAACCCAATTTGCTGATTCATACAGACTTCTGTGAAGTGTTCTCTGATGAGACTTGAAACGAAGGTCACCTGAGTTTTCAAAAACAAATTATATCAGAATTAATAATAAGAGTAATAGGTTACACTATAGTAATAGATGTGTAGCAAAGCGTAAAAATCACAGTTTGCTTTATCACTTTGAACAATGTTATTGTGTTGCATCAATTTGATAAACCACTTCTTTAGAAAGGTCAGGTAGAAACAAAAAAAAAATCTTTTACTTATTTCTAACGACGAAGGTTCAGTTGATATCTACTAGCGATTCAGAATAACTAAAAAGAAAAAAAAAGTTTCTCATCCGTTTTTCTATATGTCTAGTAAATGAGTGAAAAAAAATTATAAAAAAAATTCTGTTAACTTAATCTGCATAGCTAAGAAGATTCAATTGTCTAAAGAAAAGTTTTTGTGATGTAGACAACTTCATCAGGACAAAAGTCTGTCTTGTAGGTTAGTAATGTAAGACCAGACGACGATGGTACAAACTCATGTTCCTCCACAGTATTTTTTCGGCTCGGTGCGGAGAGCTATAGTACGTAATCTGTTCAAATTATAATTTAAAGGTTACTCGTTGATGATACGATAGTGAAGCAACATTTAAATTTTTTTGTACATTCTTTCACTCTGATTTCGTAATACGAAGTCGCCATTTTTGTCAAACTTGGGGCCTATTTTTCTCAGTGAAGAAGAGACGTAGAAGGGTCGGTTTTTTTGCATTACACTCTCAGTATGACAATCTTCCGAGGTGTTTTTTTTNGAAGAAGAGACGTAGAAGGGTCGGTTTTTTTGCATTACACTCTCAGTATGACAATCTTCCGAGGTGTTTTTTTTTGTAATACCCCAAGTTTACTTAGAATATTTGCCACTAGGTGCGCAAGAATCTAATCTAAATATTTATTGTTATAAAATATTGTTGCCAAATTATACTTAACTTAACACGACTCAGAATACTAATGCTAAAATCCTAGTTAAGATTTCAGAGTGCAAGGTCACTTGGAGCACAGATNAAGAAGAGACGTAGAAGGGTCGGTTTTTTTGCATTACACTCTCAGTATGACAATCTTCCGAGGTGTTTTTTTTGTAATACCCCAACTTTACTTAGAATATTTGCCACTAGGTGCGCAAGAATCTAATCTAAATATTTATTGTTATAAAATATTGTTGCCAAATTATACTTAAATTAACACGACTCAGAATACTAATGCTAAAATCCTAGTTAAGATTTCAGAGTGCAAGGTCACTTGGAGCACAGATNTTAACACGACTCAGAATACTAATGCTAAAATCCTAGTTAAGATTTCAGAGTGCAAGGTCACTTGGAGCACAGATGTCAATGGGTCAGAGGTAAAACTTTTTAAGTACATAGTGGTTACTATTTACTCTTCGATTGTGGCACACCTAGCGGAGAATATTTCAATTAACGTCGGGATTTAAAAAAACACCTCGGAGGATAGTTATACTGAGAGTCCAATGCAAAAAATCCAACTCATATGCGCGTTTTCCTCACTGAGAAAAACAAGCGCCAAGTTTGTCCAAAAGGGCTAACGACATACTGGGACGAAAATCGTAGATTTTAGCAAAATAAAAAATACAGGTCTAATTAATTATCAAGTACTACATGTGTGAAAAATTTCATCAAAATTAGAGCAACTACCTTCTTTCACAAATACTGTCGACAATAAGAGTTCCTCATGAGACAAAAAGTATAGAAGCGGATATTCCATTGAGCAAACTTAAAGTTCCGTAGAAGAGTTCCTTTATCCTTGAAACACGTGAAACTTATGTTAGTAGTACGTTGCAGGGGCGAATGATGAACAGCAAACTTATTTAAGGTCTGCGTTATACGTATTTCTACNTACGATTACACCAAAAATTTCAAAATTTCATTAAAACTTTCGCATAAAGTTGCCTAGTGTAATTGGAGCATTAAAGTTCCGTAGAAGAGTTCCTTTATCCTTGAAACACGTGAAACTTATGTGAGAAAGTGATGTTAGTAGTACGTTGCAGGGGCGAATGATGAACAGCAAACTTATTTAAGGTCTGCGTTATACGTATTTCTACNATGTTAGTAGTACGTTGCAGGGGCGAATGATGAACAGCAAACTTATTTAAGGTCTGCGTTATACGTATTTCTACACTTTATCATCGGTCGGTATCCTTGTGCTAGACAATTACTTCTTGTGTACGATTTGACGAAACTCTCGGGAGAGTTTATGTTAAAAAAAGTTCATGATCCTTCACACAAAACAGTAATTGGATGCAATTTTAGCCATTTAAATACTTCTAATCTGAATATGAATATTGAAGTATGATAATGTTCAGAGTATGTACTAATTAGATAATGTGTCGAATAGACTATCCGCAACTTTTGCGAATATAAAATATATCCGACGTCTTTCAAAAATCCGGATATCCGCAAATCCGTCGGATAATGAAGATGAGAAACGGAGTTAAGAATTAAGTTAAATAAGACCAATTCGTGACACATGATAATGAATATATCGATATATATCCACCNAACGGAGTTAAGAATTAAGTTAAATAAGACCAATTCGTGACACATGATAATGAATATATCGATATATATCCACGACCCGATGAAATAGTGCAAAAAATTCAATCGATCCCGAGCAAACAAACAGGAACCCGTTGAATAACGATCTGCAATCTTAGCCAACAGTAAAAAATTCTAGCGATACTCATCCACGATCTTAGCCAACAGGTAGGAAAGAGCTCGATCCAAATCNAACGGAGTTAAGAATTAAGTTAAATAAGACCAATTCGTGACACATGATAATGAATATATCGATATATATCCACCACCCGATGAAATAGTGCAAAAAATTCAATCGATCCCGAGCAAACAAACAGGAACCCGTTGAATAACGATCTGCAATCTTCGCCAACAGTAAAAAATTCTAGCGATACTCATCCACGATCTTAGCCAACAGGTAGGAAAGAGCTCGATCCAAATCAACGATGCGACCTAGAATAACAAATTTTTTCGGTACCGATCCGCTATCTGATGGAAGCAAATCTTATATTTATACCGATTCAATCCGAACTGAGGATCGATTCTTGGATAAAATTGTATCTTTAAATTGAATTTCAAAAACAAAATATTATGTTTTATTTATAACTAAAAGTCAGCTTCCTGAAAAGGCATGTGCGTATCGTCTACTTCTGAGAATGATCCAGATTCTGACAGGAAGAATGGACGTAACTACAAACTCCTCACACTTGCAATTGATCAACAAAAGCTTACGTATATTTTATATCAAGGAAATGATCTTTAATTTAATTTTTCTTGACAAGTTTTCCAGCCTAATTTTGATAGAATTTTTTTATTTCCAAGTGAGTCAAATTGACAAACTATTCTAATAAAATGGTTTACTATTTCTTCCGCAAAAATATCCGCAACAAATATTTCCTAATATCACCACGTTATTTTGCCGCGGATATCCGCATATCGGATTCCGGCACATCCCTAGCAGTAATACATAAGAAAAAGCTCTAACCTAGAATGTGATAACTCTCAAACCAAAAACAAGTGAGCCCTTCCTAACCTTCCGTGCTGCCCTTTACCACATGCACTTTCTGTTACACATTTGAGAAGAAATAGATGGAGAGAGCTCATTTTTTTTATTTGAGCGAGTATTTTCAGAATTTTTCGGAAATTTTGGGAGTGGTCAACTTTTGAACTTCAATGAATTCCAGTGGTATCAGGCTTCGATACCTGTCTAACCTATTTTCTTTGAATTCTCCTTAATTTCAATCAATCCACCATTTCTCACTAATCAACTCCATCTACCGGATTTTCACTCTCCTTTATTTTATAACGGGAAGAGAACCCCATGCATTTAACAAAGAAGACTTCAAGTTATCCCTGAGGTAACGATTGTCCCACGGTTTCCTCATGGATTTGAATTTTCTTACCTATCCCAACACGGCTAACCTGACTCAGGAAAAAAAAACTTCAAATAATACAAAAATCTAATTCCGAGTGTATACGTTGGCAAGTTTCTTAAAAAACATTTTATCGGAAATAACGGTTTGGTTGACCCTTTCAACTTGAAAGGGATATGTGGATGGACACTATTCAATCCACAGTTATCCTAATATCTTGAAGATTTAATTGTTAACTTTTTCATCGCTGGAAGACGCATAAAATTCAAATCGGTTCGGAACCAAAGGGTCAATCGGTAGCTTAATTGTAACTGACTTTTTTGCAGTGTACACTAATCCTCTAAAATAAGTCTAATACTAACAACATTTTAAAAATCCTGCGACTACAAAGGAATAGTAAAAGCGTTCCACTTGCAACCCCTGCATCGACGAAATAAAAAATTTTCACAAACTTTAGAGGCAAAAAAAAAAATTTTTTTTTNAAAAAAAAATTTTTTTTTTAAAGGAAAAAGCTGATACCCCACGCTGGAATCAGTTGTGAATGTGACTAGCGTAAATAAAAACTCCATTTTTATTTACTCTCCACACTATTTCATTTTCCATTACTACTGAATTCAGCCTAGTAACTACTAAAGTGTTAGAAACCGCAATGCTAACACTTGTGTAGGCGATTTTGATGTTATATAAATGAAGATGACCTAACTGAACATTAGTTAGTGAGTAAGAAATAAGAATGGCTCAAGTTCAATTAACCTAANATAAATGAAGATGACCTAACTGAACATTAGTTAGTGAGTAAGAAATAAGAATGGCTCAAGTTCAATTAACCTAAAGAACCAGAATTTGGAAATTTTGACACAGTTATATTAATCTTCATTATTTAATAAGCTTATATATTTTTCCTTACCTCTTTTTGACGTAGATTGGCCAAGGGAACTGTCATGTGGTCCTCGATGACCCTGAGGTAGGTGTATATCACGGCGGCAATAAGAACTGGATACTTGTTCAACCAAGTAAAACGGTACTCTACGTAGATATCGAGAATGTAGTCAATTAGCCAGAGGTTTCGCGCAGACGTATCACCTCCCGCGATTTGCCTCATGAGGTTCCAACAGAGCATGTCTGCACCCATCGCACCTCCCTTCACCATCTCCCTGTATACCAAGAAGAATGTAAATAAAACGTTTAAAATATATAATCCTCATCAATTTTAAACCGTCTGACCTTATCACCCAAACTAATTGATTCCTGGATACATCTGTAAGTTTGTGATACTTTTCAAGCGTAAGGAGTGAGAGAGTATCAACGACAACCCCTAAGTTGTCTCTACTGAGGAGTGTAAGGTCTCGGTAGCTCTGAAACAAAGACACGCATGCGCTAAATCAAATAAAAAACTTTATCATCAATACAATACACTAATCATACTTTGAGTGCAGCGTCCCTTTCCAGAAGAATCGTTCCCAAAAGGCCAAGGCAGATGTCATCATGAACTGACTTATCACGACAAGCCGCTGAATGGAGAGAATCATGAATTTCTTTTTCAGAAGCATTCCCATTACCTCCACCGCCATGTCTGGAGAGTGCCGAACGAGATCTCTCAATTTTCTGAAAATGGATACCAGAAACTGTGAACAATAATAATAATAATTTTTATGTCGTCAACATTATTTTTGACAAAGTTATTATTAATTTGAGAGAAAAATAATGAACTGTCCTGCAGTATTTTCAAAACATTCATGGAAACTCGAGTTTTTTTTTTAATCCTAGCTTCCGAAGAGATTATCTCAAGATGTCTTCTGAATAATGCTGAACGAACAAAGATGTATGAATACTTCAACTACCGTATTTGAAAATGATGCTGAAGATATTCTAAAATTTTTGGTTTCCGGCTGAGTTTAAAGTTTAGTAAAAAATTAACAAAAACTAGTCTTCGTTTTATGACCAATGACTCATGACCTGTTATCCATCATACAACCTGATCTTCCAGGGTTTCGGTTATTAATCAAACTTAATCCTCAGAATGCAATACCACAAAATATTTCAAATGCTCATCAATCTATCTGAGAAATTAGTAATTCAATGTTGATTGTGAATGAACAATAAAATTATTCAATGAAGTCGACTCAAGGTAGCCGTATAGCAATAGCTGATGCTCTATTTAAGCCTAAATATAAAAAAAAAAAAANAATGAAGTCGACTCAAGGTAGCCGTATAGCAATAGCTGATGCTCTATTTAAGCCTAAATATAAAAAAAAAAAAATTTTTTTTTTTTGGCACGCTACAACGTGAACCTTATAACACGTAACTTTTGACACGTAAACCGTCCTTGTGTAATAAGTTACACAAAGTGTTAAACATACTTATTCGTCTTATGATTTATAATTTAAGAACTTTTGTTCTCAACTTTAAATTCTTAATTTTGCAACCAACCGTTGATGTTAATAGTGGTGAAATGAATGACGACTACATTACATAATTACTTAAATTTAAAATTCATTTTTTTTTATTAAGGTGACAACTGAACCCAAACTGACACCATAAACAAACAATAAATTTCCACACATCGGATTCCACTGATTGGAGGTCAACTCTTCATAAGTTAAATTAATACCAAATTAACGTCCACCTCCACAATAATTTCCAAATAGATTCTGACATCCTCAGTGTGGAGTCTTACCCCATTCAATTATCGTCAACCAGGAGTAATTGACATTCACATTACAAAAATAAATCCGTTGATTGATTGAGCTGAATGGAGACAAGTCTTTACTTAATTTAAAATGCGCAAATTAAGAAGAAAGGCAGAATCTGAGAGAACCGAGAATGAAGTCTCTTGCCTGTTCGACGGGTTACCCAACGAACCACAAGTGTAAACTCGATAGGTTGGCTCTCAAAATCCGAATACCAATCGAATCTCAAATTAAATAATAGAGTAAACATCGGATAAGCCGAAGTTCGAGGAAATTAACATATTTGGTACGTCGTAACCGAAGTAAAATGCACGGAATATATAACAATATACAGTGCGTTCAAATAAGAAGGAAAAATTTTTGAGAAACGATTTTGTGAAAAATCAAAACTTGACTGTATGTTATTATGAACTGCTCAAACTCCTGAAAATCGTTGCTACGAGGGTTTCGTTAATTTTTCTTAGGTTGTTAAAAAGTGTCGCAAAAGTCTAATTTGTGAGAGTTTTAAAAACTCTAGTGCCGGATTTTCGCCTTCTTATTTGAACAAACTATATATCGGTACCGCAAAAAAAAAAAGATTTTGTCTTAACCGAGTTTGATATAGGCAAAGTTTACTAAATTTTAATTGTGATTCGATTGGTATTCGGATTTTACATATTATTTTAAAATCCGAACACCGATCTTATTTAGTAATCATATTAGATAATTTCTTTCAAGGATATATCGTTGAAGTAAAATATATATATATATTACTTCTACAATGACTGCAAACTACACCGTTAATTTCAAATAAAAATTATCAAAGAATTTTTTTATTTGTAAATTCATTTTAACAAAATGAAAAAAAAATACAGGAATAGTTAATTTATTTCCCTTTATAAAATACANTATTTGTAAATTCATTTTAACAAAATGAAAAAAAAATACAGGAATAGTTAATTTATTTCCCTTTATAAAATACAAAACTTTATACAGACTCAATACGAATCATTTTTAGAAAATGGTGGTATATAGACTATCACTGTACTTTTGCAATGGGAACATTAAACACCTACGGTTGCTAGTGGTTACTAGTTTATTCTTACTCTAATTAATTGTCCCCACCCTTACCCTACTTTGGTTTTACAGNATATATATATTACTTCTACAATGACTGCAAACTACACCGTTAATTTCAAATAAAAATTATCAAAGAATTTTTTAATTTGTAAATTCATTTTAACAAAATGAAAAAAAAAATACAGGAATAGTTAATTTATTTCCCTTTATAAAATACATCACTTTAGACAGACTCAATACGAATCATTTTTAGAAAATGGTGGTATATAGACTATCACTGTACTTTTGCAATGGGAACATTAAACACCTTCGGTTGCTAGTGGTTACTAGTTTATTCTTACTCTAATTAATTGTCCCCACCCTTACCCTACTTTGGTTTTACAGNCGGTTGCTAGTGGTTACTAGTTTATTCTTACTCTAATTAATTGTCCCCACCCTTACCCTACTTTGGTTTTACAGTAAATGATACATAAGCATATTGGATTTTAAATATACAGTGAGTCTATTTGAAACCTGAGTTGATACCATGGCGATTCCAATGTTTGTATTTTCAACAGTGGTGACCAACAAATAATCTATTTCTTTCTACATTCTGTTCTCTCCTCTCCCTTCTGTTTGACTCGAAATCATTATTTAAAATTTTACATTTTACAGGTTTTTTGCAAATTAATTTTTACATAAACATACCTTAACATTGCATCCGTAAAAAATTATTTATCTCATGTGATATTTCTAATACATCTTTTTTCGAATTAAAAATTTTTTACCGAATTTCACTGTAGTTACTTCATATTTGTTAATTTTGGAAAATAACAAAGTTAAAAACTGGCAGGTTTCAAATAGACTCACTGTATAACTCTAGTATTAAGTTACACCAGAGAAACTTTGCTTCGTAATCGTAACCCTTGAAAACGAATTTTTTTTGTCTAAAAATTATTCCCTTGATTAGTGGAACAATTTGATTCAAAAACCTAATTCCAAACTATTCTACAAGGAATAACTAAAGATTAAAAAAACCAGTCTTACTTTACAAAATTTTTATAATTTAAGACTTGGTAAGAAAAGGTTTATAGATCCCAACAATTGAATAAAATTTCATTCTTGTCGATTACATATCTACAACATAAAATTTTTCCAAAACATTCATAAACAATAACATTATCGATGAAAATGATTTCTTAAAATCTTTTAACATTTCATCATTTCTGAAACGAAACCTTATAAAATGGTTAGCTAGAGTATAAAATTGTTATTAAAAAAAATTTTCATATTACGTTCTTCGAATAGAACAATAATTATTCCAATAATAATAATAATTAATAAATAATAAATGTTTTGTAAGTTGTTACACAACCTTTTCATTTGATATTATTTGGAGTATATTTCAAAATAAATCATGTCAAAGTGTATACAATGAATTTTTTTCAAACCTCCCATAAACAAAAAGTCAACGCCATGGCAATTCGTTAAATTACTTTTCAACTGATAATCGGTCATAACTTATTCCTCTACATTCTGCTTTCACCTCACCAATTTCACCAATTTTTTGCTTATCTTTTTATTGTTTCCATGGAAATTGCACTTTGGGAATGGGAAGTTTTGAAATAATTCACTAGATTCCGTAGATTTTTTTTTGTCAATTTCTTTAAACTATTGCCGAATTTCACTGTAGTTCCTCCAGATAAACTATTGCCGAATTTCACTGTAGTTCCTCCAGATTTTTTTATTTTAGAAAATAACAATTTTAAAAATGGGAGGTTTGGAAAAAAATCACTGTATAATAAAAATCCAAAAACAAACCAAAAGTTAAAAGTCTACAATGTAATGAGAACCTTACACGTAGACATAAATGGATTAGAAAATTGATTTAGATTAAATTGAAACTTAATGAAATCGAAAAAAATAANACTTCATATTTGTTAATTTTGGAAAATAACAAAGTTAAAAACTGGCAGGTTTCAAATAGACTCACTGTATAACTCTAGTATTAAGTTACATCAGAGAAACTTTGCTTCGTAATCGTAACCCTTGAAAACGAATTTTTTTTTGTCTAAAAATTATTCCCTTGATTAGTGGAACAATTTGATTCAAAAACCTAATTCCAAACTATTCTACAAGGAATAACTAAAGATTAAAAAAACCAGTCTTACTTTACAAAATTTTTATAATTTAAGACTTGGTAAGAAAAGGTTTATAGATCCCAACAATTGAATAAAATTTCATTCTTGTCGATTACATATCTACAACATAAAATTTTTCCAAAACATTCATAAACAATAACATTATCGAGGAAAATGATTTCTTAAAATCTTTTAACATTTCATCATTTCTGAAACGAAACCTTATAAAATTGTTAGCTAGAGTATAAAATTCTTATTAAAAAAAATTTTCATATTACGTTCTTCGAATAGAACAATAATTATTCCAATAATAATAATAATTAATAAATAATAATTGTTTTGTAAGTTGTTACACAACCTTTTCATTTGATATTATTTGGAGTATATTTCAAAATAAATCATGTCAAAGTGTATACAGTGAATTTTTTTCAAACCTCCCATAAACAAAAAGTCAACGCCATGGCAATTCGTTAAATTACTTTTCAACTGATGATCGGTCATAACTTATTCCTCTACATTCTGCTTTCACCTCACCAATTTCACCAATTTTTTGCTTATCTTTTTGTTGTTTCCATGGAAATTGCACTTTGGGAATGGGAAGTTTTGAAATAATTCACTAGATTCCGTAGATTTTTTTTTGTCAATTTCCATAAACTATTGCCGAATTTCACTGTAGTTCCTCCAGATAAACTATTGCCGAATTTCACTGTAGTTCCTCCAGATTTTTTTATTTTAGAAAATAACAATTTTAAAAATAGGAGGTTTGGAAAAAAATCACTATATAATAAAAATCCAAAAACAAACCAAAAGTTAAAAGTCTACAATGTAATGAGAAGCTTACACGTAGACATAAATGGATTAGAAAATTGATTTAGATTAAATTGAAACTTAATGAAATCGAAAAAAATAAACGGATATTTCAACGTAATCTCTAATTCATTAGTACTGCCCATCAGGTAATGAATTTACATAAGTGATTCAAGGGGTTAGTTGACTAACTCTCATTGTGTCCTACTGTATAAGGAAGTAGAAAAATATTATTGAGGGGCGAGGAGGAGTATAGAGTAGAATAGTGCCTAAATAATATAGGAAATCTAAACTATGTATCTTATATTATTCTTTGAGGGAGTGGAAACAGAAAAAAAAATTTTTAACAGAGAGAGAGTCAAAGAACTTATACTCCTCTTTTCCATCCTCCACCTCAAATGAGGATTCTATCCCACACGAGGAGTCTTTTACTTTGTTTACGAGGGAGAGTTTTTAGTTAGAAAAACTAAGGGTTTACCTTATTCTCAAGGAAATCTTTAAATATAAAAAAAAATTTAAATTAGAGGGGACGTACCTCTTCGAACTCATCCTTCCATTCCACGAGTGTTTGATGAAAAAGTTTGTTGGAACTTATTTTCTCGGTCTGCATGACTTTATAGTTGGACACGCATCCCTACACAACCGTCTCCTTCCCTTTTCAAATTTCGACTGAGAGGAAGAACTCACTTTTCTCACTCACTCTCCTCTTTTTCCGCTCCCTCTCCCACCCACCCCCTCCGCTCACCAAAAAAGAAATACAAAAAAAAATATTCTCATCTGTCTCCTCAATTGTTATTGGACTAACCTGAAATCTAACTGGAGTAAAACACAGCAGCACCCGAGGAATTAATCAAACCTAGGCAATAAGTAATCGGAGATATAGAAATTATCTCTCATTACCATCTTCACCTCGTGGTATAAAACACTTCGTCTCAACCAACAGTCTCAAGGACCACCAATGGCAAATCCCGACGAAGGACCAATCGTAAGAACTAACAAAACAACTAATCCCTTCCTTACCTTCAACTTTTTTAGTCCTTATGTCATGTCACTTATTTTAAGCCTACTTAAGCCCTGTTAACAAACTTAAGACTAGTTACGTTTAATTATGTTAATTAGATTCTGCTACACTAACTAGAATTTATGCACGCGTATGGACAATTTATGAATTTCTAGTATTAAGTTCAAATTAAGGTTATGTGAGGTTATATGGTTATTATTATTTTTTTTTTTAATAGCAGCAACAACCGCTGGCGCTGGTGCGGTGATGGATAGTGTCGTCATCAGTCTAATTTACACCGAATAGGTTTATTGAAGTTTTTAAAAAGTCAGGTTGTTAGGTTGGAATAAGGCAGCGGGTGTCAATGGTAATAGTAAATGGTAATGGTAAACTGCTCATGATAAAGTTGGATATTTTTTTTAACCAGTCAAAGTCAGATACTTTTGGAAAATTTGTCAAATCCGCGATCACTTCATTTCTTTATTTTTTATTCATCAGAATCAAAGAAATGATGAAAATTCTACTGATTTTTGGACAGCAGGAAGCAGAAATAGTGTGAATTTTAATAAAGAAAATTGAAATTAATAGAATAGTGACGCTTAGCATTTCGGCATCAACAGATGGTAACGGTTACTATGATGATGATGTCTTAATGCCACTGTTATAAATAACAATCCCTAACAACAATCAGTTGGTCAAAGTTCAAAGTTTACATTTTATGTTAATGAAATAACTGAATGTTAGAATGAATGATAGAATTATTTACCATAGTGTATGTAGTATAATTCGTTATATGGTATTTAGTATAATGTACGTCTGACGAAAATAAGGATTTGAGATTGAAACGAGTGAACACCAAAAAAAAGTAGAATTTAAACTTTAAATATTAAAGAAATAACGATTGTCAGAGTTTGTGTACCGATTTGAATTTTGCTCATCTTCCCGATCCATCTTGAAATGTCACTTAAATTTGTAAATGAAAAATAAATCTCTTTCGTCTTTCAGGTATTTCTGAAATCTGAAATCTAATTTTTGGGGGTGTTAACGGTGCAACTTGAGTCTTTGTACCGTTTGTGATTTAATTCATGGACAAGCTTACTGCGCAACTCAGAAAAATAGCAAAAATGTAAATTCTGAGTTTACAACTGAAACCTTAAATTAAACTAAAACTTCTCCTCCATAGGTTTCAACAAAGTTGGACGCATAGATGGGCATACAAGAATATTAAATTAGACTCATAATTCTATTTTAATTGTACAGGGTAAAGTTGCTAATGACTCTCATTTTCAAAAGTTTTGGAAAGGTGCTAAAGGTGAGAACCGTTTCCAAAACTTTTCAAGGATATGAAATGGTTTCAAAAAAGTAATCTAGATAGGTCAATGACTTCAAATAATTATGTAAAAGACTTGCCGAAATTTGACCCCTACTGTTTATTGAGATTGAATCTCACCAGAAGGTGCATAAAACATTTCGTTTTGTTAACATTGAATCCACATCTTGATATTTTTATATGTTTTTTTTTTGGAGTTTCCGTTCCCTCATAGGTCGTAAAATGACCTTGCTCTTAATTGCATAAGAAAAGTTTGGAGACGAAATGAATTAATTCTCTTTAATTTTACTGTTTAAAGTAGTGTTACACATGGCTCAGCTTTTGGCATGAGCCAGAGCCACTGGCTCAATGAGCCATGGCTCATGGCTCACCCGACCGGTGAGCCAGGAGCCATGGCTCTGGCTCTCCACTTTTGTAGAGCTGGCTCATGAGCCAGAGCCATGGCTCATGGCTCAACATAACAAATTTTTTTCTTCCCGTTAATATGCACATTTTGCTAAAAGTAAGGATGACCTAGTGAGAATAAGCCAACACAAATCATAATTATGAACTGCCTAAAGTCAAATTGACTTTCAGTGACCAAAAATTAACAAAAAAGTGATGATTTGGAAGAAAAAAATTGAAAAATTAGGGGAAAAGTGGAAGAGTTTAGGAAAAAAGGTGAGTCATTGAGCCATGGCTCACAAGTTTCGTTGAGCTGGCTCATGAGCCATGGCTCAAAATTACTACATGAGCCAGACCCATGCACTGGCTCTGGCTCAGAAATTTTTGTGAGCCAGCTCGAGCCAGAGCCAGAGCCATTGAGCCAGCTCATGAGCCAGAGCCATGCGGAACACTAAAGGTTTTAGCTGATTTTGTTTTAAACTCTTTTGAATGTGAGTCACTGAGTTACCTGACTCACAGAAGAAAATGGGAATCATTATCAGCCTTATCCGGTACAATTAAAATAGACATGAGTCTAATTTAATATTCTTGTATGCCCATTTATGCGTCCGATTTTGCTGAAACCTATGAGCAAGTTTTAGTTGTCTTTTAGTTTAGTCTAGGTTTCAGTTGTAAAATCAGAATTTACAGTTTTGCTATATTTTTCTGAGTTGCGCAGTAAGCTTGTCCATGAATTAAATCACAATCGGTAGACTCTCATGATACATTTTTGAACCTAAAAAGAATTTTAGTGGAATCGCTTAACACAAGCAAAATGTCAAGTCTCTAGGATCAAAGGGTAATGGGGAATCTCACAATTTATGTTGAAAGCTTTGATTTTCAACAAAGCGTAACTGTTAACCCTTTGTTCCTTGAAACTTAATTTATTACACGTGTTTACGTACTATTCAATGCTCTTTCTTAAAAAATGTCATTTGACGCGAAACAATTTTTTAGCTAGCCCTCGTCTTTCCAATCCTATTCACAAAAGTAAAGGACGCTTTTTGAATTATTCTACTATTGCCTAAATTGATGAAGTTTCAATCTANAATCCTATTCACAAAAGTAAAGGACGCTTTTTGAATTATTCTACTATTGCCTAAATTGATGAAGTTTCAATCTATGAGCAAGTGTTCAATGTTGCTATATTGCTACGAAGTAAATGACAAGAACACTTTCACCATTTGTCAACCCTGGAGATGAATTCGGAAACGTTCAGAACTTTGCAAGGGAGTTGCTTCCACTTTTGTGAAATAGAACCGTTTTCTCAAATTTATAACCCCAATTTTTTCAATTTTGAGTTTACGCACTTTACGCTTGATCAGAACGTCGTTTACCATAGTATATCTAAATTGGATTAATTAATTGGATCCAATTTTATTAAAAAGAGTCGAAAGACCAGGGATTAGTCAGTCCTATTCCCTTGACCAAATCCTTTCAAGCATCCATAGATGGTTTTCCGCTTAAATTTCTATTAATATTGAGTGTCCATCTCTGTATACAGATAGGGTAGATGAATTGAATGAATTATAAAAGGAATTTTTAATTTAGAGGTTCATGTTTTCCATGTTTGACATTGCGGGATGACGAATAAAACTTAAATTGGTGCACACCAGGGGTGCAAGTGGGCTGACTTTTCGAAAGCCCAGACCAGCCAAGCCTGTTAAGAAATCTATTATTTTAGCCCACGGCCCACTGACCCACTGGGCCTTCGGCCCAGCCCACCAAAAAATTAATTTCCATAACCCAGCTCAGCCCAGCCCAGTCCAGCCCAGNCACTGGGCCTTCGGCCCAGCCCACCAAAAAATTAATTTCCATAACCCAGCTCAGCCCAGCCCAGTCCAGCCCAGTCCAGCCCACAAAAAACCATCGTCCTTTTATGTCCTTTTCACGCTAAAAGTTGGTCATTTTTTAANCCAGCCCAGTCCAGCCCACAAAAAACCATCGTCCTTTTATGTCCTTTTCACGCTAAAAGTTGGTCATTTTTTAAACTAAAATGAATTTTAGTGTGTAACCGTTTAACCTTAGTTCTATTCTAGGTACAAAATGCCCATCTATTGGGATGCGCAGTTTAGTAAATAAAATAACCAATTATTTTCTCCCCATTGGACATATATAGTGCAACAAGGGTTCTTAAGACCGATGGAAGCTACTTTAGTTCCATGCCCTTTTGCTGGAGAAAGCAGGATAGCTTTTTTTTTTCGTAGAGAAAGCAGTTAGTTTAAATTTTTTCTGGGGAAACACATTTCAATTTCAGAAAGACCATTGAGAAGTAGGTTAAAAAATTGAAAAAAATCAACTCTCTGCCATTAAATGTTTCAGAAGTTATAATGTTAAACTGAAATTTTTGAATATTTTATATAAACGCCCATCTCTTAAGTACATCAGCGTCACAAAAATGTCTAAGATTTTCAACTTTCAAAAAATTATAACTTCGTCCCTAGTGATCGTAGAGACTTGATTTTTTTTTGACGTCAAATGCTACTTTTCAATGATTTATCTGAAACTGTGAAGAGGTTGTCCATAAAAAAAATTTTTTTTTAGAAGATATACTCCACAAAATCTTAAGACCACTTTCCCCAGCAAGGAGCATGGGACAAAAGTAGCTTCCAGAGGTCTTAAGAACCTGTGGACCAGTGTTTTAACTTGATGAGATTGAGCAAGTATTATTTTTTTCTAAGGCTTAATAAACTTCGTATTCCACATTTTTCAAATATTTTAAAGAAATCCCGTCATTTGCTAGTATCTATGTTGTTTATTATTTGTTCGGAAATAATTTATTGTAAAAATCGTTTCCAGAGCTGGTATTTTCTGCGGCGGAAGATTTTATTTGATGAAAACATACGATAAGCAAATATGGCATTACCGAGAGCAAAAATAAATGAATAGCAGATTATTACCTAATCTTACAAATTTTACCTACTATCATCTACGCTTGTAATTTGGCAAGCTTGATGGTGATAGAGCCGAAACCAGTGCTATAATCTTCTCATTTGATTTGAATTTGTAATTTGATTTGTCAAAGTATAAATATTAATTCATTAAGCTGCAAAAGCTCAGGGTTATGAAAAGTGACTAATATTCATCAATTAGTATAACGTCTAATGTTACAACATTGTGTTTCAGGAGGATCATGTGCTAAAGGAACCCCTTGACCTTCTCCTCTNACTAATATTCATCAATTAGTATAACGTCTAATGTTACAACATTGTGTTTAAGGAGGATCATGTGCTAAAGGAACCCCTTGACCTTCTCCTCTTAAGTTTAGATGAGCGAGTCATTGTGAAGATGAAAAACGATAGGGAACTTCGAGGGAAATTACATGTAAGTTGCTTCGTTGACTAATCCAAAAATTTGCGATATTACTAAATTGCTCACCTTTTGAATTTTTAAAAACTGTTATGATGAAGTGTCTTAATAAAGTTTTTTTTCGGTACACAAATGCCCAACTATTAGATGTGTAGTTTAGTAACACGTTCATAACCACAAAAATGAAGCCAAAACACTCAAGAATAATAATAATTGTCTAAACAGAAAATTAATTCCCTTCCTGTTATTTAGGGATATGACCAGCATTTGAATCTTGTTCTTGGAGATGTCGAAGAACTAATCACCGTCATTGAGATAGACGATGAGACTTATGAAGAAATGTATAAAACCAGTCGTCGCCAAATCCCGCTACTCTATGTCCGAGGGGATGGTGTTACTCTGATCTCTCCACCGTCAAAGAATCCAGAAATTGATGACTGACTTTGTATCCGAACGAATTTTTTTTATATAATAGGCTATGAATAAAACCAAGAATATTTCCGGATTTATGTACCAATATCCGATTTTATTCACAGGAATCCAAACAAGAATTTTGTTACTCCTCTCCCTTCCCTTTCTTCAGCTGCTTCTTGGTCTGTACTTCAATTGGAGCGTCCTTGACGAAAGGTATAAAAGTCCGGTACTTTTCAGGCATAAATGGTTGGAGTGCCAATGGGACGTTAATTCCTTTCTCTGTTTGGTGGACCTGTTGGAATGTGCAATAACTTTCAAGTCACATGATCACAACTAAATACATCCAAGTCTACTAGTTTGAATTTACCTCTAGAATTCCACAAATGCATCGAGTTGTTGCACACATTGTTGCATTTAGCATGTGGACGTAAGGAGTAGTCAAGGAGGATTTAGTTTGTCCGTAACGGATTCTCAGACGGCGACTCTACCAATGGACAATTAAAAATTAACCTAAAGTTAGTACTGAATGATGTTGGTTACACGATTAATGTTATCTATCTCACCTGATAATCAAGACAGTTTGAAGCAGACACAAGTTCTCGAAATGCCTGGGAACTTGGAAACCAGGCTTCAATGTCCCATTTTTTGGCTGCAGCATTATTCAGAGCTCCAGAAACAATACAAACGACACGGTATGGGAGTTCTAGTGCTTGACAAAAATTTTCTGCATTTTTTATCATTTCATCAAGCATTTCCCAAGACGCATCATCATGTGGAGATGTTATGGTGAATTGTTCGACCTGTTGGATAAAAATCAGAATGCGAGAACAGTTAGATACTTTGAGATTTGTTAAAATACCTAAAGATTTTTAACAGAAATGGTGAGATATTTTGATATTTATTAAGATTTCTAAAGTTTTGGAATAACTACGCTTACTTTATCAAATTGATGGACTCGGAAGATCCCTCGAGTATCTCGACCATGCGCACCAACTTCTTGTCGGAAACAAGTAGAGATCCCTGCATATTTCAACGGAAGGCTCGACTCTGGAATCCACTCATCTCGATGAAATGCAGCAATTGGTTGTTCAGATGTTGCAATGAGATACTTTTCATCGTCATCTCCACCTTTACCGACAACCTGAAATACAATGAAATATGAATCATGGCACCACCACCATTATTCGGAAACTTTCNCTCCACCTTTACCGACAACCTGAAATACAATGAAATATGAATCATGGCACCACCACCATTATTCGGAAACTTTCCTATCCGTCATAACTACCCATAAATCAGAGTTTCGAAAATTGAAATTTTATACAAAAATTTAAGAAATTATGATTTTTTTTTAAATTTTGGATTTTTTTAAATTTGTAATTCGATTGTCAGAAATCAAAAATATGTCTTAAAATATTNTTTTTTTTTAAATTTTGGATTTTTTTAAATTTGTAATTCGATTGTCAGAAATCAAAAATATGTCTTAAAATATTAATTTTTGTTTGTCAATTCGCCAACTTCAGATACAAATTTTTGTGGCAAAAAAAATTTCTTCGAATTTAATTTTTACAAATGTTATGCTAGGTTTCGATAACTATTTTTTTGCAAAGCGACGCAATGCAATTTTGCTGGTTTTGACGGAAAAAGTGTTTTATTTCACCTAAAACGAAATTGAAGCTAGGAATTTGAATTTAAATGTAGCGTTAGTACTAAAAATATATGTAGGAATGGGTAAAAAAAAATCATTGATTTTTATTCTTGGATTTAAATCCAACTTCGAACTCTACAACAAACCAAGTTTGTAAAATTAAAAGCATGCTATTAGTAAGTATTAATAGTATCCACAAAAAAAAAGTTTTCACTACTCAAGTGACAGCAGAGAATAATAATAACACCTTATAATATCTTCAACTTTCTCCGTAATAGTGAGACGAATGAGCCGGGTCGCGACTGCGAGAAAGTTGCGAAGATATTAAAAAGATTTTTTTTTTTGTTCGAGAGTTAAGTAATAACCTTGTAAAGTTCATCATCAAATTGAGACAACTGGGCCACTTCCTGCATCACNGATTTTTTTTTTTGTTCGAGAGTTAAGTAATAACCTTGTAAAGTTCATCATCAAATTGAGACAACTGGGCCACTTCCTGCATCACTTCTTTCTTCATGAAATAAGGTGTATAGAGTGGAGTGTATCCTTTATCATTGAGAAGTCGGAGTGACAACTGGACCATGGCTTGTTGAAGAAAGACAGCAGGANTGCATCACTTCTTTCTTCATGAAATAAGGTGTATAGAGTGGAGTGTATCCTTTATCATTGAGAAGTCGGAGTGACAACTGGACCATGGCTTGTTGAAGAAAGACAGCAGGACCACTCAAATAGTAGCCTCTCCCACCAGCAGTCACTGCACCTTTTTCCAATTCAACACCATCAATCATCTAAAAATGACGAAAAAACATAATTCGTGATCATATGTGTGCAGATTAGTTACTCTATGATTCGGGATTACATTGCTGGAATTACTTTTACTCTATAATTCGAATTCCGGGATTACGGATTACATCGGGATTATTAAAAATTTACTTTTAGATACAAATTACCAAATTTTATAACGGAGCCTTACTAGAATTTATTAATATCATAAATTATTTGACAAATGCGAGATTTTCGAATATAATGTANTATAACGGAGCCTTACTAGAATTTATTAATATCATAAATTATTTGACAAATGCGAGATTTTCGAATATAATGTTATACATAACGTGTTGTGATTCCCAAGCCCTTTTGATGCAAAAACAACTTCTTTTAAGTGTCTAATAATAATCATTAATTTAATCAAATTTTTATTGTGACCGATCTTTATTGGGTGGTATTTGANTTTTAAGTGTCTAATAATAATCATTAATTTAATCAAATTTTTATTGTGACCGATCTTTATTGGGTGGTATTTGAAAGTTTTACGTCTTAATTTAAACCGATATTTTTTTCGTCTGTGTTATTCATTGTAAACTTGTAATCCCTATTAATGATAACAAATGTCCTCCTTTTTGGAATTAACTTGGTTCAAATTTAAGAAATTGAATTACCATCGATAACAACGAAATGAGT
The DNA here is from genome assembly GCA_002738285.1 of Holacanthella duospinosa. Taxonomy (NCBI): domain Eukaryota; kingdom Metazoa; phylum Arthropoda; class Collembola; order Poduromorpha; family Neanuridae; genus Holacanthella; species Holacanthella duospinosa. The sequence continues at coordinate 420,296 of NIPM01000026.1, forward strand.
AACCGAATACACAGCTTTTCCGAAATATATGAGATTCCCAAAACGTAATCCACAATCCAGGAAATTGTTATCGACTCCTTTCTCATCTTTTTCCTGGTATTTACTACACGTTATAGAATAATCTAACCTAAGTGCTGTATACCGGGAATACAATTACGTACATATTATAAATTAGCATCCGGTCCGATCCAATCTCCTCACCTGTGCTCATACTGAAAAAGAGCTTAAATTGATTCTCTGAATAAAAAAAAAATTTCTGACTTACAACAATGAGGTCAACATGAGAGTACTTTTTCGACAGTTGAATATCTCCCCAAGTCCTCTCCACTCGATTGTTGTCCTCGTTGTCATCAACTGGAACTGAGGGATGCAGTAAATTACCAACTTCCCGTAGAGCTTCATTCCGAATCCTCTCAGCTTCGACTAGAGCCCTGGTGTTTTCCTCGATTGCAACATCTACTAATCCTCGCAAAGTTTTCAACTGCCCCAGTGTTAGTGTTTGTAGCATCTCTCCCGTAATCTGTCAAAATAAGCAGAATCAGTTTATAAGCTATTCATTTTTACTTAATGAGATAAAGTTATTTGAATTCATAAATTCTGACTCCTTACTTCTTCAATCTGGCTATCGTTTTTTAGTTCAGTTTCTCCAACTTCTTCCTTTTTCTTCATACGATCCCCTATAGACTTGGAACATAGNGCAGTAAATTACCAACTTCCCGTAGAGCTTCATTCCGAATCCTCTCAGCTTCGACTAGAGCCCTGGTGTTTTCATCGATTGCAACATCTACTAATCCTCGCAAAGTTTTCAACTGCCCCAGTGTTAGTGTTTGTAGCATCTCTCCCGTAATCTGTCAAAATAACCAGAATCAGTTTATAAACTATTCATTTTTACTTAATGAGATAAAGTTATTTGAATTCATAAATTCTGACTCCTTACTTCTTCAATCTGACTATCGTTTTTTAGTTCAGTTTCTCCAACTTCTTCCTTTTTCTTCATACGATCCCCTATAGACTTGGAACATAGATTTTTACTTCTGTTGTAGGCGTCTGCTTGAAAACGAAGTTTTCTCCATTTGTCATCTTCTGAAATTACTTTCTCCACAAGCCCGACATCCTTGAATCGATCTTTTTGATTCTTTCTCATTTTGTCAGGATCCCCTCCTTTAAAATCTCGAAACAAATCCAAATCCAGTACCATTTTGACGCCTTGATGATTGCTGGCTGAAATCACAAGCGTCAACAGGCAAAAACATCAAAAATTATTTATTATACGACTTGAACTAGAAATACTCTATAACTAGAAATACCCGAGAACTTAAGAAATGCATTTTTGAGTAAAGCTGAGTGAACGAAGACAAGGCACTACTACTTTTAATGTTCTAACTTCAGGAAAGGTCAAATCGTAGTCTAAGCTTCTAACGTGATGTATTATTATTTTATATCAATGTGAGTGAAGCGAGTCGCTTCAAGCGACCCAACCGCATTTCGAATTAAACGGATATCCCAAAAATGATGAATTTAAATTTAATTGGTATGCATCGTTCTGTCGGGAGATCAGCAGGAGACACAGTCAAGCCAAATGTCGTTTTCTTGACCTGGGAGGAGCGAAAGTTTAGTTTCTAAAATCTAAACTCATAACCGTGAAGTTTACGACGTAAACACAATAAATTGTGTTTGGATAAAATGGATTCTCTATTTGGTATAATGGTATCTAATTGGACAAATTTTGGTTGATAATTACAGATAAGGATCAACTGCATCAAGCTAAAATTACACCAGGGTTATGTACCTTAGGTTAGTTTATACAAGGTTTTGATACGTCCAGCACTTCTGCACAATACCCTAAAGATGACAACTCCTTAGCAGGAACGTAGCAGCTGCAGATGGTGGGTGAACTCACAGAGATTGAGATAACATATACAAACTGACCAACAAACCAACAGATGAGATGTGATGCACGGAAAATGATGACATGAAACGAAATCGAGTGAGAACACCAAAAAGAATTCAAATTATTCAAATTATTTCTTCACAAAAAAACAATAACTTTTGCGTCAGGAAAAGCACGCTTAACGAAATAACCGACATAATCTGGACCACACTTGTAACTTAGCTCGAAATCGATATTAACGAGAGACAGAAATTTCAAGTTTCGATTTCGAATGTCAGGTATTGGGTTTTCATATCGATTTCCAGTTTTATGAACAGTTGAATTTCAATTTCAAATGGAAAGTTGTTTTAGATTTAGATCACTTTCGGATTATGGATTCTAATTATCAGTATCTATGTATTTTATGAAAAGTTGGATTTATTTTTAGTAAATATTTTCGATAATTCAAATAGAAATCAAAATTTCGATTTCGAGACAGTAAAAAGTCAAGGATTTCCATTCCGATTTCGCAACTCTTCAACATCATGCAGCATGATGTTGAAGAGTTGCTAGTCTAGCACTAACTAACTAACTAACACTGACTAATACTGACACTAGTTAGTGTTACTTAGTTTTAATAAGTTAGTTAGTTTTAGCTAGTTAGCTATTTAGCGTTAGTGTTAGTTAGTGTTAGAGAAGTATGTGCCGGAAAAGTATAACTCAGCAAAAATTTTTTCATATTCCAAAATGTTTTTTTATTCAGATCAGTGCACTGGCAATATATTTGGTGAGATTGAGAATGATGAAATGTTCACAAAACCACATTTCTTTAAGCATACTTAGTAAATGAGAGCAAATTATTTGATTGAACTAGGTACATCAGCTTAAGGTTTAAGAACATTTAATTTAGCGATCAGTTGACATATCACTTACCTTAATATCCTAGAAAATGAAGAATTACTCCACAAATTCTCCAATTTCAATAACCTTTCGTAGTCAGGTTTTATTTTTACTTAGTTGTTTCTAATGGAAACGGAGTTGTTTTAAACTTAAAATCAACAAGTACTTTTTCACCACTTGACCCTTGAATTGCTAAATATTCAACTTCAATTTTGATTTCGGTTTATTTGGCACTTTATAGTTTGTTGCGGTTTGGATTTGCCGAAGTCACAAGTGTGGTCCGATCCGACCTGTCAGAAAAAATTCTAACCGATCAGGATTTATCAAGCGGCCGGGTAAAAAGAGTGAAAAAGAATAAAAACCTGCTCAACTTATTAATGGGTTGAAATTGTTCTTTGAAAGTCAAGAATCTTAACTCAAGATAATGGTTGAGCATATAGCCGGATACCTGATGATCACATTTGTCCGGTTATTGATCAAGCTGGACGACTTGAACGACCTGAACGTTTTTTCCCTAGAAGCTAATTCTGCTAAACTAAACAAACCCCTTAAAATGAGCAATTGTATCATATATCTCCAGTACTTCCATCATTTTTTCACGTTCGAACATAAATTTAACTACACGGTACCCAAAATGACTGCTTTTACANGATGTTGAAGAGTTGCTAGTCTAGCACTAACTAACTAACTAACACTGACTAATACTGACACTAGTTAGTGTTAGTTAGTTTTAATAAGTTAGTTAGTTTTAGCTAGTTAGCTATTTAGCGTTAGTGTTAGTTAGTGTGAGAGACGTATGTGCCGGAAAAGTATAACTCAGCAAAAATTTTTTCATATTTCAAAATGTTTTTTTATTCAGATCAGTGCAATGGCAATATATTTGGTGAGATTGAGAATGCTGAAATGTTCACAAAACCACATTTCTTTAAGCATACTTAGTAAATGAGAGCAAATTATTTGATTGAACTAGGTACACCAGCTTAAGGTTTAAGAACATTTAATTTAGCGATCAGTTGACATATCACTTACCTTAATATCTTAGAAAATGAAGAATTACTCCACAAATTCTCCAATTTCAATAACCTTTCGTAGTCAGGTTTTATTTTTACTTAGTTGTTCCTAATGGAAACGGAGTTGTTTTAAACTTAAAATCAACAAGTACTCTTTCACCACTTGACCCTTGAATTGCTAAATATTCAACTTCAATTTTGATTTCGGTTTATTTGGCACTTTATAGTTCGTTGCGGTTTGGATTTGCGGAAGTCACAAGTGTGGTCCGATCCGACCTGTCAGAAAAAATTCTAACCGATCAGGATTTATCAAGCGGCCGGGTAAAAAGAGTGAAAAAGAATAAAAACCTGCTCAACTTATTAATGGGTTGAAATTGTTCTTTGAAAGTCAAGAATCTTAACTCAAGATAATGGTTGAGCATATAGCCGGATACCTGATGATCACATTTGTCCGGTTATTGATCAAGCTGGACGACTTGAACGACCTGAACGTTTTTTCCCTAAAAGCTAATTCTGCTAAACTAAATAAACCCCTTTAAATGAGCAATTGTATCATATATATCCAGTACTTCCATCATTTTTTCACGTTCGAACATAAATTTAACTACACGGTACCCAAAATGACTGCTTTTACAAATTGTTCTGGACGATAAATTGTTAAACTGTGGAGGATCATTAACGANAAATTGTTCTGGACGATAAATTGTTAAACTGTGGAGGATCATTAACGACTCCCGACAAATTGTTTTATATCGAGACTTTACTGTATATAATTAACTATTTCTAATTCAGCTGCGATATTATCTAATATTAATAATTTCTTTATCAGGTCTGAAGCATATTACAAATTACTAAAGTCATCGGAAGTTGTGGTTACGGCCGATTCCAACTGCATGCCTAATCAGAATTTTATTCCCAATTTTCAATTCTTTTGTACTAGTCTGCTTCTCAGAATAAAATAACTTTTCGCATACCATGGGAATCTTCAGCAATTTTGACAGTGCCCGACTCTGCTTAGTGGTAGGCTTACACTATGAGAAAGTTTTAATATTTAGGTTTATTATATTTATATGTGAGGTTTGCGAACCAGGGATTGGGAAAAAAATTCAAAAAGCTCTAACTACTTCTGAAGGNTATTTATATGTGAGGTTTGCGAACCAGGGATTGGGAAAAAAATTCAAAAAGCTCTAACTACTTCTGAAGGCATCGGTATGAGATGTTGCCTATGTCGGACAGGAGAAATCCAGACTCCAATTGATTTTTCTATTTTTGACCAACTTAATTGTATAGCTATGCCAAACACTTTGCTTCATTAGAAACAGCATAATAATGTGTATAATTGGTAACATTTGTTTAAAATATTTCTGCATGCTTTAAAATGCAACAGTAACTTCATTTTAATTATTTCAAGAAATATAGTTTGGGGTAATCTCCCACGGTGTAATTTTCGAAATGCTATTAAGATATTTGTAAATATATTTTCAAGAATTTCTACCGTGGAACTAAACCCCGAAATGTTTCAAATGGAAATGTAACTTTGGGTCATGGTTTTCTCTTGTCTAAAAGCCAGAAAAAATCCCATACCGAAAACTACAAAGGTTATTTTCTCCCGGGATTTTCTGGCTTTTTTGTCGGTTCCAGACAAAACCCAGCCTACCAGGATTTCACCCGACTGGGCCAGATTGTTGTAACTAGAACTAGACTAGAAACAAGGTTTAATTTAAGGTTGCGCGGCGACTTGGAGCAGGTTTTTAGGAGAAATTTTCACCAATGTAAAGACACCTTATCTTGAACCCCAGAACCGACCTCGAAAAACCACAACATCGCCCAGCTCTAGAAATTAATCGGAAAACATTATACTAAACACCTACGTCTGCTACCCTTTCAAAACGAANACATCGCCCAGCTCTAGAAATTAATCGGAAAACATTATACTAAACACCTACGTCTGCTACCCTTTCAAAACGAAAAAACATAGCCCAGACAGCAGTGTAGTTCGCTTATAAGATAACAAATTCACTAACGAAATTCAGCTTATACTGAAATCTTAGGTTTCCGACAAGTGCCGGCCTCGGCAATTATCCAATGCAAACACCTAACCTAACCTAACAATCTAATCTAACAAGTTAAACCTAATCAAACAACTTAAACCTAACACTAACAAGNACACCTAACCTAACCTAACAATCTAATCTAACAAGTTAAACCTAATCAAACAACTTAAACCTAACACTAACAAGCTAAACCTATCCTTACAATAGGCTTTAGTAATGGACTTTAGTAACTACAGTCCATTAATACAGCCCATTGCTAGGTAACCTTTAGTTTGTTAAAGGTTAGGTTCAGGTTGTTGGAGGTTAGGTTTAGGTTGTTAGCTTAGGTTGAAGTTGTTAGATTAAGTTTAGATTGTTAGGTTAGGTTTAAGTTTATAGGTTAAGTTTATGTTGTTAGTGTTAGGTTAGGTTTTTGCATCGGATAATTGCCGAAGCCGTCACTTGTTCAAAACCTAATAACCCAGTACAGTTGAATTTGGTTAGTGAAATGAGACATTTTATAAATGAACTGCACTACTCTCTTGGCTGTCTTTTCGTTTCGAAATGGTAGCAGATGTAACTGTTTAGTATAATGTTTTCCGATTTATTCCGAGGACCGGGCCGTGTGGTGGTTTTTGTGGTCAGTGTTGGGGTATCTTAACGCTGGTGAAATTTTCTGCTAACTCATATTTTCTATCGTTTGGAATTTCAATTTTTATTTCTTTCAGTTTTTGAATTGTCTTATCATCGCCACTTCTTTGATGTTTAGTTCTAGTTTGAAGACACCTATCCCGGCCGGCATGAATAGTTGGGCATAGATGAGAGATACTAATAAATAGGAAACACTCATATACTCTCGAACGAAATAGCATTGAGCCTGCGAAGTTCTCGCTGCGAGATTTAGAGATGTACGAGTCTTTTCATTTAAACGTTGAAGTTAAAAAGTTTAATTTGTGATTCAGATAAGTCTTNATTAAGATATTTGTAAATATATTTTCAAGAATTTCTACCGTGGAACTAAACCCCGAAATGTTTCAAATGGAAATGTAACTTTGGGTCATGGTTTTCTCTGGCCTAAAAGCAAGAAAAAATCCCATACCGAAAACTACAAAGGTTATTTGCTCCCGGGATTTTCTGGCTTTTTTGTCGGTTCCAGACAAAACCCAGCCGACCAGGATTTCACCCGACTGGGCCAGATTGTTGTAACTAGAACTAGACTAGAAACAAGGTTGAATTTAAGGTTGCGCGGCGACTTGGAGCAGGTTTTTAGGAGAAATTTTCACCAATGTCAAGACAGCTTATCTTGACCCCAGAATCGACCTCGAAAAACCACGACATCGCCCAGCTCTAGAAATTAATCGGAAAACATTATACTAAACACCTACGTCTGCTACCCTTTCAAAACGAAAAAACATAGCCCAGACAGCAGTGTAGTTCGCTTATAAGATAACAAATTCACTAACGAAATTCAGCTATACTGAAATCTTAGGTTTCCGACAAGTGCCGGCCTCGGCAATTATCCAATGCAAACACCTAACCTAACCTAACAATCTAATCTAACAAGTTAAACCTAATCAAACAACTTAAACCTAACACTAACAACCTAAACCTATCCTTACAATAGGCTTTAGTGATGGACTTTAGTAACTACAGTCAANTTACAATAGGCTTTAGTAATGGACTTTAGTAACTACAGTCCATTAATACAGCCCATTGCTAGGTAACCTTTAGTTTGTTAAAGGTTAGGTTCAGGTTGTTGGAGGTTAGGTTTAGGTTGTTAGCTTAGGTTGAAGTTGTTAGATTAAGTTTAGATTGTTAGGTTAGGTTTAAGTTTTTAGGTTAAGTTTATGTTGTTAGTGTTAGGTTAGGTTTTTGCATCGGATAATTGCCGAAGCCGTCACTTGTTCAAAACCTAATAACCCAGTACAGTTGAGTTTGGTTAGTGAAATGAGCCATTTTATAAATGAACTGCACTACTCTCTTGGCTGTCTTTTCGTTTCGAAATGGTAGCAGATGTAACTGTTTAGTATAATGTTTTCCGATTTATTCCGAAGACCGGGCCGTGTGGTGGTTTTTGTGGTCAGTGTTGGGGTATCTTAACGCTGGTGAAATTTTCTGCTAACTCATATTTTGTATCGTTTGGAATTTCAATTTTTATTTCTTTCAGTTTTTGAATTGTCTTATCATCGCCACTTCTTTGATGTTTAGTTCTAGTTTGAAGACACCTATCCCGGCCGGCATGAATAGTTGGGCATAGATGAGAGATACTAATAAATAGGAAACACTCATATACTCTCGAACCAAATAGCATTGAGCCTGCGAAGTTCTCGCTGCGAGATTTTCTGTTTTTGNATAGGAAACACTCATATACTCTCGAACGAAATAGCATTGAGCCTGCGAAGTTCTCGCTGCGAGATTTAGAGATGTACGAGTCTTTTCATTTAAACGTTGAAGTTAAAAAGTTTAATTTGTGATTCAGATAAGTCTTTAATCTTTGATTTACTTTTAGCTTGCCACCAAAAATTCAAATAGACAGTGTAGCAAAGGTGAAACAGTTTCTAATTATGTTGAAGGAGAGTGTATACAAGGAATTGGGCTGGAGACGCCCAAGAAATTTCTGGAAAAAATTGGAATTAGAATTGTGAATCAGGCACTGCTATAGCATGTGGTGTTAACGTANTTCAAATAGACAGTGTAGCAAAGGTGAAACAGTTTCTAATTATGTTGAAGGAGAGTGTATACAAGGAATTGGGGTGGAGACACACAAGAAATTTCTGGAAAAAATTGGAATTAGAATTGTGAATCAGGCACTGCTATAGCATGTGGTGTTAACGTATCTACGGTAAAAAGGTCATTCACAGTTCTACCACCAAAAACCGAAAATGATACACCTGATAATCACACAAAACAAATTGATTCGTTTACAAGCTCTGTAATCAGACAAATCTCTTATCGCTCTTATGAAAGTCATGTGTATTCTACAATGAAACCTTGCACCAAAAGTTTTTAGAAGGTGACAACATTCCAAGAGTTGGTAAAGAGACATTCAGAAAATGATAATCGTAAATTATTCAGTAAACCTGTATTCCTGGAATGGAATGACAACGGCACAACGTGAGTACTATTTGTGCCACATTAAACATTTCCAGGACACAGGGTACGACATATTTAATGTGATGAAATCTGGACTCTCCAAATAAAAAACCAAATAAATGCAGCCAACTTGTTCTAAATAATACATGAGTCAAAAAGAAATATTCGCGATATTTACGTCCCGACCAATGTTCAAACTGGCGTCAACAAAATTGGAAATTTTTGTTGACTGCTAAAGGTCATCAAAGTTTACAATCTGTTTTACCAATAACTTTGTAATTTACGGATGAAAATTTGAAAATTAGCTCTTATTGAAATACTAGTGATGCCGTCTACCTAATTCATTAATAAAAACAGTTGCGGAAAGTTCGAAAAATTTTCAGTTGCTTGATCCTTTCTAATTTTTCAAAGTTTGGACCCCGNTAAAAACAGTTGCGGAAAGTTCGAAAAATTTTCAGTTGCTTGATCCTTTCTAATTTTTCAAAGTTTGGACCCCGTGTTTTTATTATGCTGTTCTGTACGTGATATCAATAGGAATTTAACGCGCTTTTATTTCTAAAATTCCGCTTAGAAATGACAAAGTTATTGTTCAAAAAAAATTCAAAAAAGTTCTTTTATTTTTGCCGTGTTTGATGAATGAATATGATATACACGATTATGTGGAGCTTAGAATTTAACACTGNGCCGTGTTTGATGAATGAATATGATATACACGATTATGTGGAGCTTAGAATTTAACACTGTTAAATTAAATTGTAATATTTCATTCATTGGTTCAAAAGTTGTAGTAAAAAAACAACAACATATTCTCTGTTTTCTATTTTTGCAGCTGTAACTTTTGAAGGAATTAAATTAAACTTCACAACTGAGGTTTGGACAAGTTCAAACAATGATATCTATCGTATTCATATCTCAAAGTTGCAAAAACAAACGGAAATAAATTACTCATTTTAGGAATAACGTTGTAATTTATGGATATAAATTCGAATATTCGAAGTGCTAGTTGAAATTCTATTGATACAGTATTGAATACATTAATTAAAAGTGATTAGAAATATTGAAGAAATGGTAAATTGTCTAAAAATCGGAAATAAAAATTCTTTTTTTAGCCGCAGTTGGGAAATGAATGCGATGGAGGAACTCTTTGTGACTCTTTGGTTTTAGTGAGTTAGTCAAATTAGAAAATATTGTCTACTCCTGAGTCAGTAGTCTAGTCAGTCCTACACTCTTCTTGTTTCAACTTCCACTCGTCCCTTCTTATTGCCCATATTTTAGGGTTGAGGGGTATCTTTGGTGTGCGTTATAGTAACTTCGTTATTTTCTATTCATTTCAAATTCATTATTTGACATTACAAGGTTTGTGGTTAATTTATTTTATTTGATTCAATTAATGAACACTAGTGATTGATTCAACGAGACGATTTGTGTCAGGTACAACTTCTTTGTTCGTAATTTATTGATTTCTGTTTGCTGTAGTTATGGTTGAAGCAAATGACGTCGAGATGAAGCCGGCTGATGAGAGTTCAGCTGCCTCCTCGCCTGAAGCAGAAGTAAAAAAGGATCCTGATTTGTTAACGATTGAAGGTATTATCGTTTTAATTGTATTTCTAATTTTGAACGGAGATTGGACTTATCTCTTCCTCCAACAGTCATTCAGTGAATAGTGAGTCTATTCAGGCAGGCATCACTGACAGACTTGGCTTGGACGAAGTAAAGCACCGTCCGCTCATTGTAATCACTCCAATTCCAATGTATCAACCCTTTGCCTTCTAACAAATCAACCTAACCTAACATCTAGTGCCATGGGTTGATACAATCGGCTGAGGGTGCTTTACTCTTTTACCCCTGACTTTAACGTTTCATTCTCCGATCAATTTGAACCAAAGTATTTATAAAAAATACTTTTTTCTCGGTTCAGCCGATTCCACAAAATTTAAATAAGTGTGTATCTGTTTTTGTTCAAACACTACTAATAAGTATAATTCGTTATAAGACTATATCGATTATAAGACCCAAAATTTTCGCTGTAAAAACGGTGGTACATCTTTCGACTACTGTATGCGCAAATCGCTCAGCGATTGTATTTGGGTTTATATATTTATTATTGTTATAAACTGCTAAAATGTCTGATCTCCTACGACTACTGTTAAAATCAAATCAAATCCGAATGTTAGGTTATCCTCTCTAACTATCCTAATGTTATCGTTACAGATATTCGTGAGCAAGTGAAGCAATTGGAAAAAGCAGTATATGGGAAAGACCATCGCTATGCCTTTCGTGTTCTTCGCTGCTTGGCAAATACTCGTCGCAAGCTTAACACCAATGTCCTTCGACGTCTCGTGCAAGGATATTATACTCATTCAGCAAAAGAGCGGACGGCACTCGAAGCTTTCATAATCGACGATAATGTCAGACAAAATATTTTGTACTTTATATTTTTCAATTGTTGACTTTATTATTTTTTTGATTTATAACAATTAGGATATGGAAATCGAGATTGACTCGAAACCGGTGCCAAGCCCCAAACTACGTCCTGCTCGCTCTGAGAAGCCTCTTATCCCAGAAGTGGATGCGTATTTACATCTCTTAGTTCTCTTGCGTCTTGTTGATTTGGGTAAAGCTGGAGAAGCACGAGAATGTTCTGGTTAGTTCTGAAATTCCAATCATAGAGCAACAGTTATAGCAGAAGAGTCATACTATTTCTTTTGTAGATTTGCTTTTGATCAAATTGAAAGCATACAACAGGAGGTCATTGGACTTGGTCGCTGCTCGTTGTTATTTTTACTATGCTCGAGCCTATGAACTAGACAACAAATTGGAACAAATCCGCCCAAACCTCTATGCGAGGTTGAGAACGGCAACTTTACGAAATGATTGTGAAGGTCAAGCGGTACTCATCAACTGCTTGTTGAGGAATTATTTGCACTACAATCTTTATGATCAAGTGGGTGTCTTCGTTGATAATTTCTTGATTTTGGCTAAAATTTTCATACCGCGTTCGAAACATTTTAGGCAGATAAACTTGTGTCGAAGAGTACTTTCCCGGAAACTGCTAGTAACAACGAATGGGCTCGTTACTTGTACTATTTGGGCCGTATCAAGGCTGTTCAATTGAATTATTCAGCTGCTCACACAAACTTGGTTCAAGCTTTGCGGAAAGCCCCACAACATGCTGCCATTGGGTTCAAGCAGACAGTACAGAAGCTCACTGTCACAGTGGAGTTACTCCTTGGTGACATTCCTGAGAGATCAATTTTCTATCAGACGACTCTCAAACGCTCATTGGCACCTTACTTCCAGCTTACACAAGGCAAGTTAGCATAAGGCATGATGAACGTTACATTCGACTTCCCTATATCATTTCCCAATTTTATTTTAGCTGTCCGTTTGGGAAATCTTCAAATGTTTCTAAAAGTTGTGGAACAATTTCACGCACAGTTTCAGCAAGACCGAACATATATTCTGATACAGCGACTTCGTCATAATGTAATCAAAACAGGACTTAGAGCAATCAGTTCCAGCTATTCGAAAATTTCACTTGCAGATGCAGCAAAGAAATTGGCATTGGATGCTCCCGAGGACGCGGAATTTATTGTAGCTAAGGTAATGAATCTGATGGTACTTTCCATTACAGCTAACTCTGCTATAACTCTTGTATTTTAGGCTATTCGAGATGGTGTAATTGAAGCGACAATCGATCACGAAAAGGAATTCGTTGCCTCAAAAGAGAGAACTGATGTGTATTGCACTCAGGAGCCGCAGCTTGCTTTCCATCAAAGGATTTCATTCTGCTTGAACATACACAACCAGAGTGTAAAAGCAATGAGATTTCCACCAAAAAGCTACAATAAAGACCTCGAGTCAGCAGAGGAACGACGTGAAAGAGAGCAGCAGGATTTGGAACTTGCAAAGGAAATGGCGGAGGATGATGACGACTATGTTTGAAACTAAAGGAATTTAAATATGAAACTTTTCTAAAAACAAAATCATTTGTAAATATGAGTCATTGGAAATAAATTACAAATTTTCTCCTTACTAAAAAAAAAGGGCCATCAGTGTCGCTTCGCGTCTACAGGTATCAGCTATTTAATTGTTCATGGATAACATTAGCAACAACCATCGTATCACTGCGTGGCTTCCATGGGCATAGCACTAATCAATCTGTATCGGCTTGCATATTTTTCGGCTTCATCGTACTCGACCCGGTTGTTGCAACAATCGAATTGATTATTATAATTTCCGTTGTCATTAGAAGTCCNGGCTTCATCGTACTCGACCCGGTTGTTGCAACAATCGAATTGATTATTATAATTTCCGTTGTCATTAGAAGTCCAACTAAACATTTGGAGTTGATTGATTACATCATTTACGTAATCCAACTTTTTTTCAAAATTTTGATATTAAATATTTAATATTTAAATTTGAAAAATTTTCCTTAATTTTCAGAACGTCTTCATTGAGGAGAAAAATCAATGTTTGAAGTAAGTCTAAGCAATAATTCATCGCGGATATCAATTTCTTTCAGCAATAATTGCCGAAGAATTGCTGGGCTCAATCTCAATAAGTGGAATAAGTCGCACGGACGGACGCATGCGNAAGTGGAATAAGTCGCACGGACGGACGCATGCGACAGTGCGTCCATCAAAACCAGGCTTAAGCTCCAAATGATGACTTTGTACAGTCCGACTATAAATCTTGTCTGTAGGGAAGAGACTTTTTGTCCCATCCATTCTCTTTACAGGAGAAATGAAATTATGTTGTTGTTTTTTTTTCAGGAAAAGTTGTTAGTTTAAATTTTCTTCTGGGGAAACACACAGTTTCAGAAAGACCATGTCTCATNGACAGTGCGTCCATCAAAACCAGGCTTAAGCTCCAAATGATGACTTTGTACAGTCCGACTATAAATCTTGTCTATAGGGAAGAGACTTTTTGTCCCATCCATTCTCTTTACAGGAGAAATGAAATTATGTTGTTGTTTTTTTCAGGAAAAGTTGTTAGTTTAAATTTTCTTCTGGGGAAACACACAGTTTCAGAAAGACCATGTCTCATNTTTTTTTCAGGAAAAGTTGTTAGTTTAAATTTTCTTCTGGGGAAACACACAGTTTCAGAAAGACCATGTCTCATCTAATTAATAAAGTGCCTCGGACATAATTTTTGACGTCTTCTCACCCAGGGTTTATGACGGGTCAGTGTTGGGCATTCCATCATTTTCTAGCTGCTACTATTCACCCGACAGTAGGGCCCGTTATACTAGAAGTAGCAGCCCGCTGCTTGATCTAGCGTCCACTAGATATAGCTGCGGGCTGCTAGATTTAGCAGCTCAGCCTCTAGATAGGGGCTGATCTACTAGATCTAGCAGCGAAGCCGCTAAATCTAGCAGCTGCTGCTAGATCTAGCGTCTTGGTGCTGCTAGATCTAGCAGCACTAAACTTATTTTCAAAAGCTCGCACATATATCTTCTTGACGAGTTCAGCTACTATTTTTAATCGATAGTAAATCAAATTTAGCAACTTTTCACCGCGCCGAAAAAAATTTCATCGTGGCAGGGCTGAGTTATTCAATAAAATGTGTATATAAATTACACGGTTGAACATTTCCGGTTAATTTTTTTTGAATTAAATAGCTTAATCATATAATATTTCGACTGATATAAAGTTTGGGCGAGAATAATTGATACCAGATTTTAGAAAAATTATTGAAAAGTAAAGCTGCTAAATCTAGGGCCTATGCTGCTAAATCTAGCGGCTCTGATGCTAAATCTAGGAGCTTGAGCTCCTAGATATAGAAGCAGCTCCTAGATATAGAAGCAGCTCCTATATCTAGGGGCTGCTGCTAGATCTAGCGACATTGGCGCTGGCAACATCTCATTTATTGAAATTAGCCGTATTAACCTTAAAGAAATTATTTCCTATGCATTTCAATTGTGACAAAAAAATTTTTTTTGGTTAACAAAATAAACGAATTACGTTATTTACGTTATTATTATTATGAATTAGTAGTGAAAAAGTTGTCGTGATCAAGGTTGATTGACATGAAATTGGGCTATAAAAATGCCATGTCATAACTCTTGTTAAAACTATTATTTAATTTGTTCTTGAATGCTTTGCCATATCCAGACCCTACGCATGACAATAAGTTCTAGCTTTGCTTTCGGAAACGCAGTGTAACGCCTATTATTTGTTTTGCTTTCACCGTCCGTTGTTCAGGGATAGTTCATTACTACTAGTAAAATTTTCTTCCAATTCTAATTCTTCATAGGAAAATTATATAAATTGTTAGTAAATTACAGAAAAACATGACACTTTTTCTGAACAACAGACAGAAAGCTAAAATTTTTACGGGAGTTACTTCCAGTATCAGTTTAAAAAGAAATCTAGCAACTAGAAATTTTCAAAACTTCCTCCACTGCTCTGATTATAGCTTATTATGTATGTTAGTAGTATTCTTTAGCAATAATTTTTTAATTGTTTCTGTATTTCTGTTATCCCAAGTTGTAAAAGAAAATTTACTACTTCGGTAAGCTCAACTTTTAATATTTATAAATTACATAACATTTTGTTTTGAGAAATAATAGAATAGTTTACCACTTTTTGTTTCACTGTAGAACTATTTGCTCATTTATTTTACAATTAATTGATTATTATTTTCTAATTTTATTTTTTTTATAAAGAATTTTTGTAGCAAAATTCAACAATATGCTACGAAAGGTAGACAACACTGCAAGCCCCTAGAAGTAGGAGCAAAGCACCTAGAAACAGCAGCTACACTACTTCTAGCAGCAGAGCTGCTAGATATAGCGTCCACTACATCTAGCAGCAGAGACGCTACTTCTAGTGTATCAGACCTTACTGCCCGACAGTCGACAGATGTCTGGGTTAACTACTCGAGAGCTGTCGGGAAACTGCACGACAGCTGTCGGGTTTAACAACCCGACACCAGGGAATCAAGAAATTCAGAATAAATCAACCATTGTAAGTATTTTTTGTTGTAGGCGAATGATAATTTTAAGCAAATTTTTATGATAAATTAGGTTAAATGCAAGAAATGTGCTGCTTATTTACGGCAGTGTCATATAATTAGTGTCAGCTGAAAAAAACAAACAAAAGCAAGCTGAGCAATTAGCGTTGAGAGGTCTCTGTCCGATTTTGCTAAAAGTTGGCAGAAAAATATTTACTCCTAATCGAGATGTTAGATATGGGTCCAAAACGATCTGACCGTAGTTTGACTTCCAGTGGTAATAAAATTCTTTCCTGGTGTCGTGTTGTTAGACTCGACGTATGTGGAGTAGTTAGGCACGACAGCTGTCGAGTAGTTAGGCCCGACAGACTCTGGTTATAGCTTACTATCCAACAGACAGCTATCTGGTGGAAAGTAATTTCTCGGCTGACGGGTTCATAATACCTAAAATTGTTTGTCAAGGGAATGCATAAAAATCCACTTTATACGCGATAGCTATCGGGTAGTTAGGCCCGACAATTGTATGCTGTCGGGTGCATAGTAGCTGTAGTCTTTTCTGTTCCTCTAAGGTATGTTTCAGTCGTAGACGGCACACGGGTCAATTTTTTTTACAAAGAGAAGACGGGGACGGGTGGGTGAAGGTATTTTCTCATCAAGAACAGGACGAGACGGGGAAGGGACGACGTGCCCAACACTGAAGCGTAAGTGTCAGATTACACCAAAAGTTATTCAGATTAAAATTGAATGAGTTGTTTAGTTTATCGTTATCCTAATTAAGGTAAAGTAAANACGAAGAAAAGTTTATCGTTATCCTAATTAAGGTAAAGTAAAGTAAGATTGAAGAATACTTAATTGTGAGACGTCAGACTTCGCGAAAACACGAACAATTTTCTAATTGGCTATCGGACATTGGTGGAGCAATCAATCGGTTCGGAATGAATTTTGCTAAAGGAATATTTGGGGCTGACTTTTACTTTTCCGGCACATATTCTTCTATAACACTAACTAACACTTAACACTAACAACCTAACTAACACTATCACTAACAACCTAACTAACACTATCACTAACAACCTAACAACCTAACTAACCAACAGTAACACCCTAACTAACCAGCAGTAACACTAACTAACTAACACTAACACTGGTTATTTAGTTAGTTAGTTGGTGTTAGTGTTAGTTAGTTAGTGTTGTAGAGGAATATGTGCCGGAAAAGTAAAAGTCAGCCAATATTTGGTCCCGGCTGCGGTTAGGGCATTATATTTAAGAACTTTTGACCCCTAAATACTAGAGGTCAGAAGGTTAACCATATTCCTCAAATTCTACATTAATTAAAGATTATATTGACAAAGATGTTATATGAATTTAGTTAGCTGATGAGATGCGGTCACCAGCATGACTGACGACTCAATATCTGCGTCGGACTGCGAAGATGTCCGTAGCAGTTTGGCGGATTCTGATAGATGGGATGATGAAGATAGCTCAGAGGAGTCACTTAGTGAAGAGATGGAAATATTCGAACAGAGATTTCTCTCCTTGGTTGACTCTAAAATTAAGTCAGTAGAGGCATTTTGTGATCACAAACAGTATGTCCTCAGCTTCGCACTTCCAAACTTTCCTCTTTCTGCCAATATAGTTCATATGAATCCAAGTAGAATTTTACCTAATCCAGTATGTGAAAGTATCGGGACACAAACTACAGGAACAGCACCAGTTGGAGAAGTAAGCAGCATATTCCAATATTTTAATATGAATAATCGTATTCCAATCGACACATTTGATCACAGTTACTCACTGCAAACGTTGACTCACGGTCTGATATAGAATCTACAAGGGAAGAAATTGCTAAGCTGAGAATTGCACGAGATGTATTCGTTGGCCATATGAAGAAAGTCGGGGAACGTGTAAAAAAAGTAATTATTGCTAATTTGTTTTGTTTAGAAATTTAGTTTTCATTATTATTTAATCTTGTTTTTCTGATGTAAGGTAGAAAAAGATGTAAGATGGATGTATCAATGCGAAGAAGTTATAGACATAATTGACACTGTCATTGAAATAAAAAACGAAATCATTTGTGGAAGAGGAGACACTTTTACACATAGTGTATTTATTGGAAAGGTAAAAATATTTTCATTCTTGAAGTAATTTAGGAGAACATCTTTGAGTTTTGTCCAAAACAGGGCGAAGAAAACCTTATGTCAAGACTGAATAACCTCTCTTCATCCGAACATCAAAAATTATTTTGTAAAATGTTTGACAAGCAAGCCGAGTTTCGACATAGTACAAAGCAGCTTGAAAACTACGTTGATGAGCTAGAAGTAAGGACGTATGGATGTATTAACTACTTAAGTTCCCGTTGAAAAATTAAATATAACCGCTTATTTCATTCAAAAATATCATAGCTTTATGTAAGACAAAAGCGGTGTTATATCTGTTACAAGATCATGACGCCTATAAGACCAAAAATTTCCATGCAAAAAATATTTTTAAGCGTGTTCCACTGTATTAAACACGCCACATACCACATGTATGGAAAAAAATCCATACAGTCAGTTTTAGAAAAAAGTTCTGAAAAAATTTTTTGCTAAAAATTTGAGCTTTCACCGTTATGTTCTCAATCGCTTTTTCTGTCAATACATGCTATATATGTCAATAGATGACATGATATGAGCTCCAAGCGACCATAAAGTTGAATTCCCATTGCATCCAATGTTAGCAAAATGAGCGAACTACTGGACCACGTGTATGGAAATATTTCCATACACGATGCAATGTTGCCAATATATTAATTTATACTAATTCGTGTAAGCTTTATCACACATACATACAATACATGCACATACATCCATCCATACATACATACACACATACATACACACATACACACATACACACATACACACATACATACACATAATACATACATATATCCTGCCTAACTGCCTGGATGGATGGCCATCNGCACACATACATACACACATACACACATACATACACACATACACACATACATACACATAATACATACATATATCCTGCCTAACTGCCTGGATGGATGGCCATCCATG
Source organism: Holacanthella duospinosa (assembly GCA_002738285.1). Lineage (NCBI taxonomy): Eukaryota > Metazoa > Arthropoda > Collembola > Poduromorpha > Neanuridae > Holacanthella > Holacanthella duospinosa. The sequence goes on from NIPM01000026.1 coordinate 439,227, forward strand.
CATATACCCTGTCTTACTACCTGAATGTACGGCTATCCATACCTATATCCTGTCTTACTGCCTGTATGGACGGCCATCCATACATATATCCTGCCTAACTGACTGGATGGATGGCCATCAATGCATATACTCTGTTTTACTGCCTGTATGGATGGCCATCCATACATATATCCTGTCTTACTGTCTGGATGGACGGCCATCCATACATATATCCTGTCATACTGCCTGAGTGGACGGCTATCCATACTTACTGCCTGCATGGATACCTGTCCAAACATAATACATGTTGCCATTTACAACGATTGCATGGTTGGATAGCTAGAAATTACAGGACAGAATCAAGTAAGAATTAGAAATATTACAAATATTATTTCAAATAAATAATTTCCGTTGCCGGATATTAAAAATAATTTGATTGCCGGATATCCTATATCCCCAGGAAAGTCACCGATGTGGGTGTTTTTTAAGGTCCACCGGTGTGAGGTATCGTAAACTCAGGAATTGTGTGTTAAAGAGAAAAAATGAGAAAATGAGGAAAAAATAAAAAAAGGTAAATGTTGCCGGCTTTATTATTACTTGATAATATTGAGATTCATTACATTAGGCAATTTTTCCTCGTGTGCCGAATACCGCACACTGGTGGACCTTAATAAATTTCCTGGTTTTGCCATTTAATCGATTCCCTGATTTTATTTTAAATTGGCTACAGGCCAGCAGTTCACACCCATGAACCTGGCTTATGGCATGGGCATAGAATAAAGCATTTCCAATAGAACTGCATTAGCCGTTTTTTTAAATTTTCAATAGATTTTTTAGACCGATGCCCAGAAAAAGGAGTTTATGATTCCTCACACCGCTGGCGTTCCCAGGGATATCTGGCTCTATTTTTAGTCTATCAAAGCATTAAAAAAATAGCATAACAAAGTGAAAATTAGAAATAGTGCCCATATATCAAATGGGTTCGCGGGAGGTGCCTTGTGGCGCAACTGGACCTTTAGATTAACGAAATATATCCGATCTTCTGATCCTATCCTCTATTTTACCTTACCAGGGACAATAATTGACAGAATTTAACATTTGAACTAAACTGGGATACTAGGTATAATAGTTGTAATATTTAACTGTATGTTCCAATTCTACAGGCTGAGATAACTGAATTGAAGCGTAGATGCTCAAGGCATGAAAGAAAAATGCAAAAATTGGAAAAGGCCAATACAGATGTAACGTTTTATTACAAAAACAAAATGGTCTTTATTTAAAAAATTAAATGTATTTTTGTACTCCAAGAGTATCAAGATGATCTTAGACAACTCGAAACATCCGAACATGGGCCGTCACGAAGAGGATCGACACAGGCATCATCGCACAGAGCCTGGGTGCTCTTCTTGGAATTTTGGTGGTGGAGTCTACGACTCAGTAAGAGGTCGTGATCGTCATCACCGCACTCAAGAAGAAGCTCAAAGAGAACATCGTAAAACTTCCCGTCATCGTGGGAACGGTTTATTTGATTCAGTTCGAGACCGTCACCATCGAGCACCTTTACCTGGAACAGAAATTAAGCGAGAGCCTGGTAAACTCACAATTCATGTACAACAACCCCACCAGAATCATCACAACTGAAAGTACAGGGCTATACAAACGTTTTTACCTATGTTTACTTTCTCATAAAGAGCATTGGGAAATTACAATCTTCTTTTCCTTAAAAATTCAATTTAGGGTCTGAAGTTAAACAAATGGGCTTCAAAATCCTTCGTCAACTTTTTCGTTTATTGACCTATATTAAAGTAAAGTATCGTAGTAAATTTTATTGCGATAAAATTTACTATGAGCATACTTAATCGCATAATCGCATACTCGCAAAAAAGAAAGAAAAAGAGAACATTTTGATCGTGTTGGGTATTGTTCGACTCATATGCTTTGATTACACTTCAGCATTTGAGATTCCAATTCCAATTTTCGGAATTGGCATTGAGAATTCGAATTGGACGGTGCTATTATAGTTCAGAATTTGAGACGGCGAATTCTGAAATGCCAAAGCCAAAGTTGTCGTCGATTTCGGCATTTCCCTATTATGCTTTGGAATTGGAGGATCAGAATCCAATTTTCCAACTCAAAGTAGAAAGTATCATTTTCCCAATTGCACAAATTACTTAGGCGGGACGCAAATAATTTAAAATAAAAATTGGCCTCTTTTGGTTGCTTTTCTTTAATGTTATTTTATTAAGGAGTAAAACAAAATGGATGCGTAGAAGAGAAATGAGCAAATAGGAATTGTTATAAGAAAAGAAGGATGGAGAAAGGGACGTTGAGGTCCTTGGAGTCTTTCGCTTCTCCATTCAGCAACAATGCGTCCTATAGTTCCTTCTATTGTGTCTGTTGTGGATGAGGACAGACTTGTAATGTGTAAATTTAAAATGATCAAGTGGAATACAGAAACAAACTTTGTTTAGGTAGAATCGGGCCAAAGTGTGCTTCCTTTGGCATTGTTCTACAATATGTTGTTACTTACATAGAGACGAGTCAAACCCAGGTCCATCGCAGCAATTCGACACTTTACTAATAATTAGTGAAGTGTCAATGGTTGAAATTAAATACTTTAAATAAAGTATAGTAGGGTTTCAATTCCGAAAAACTGCACGGAGATTTCAATTCCGAAGTCCTATTCTACAAATCCAATTCTCAAGTATAATGCTCAAAATCTCTTCCAATTCTAGAAATTATTGGAATTGGATTTATAGAATTGGACTTCGGAATTGGAATCTCCGTGCAGTTTTTCGGAATTGAAATTTATTATACTTTACCCCGCGGCGCGAGAATTGGAATTGGCATTTCTAAATTCCAAATGCCGAAAAATTGTAATCAGCTATTACACTTCCAAATTGGGGCTTCAGGATTCGACTTTTGCTTATTTCCCCACCTACTTTCGGAATTGAACGTTTTTCAAAAATTTGAAAAAAAAGCCAATTTCAATGCCGAAAGCTGCGTCAACTTGCCCCATCAAACCAAAATGTTAGATTACCTGCGAAAGAATTAATAATAGTAAAATTAAAATCCTAGGAAGATTTCATGAAGGAATTTAGGGAGATTGAGTCGGATAGGTTTTGTACGGACAGCTTAGTGCTTCCGAAGAATCAAGTTGTAGGCCTTGGGGAGGTCTAAGAAAATAATGACTTGAGATTTGTAGTGGTTTATTCCTGGTAGGGCAGTCTTGGTGACAGGTCCAATTTAGAGAAATCTGACTTAGGAAGGTTACTTCGGTAACATTGGGAGTAGCGCGTGGAGGAAAGATGTGATGGATGGAACGAGGCGCCAAGAATTCAACCATCACATCTTAGACTTCGCTTGAGAGTGGACTTAGTGATTTATCTTTGTGATAAATTGTCTATGTGGGGAGAATTATGAAAGCTGTGTCCAAGGAACTATGTGAGGTACATTTTCTTGGTGATAGTACCGGTCTGTGATACCCAAATTTGAATCTGGTTTCCTACGTGGATTATTGGGTACAGCCTTTGTGGCATAGCTATAGTTTATACACTTTGTGGATCTTCGTGAAGTATGTTCTACAGTACTTTGTGGTACCAAAATTCTATGTGAATTACTTAAAGTCGTAAGTATGGAAAAGGGATTAAATTAAGATATAAAGTCAATTACCATGTGGGAGACTCGCTCAGTATTGGTATTTTTAACAAATGTCAAATGGCCAAACAACGGAATGAAATCAAAATGGACTTTGCAATACGAATGACCAACAAAAAATTGACTAGAGTGGAAGCTGATCCTTTCACCTTGATGTTCAAAAACATGACAAAAACTTGTTCAATGAAATACACCGGCCCTACGACGGCTACAGTTTCAATAGACGAAGACTGTGTCAATGAGACCCGCAATGAGAAACCAGGTACTAATCTGGAACTAGCAACCCTTTTTAGTTGTAAAAACGAAACTTGAATCAAAATGGTTGGTCTATATTTTAAAATGGATAAATCCCCACTTTCCGTTCAAAATGACGAAAGGAACTTCATTCAGGTTAAGTTTTATGACAATGAGTATTTTGTCTATTGTCCAGGCAATAACTACTTTATAAAAAGCAGAGATCAAATGCCCGAAAAATGTTTTAACACTTCCACAATCGTTGACTTTTACCTTGAATGGGATGGAATACAAAGGAAATCTGCTAGAAATTATCTTTAGAGAGAAAGAAGATCCCTTTCTAAGAAATCATATTAAGTGGCACCTAAGTCCAAAACTAAATTGGAGTGATATAGCTGGAGAAATTGATGACTTTTGGTCAAAGGAACAAATGACTATTGAAAAAGATGCTGGAAAAATTAAAGTGTTCGAATTTCAAGAATCCGAATTTTAAATGTGTTAAGATCAATTTATATTCTCATTGCTTTACTGGTCATCATCATTCTTGTTTTTCTCAGTTACATCTGTACAAGAGATGGAAAAAGAAGCCTGGGAAGACAACCAAAAGTACACATAAAGAAGTTCCACTTCAAGATTTGAAAGAAGGTCAAGCTCAGCATTGTATCATTAATCAATAAGTTTTGGTTTGAGGGAAGTGTTGGAAACAATATATGAACTGATTGAAAAATATTTAGGTAAGCAATTCATAAGGTTAAATTGAGTTATACACACATTAGTATTTCCGCTGTCCTTGCTATTAAGATCTTGCTGAATCTTAATAGTATTTAAACTGAATAAATTCAATACAAGTTAGTATATTATGTCCACTAAAAACAAACATGGCTGCCATCATATGTAATTATATCTACCATGTGGAGATGGCGTTTATGTTGTTTGTGGTTATACGGAGGGTTTGCTATATGATTGTATATGATATTTTCTTTACTATGGTGTTTATTTGAAAAAGAAAATGGCTGTCGATAAAAGTATGGACGTATGGTTAAATATGATCGTCTGAAGTTATACATTTGTGGCCATGTTGATTAAATATGGCTGTCAGAATTTTAGATATGGCCGTTATAGATTAATATGGTTGTCATATATATTTTACTTATATGTCAATTACGAATACGTATGCTTGAAAGGTAATAATGGTAAGACCTGGATTTAATTTATTGTGTATTTTTTTTATCTCCTCTTGAAGATGGTGCTTGTGTCGTGTTTATTTAAACTCGCATCATACTAGTCGATGGTTATCCCTCTTGTGTGTTAGATGTTTCTTTATGTTTGAGTTTATTGGTACGGAGTTTCTTTTATCTCAAAGTCAATAGTTATTTTACACATAGGCATATGTTTACAATGTAAATGGCTAGAAATTCACTTTATTTGTTAAACGTCCTTCAAGAAAACTATCAAAATTTTCTATTACATTACTAATTACGCAGTGGTTATGCTATTTTCACTCCGTGATTGCTAATGTAACATTACTCTCAAAAAAATGTATTTTTTTCTCAAACTTTTTTATTCAAATGATCAGTAAAATTACAAAGCGCATGCAAGATTATTATTAATAATATTCTTATCACATGTAACACCAACATTAAATTTAAACTTCGTTCAAATCCACTTGCCCCAGAATTTCATCCATGGTTTTGGTGAATTCATTCAAATCCGCCCGACAGAAAATAAGCTTTGGCCTCTATTCAAACAACTAGTCACCTGTAATATGCGTCGTCATGAAGCCAGAAGGCCAACTCTCTTGGCTTCTTCAGTTCTCCTTCGCCGTAGTGGAATATTGGTTTCTTTTCTTTAACTGACTCATCAATTTCAGCACAAGTTGTCTTGGTGTGATCCAAAATTTCCTTTGCCTCCTTAAACAAGATTCCCATGATGGTAGGAGCGTTGTTCATATTCTCCTTTTTAATGTAAATCTTGTAGGCTATGACAAATGTTGCTAGATTCAAAACTTGTATTTCAAATGAACATAACCAAATAAAGAATAAATAAGATATACCTTGGCAATAGCGATCGAATCCTAGTCGTGTTTGGAAAGTTATTGAAGTTCCAAATTCCCTCACTAGCCCGGGTGCCTGGAAAAACATTTGTTTTGTATGGCAGGTTAACTCCATACTCTTGCATCTTTCAAGGTAAGACATCCCTCCATCCATAAATTTTTCATTGTAGACTTGTGTGTTCGCCAATCTTCCTGAGCTTGCAGATGGAGTTCCTGCCATATCCAGTCCCCCTTGAAAGATTTCAACAGCTCGTTTCCTCCGAATTGGAACATCTTCGTCACTCAGAATTTTCCGTTTGAATGCTCCAACATTTTGTTGTGTTGCGCTGTCTGAAACCGAGAAATGTTGTTTTTACTTTTAAATCTGAACGCGCTATGATAAACTAACAAAGAGTAATAATACTTTTATTCTAAAAACTCACCAGACAATTTTGAAAGAGACATGTTTCTTATCACCACTTTGTACTGATGGTGGGAACTTGTGGATTAGTTAGTCACTTGTTGATAAATAGAAGTTTAAAATGAAAATGAAGTTGGAATGCCAAGTGTGTCCAAGATTTAAACATTAAACTCCTTTCACGAATATCCCTTAAACCCATCCCATCGCTTCGGTCATTCGTCTTGGAACTTTAAAATGATAATTTGAAAGGACCTAATCACAAATGATTTAAAGGGACTTGAAGGGAAAAGACATGTTTTGAGTTGTAAATGTGCTTATGTTTAACGACGCTTTATCTGATTAGTCTCAACTAGTCATGGCTGACGTCCCTCAGTTATATTTTCGTCATTATGTACTTAACCATAGAATTAAGAAATTTTGTATATTGTGGTAAGTAGGAAAATCCGGTAATTCCGGGAGATCCGTGTTAGCGGTCTAATAATCAAGTTTAGAAGGGAAGCGGGTTTTCCTGTGCCCATTCATTGATGCGAAAATTAATGAATGGACATAGGCGAATCCGAAGAATAAAGGAAATGTGAGCTCCTTCTTTAGTGGTTAGGAAAAGATAAATATGGGTGCTTTGTGGACGGAGAGGAGGAGAAAAGGGGAGGAAGAGCAAGAAAGAAGGAGAGAAAGAGTGTGGTGTTCTTGTCCTTTGCGAGAGAGGTGGAGGCAAGAAATAGAGTATTAAGGTTTTGTGTCTTTGTGGATTAGTTTGAGTTTGCCTCCTAAGTGATTGGATTTTATTAAGCCGTACGTTTCGGTCAAGCGGAGGATCGGCAACACCGCGACATTTACAAATGTAAACGCTTAGTACTANGCCGTACGTTTCGGTCAAGCGGAGGATCGGCAACACCGCGACATTTACAAATGTAAACGCTTAGTACTACTTGTACTTGTTTTCTAATACTTCATAGCAATCCGGGAAGTTTACAAAAGTAAATTACATTGTTGACAGCGTGTAACAGTACAAAATGTAAATAAGAAANGCAATCCGGGAAGTTTACAAAAGTAAATTACATTGTTGACAGCGTGTAACAGTACAAAATGTAAATAAGAAACGATAATTAAGAAAATATTCTATGAATTTTTAGAAATTTTGAACACTCTATTATTTGTTGGAGAGAATTTCACTTATAGAAAGTAAAGTGCGTATTAAGATTTAATAATTTGAATTGAAATTTGAAATATTAACCACTTTGAAAGTTTCAGAAACTATAAAAATGGAAAAAAAAATTTTATAACCAAAAAACTATTTCTTTTTTTTTTATTTTTTATGAGAATAACAAAAAAATCATTCACACTTACACAAAATTGTTTACATCAAATTAAATATTAACTTTTGCATTGGGACTTTTATCTTTGTTGTCTATAATTAGTTATTTTTAAAATTTTAAATCTATTTCTATGCTCATATACTAGCCCGACTAGGGTCAACCATCTGAGCCTGTTTTAGTTGAGTTGAAAAAGTTGAATTTTTATATTTGTAAATCGTAACGCGTTGCGCAGAAAAGTTGAGCACAACTTAAAAGACAATCGGTATTAGAATAGTTGAAAACCTGTGATACCTAGGAACTTTTGAATTGCGTGACGNATCATTCACACTTACACAAAATTGTTTACATCAAATTAAATATTAACTTTTGCATTGGGACTTTTATCTTTGTCTATAATTAGTTATTTTTAAAATTTTAAATCTATTTCTATCGAGTATATGATCGGGCTGATCCCAGTTGCATCTGAGCCTGTTTTAGTTGAGTTGAAAAAGTTGAATTTTTATTTTTGTAAATCGTAACGCGTTGCGCAGAAAAGTTGATCACAACTTAAAAGACAATCGGTATTAGAATAGTTGAAAACCTGTGATACCTAGGAACTTTTGAATTGCGTGACGNAACTTAAAAGACAATCGGTATTAGAATAGTTGAAAACCTGTGATACCTAGGAACTTTTGAATTGCGTGACGGTGAAATTTGTAAACGGTGTGTAAATGTTTTCATACCTATTTAGTGTGCTAATTATTTCACACGTCATCTAAAAATTTGAAACGTTGTTAACTATTGAATATTTGTTAGGGATGAGGATGGCAGGGTTAAAGACTTCAGCGAATAAATTTAAAAATTTGATCACATCTTGAAACCAAAATACAACTCAACATGTTNCAGGGTTAAAGACTTCAGCGAATAAATTTAAAAATTTGATCACATCTTGAAACCAAAATACAACTCAACATGTTGAGTTGTGTAGGGATTTAGCCGGCAAAGCCGTTGCCCAGGTCACACCACTTGGCGGTACCCTACGTTGTGACCCTCACACCAACAACATGCAGACGACTAAGGTCTTACATGTCGTCGGCGGCTCCTGTTACGGCCCGAGCTTGCCGATATGAGCACGGTTTGATAACCCAGGTACCACTCTGGGGGTTCGTTGAAAAAAGGAGCATGGTTTGCTTACCCAGGTTCCACTCTGGGGTTCCCATAAAAAAGCACGGTTTGATAACCCAGGTTCCACTCTGGGGGTCCCAAGATATAGGAGCACGGTTTGATTACCCAGGTTCCACTCTGGGGTTCCCTTTAAANGTTCCACTCTGGGGGTCCCAAGATATAGGAGCACGGTTTGATTACCCAGGTTCCACTCTGGGGTTCCCTTTAAAAGCAAAGGTTTGTTAACCCAGGTTCCTCTCTGGGGTTTCCTTGACAATAGGAGCATAGGGCCTATTGTCAAGGATTCTGTTGGGAGTTGTAGTTAAAGCTATTGGTGATGAACAGCAATTGCATCAACAATTGCTGCATTCTCCTCTTCATCTGTATCCGGGTTTAAGCCAGCTGCCGCAGGTCCCGCACCAACATCATCTGCATTGAGACACCCATCACACATGATGCTGATGCTTTGGTGCTCTGCACAGACAGGTTTCTGGCAGTTGCTGCATCCTGTCCTGGAAACAGTTGCCTTAGGTGGTGNGCTTTGGTGCTCTGCACAGACAGGTTTCTGGCAGTTGCTGCATCCTGTCCTGGAAACAGTTGCCTTAGGTGGTGCTAGCAACGAGCAAGTGGCACACTTCCCAGGTTTAGGCAGCACCACCCGCTTTCCACGTTGTCCAGGAGCATGGGCTGGTTGAGGGACAGGAAGTTGGACGCCCGTCATCGTAATGGCAAGTCGTACTGACTTAGGTATATGGGAATTTGCAGCCCTTCTCTCCATATTTGGCAAAACCAACTTCTTGGAGAGATCGAACAGAAAATTCCTCCTGCTTGTGCCTGCTCCCTGATGAGGTTGATTTCCTTTCCAGAGGTAGTAGGCNTGGCAAAACCAACTTCTTGGAGAGATCGAACAGAAAATTCCTCCTGCTTGTGCCTGCTCCCTGATGAGGTTGATTTCCTTTCCAGAGGTAGTAGGCATTTATGGCGGCTACATCCATTAAGAAGTAGAAAGCCTTAAGGCTCCATCGTTTTGTACCGCGTTGGCAAGTGTACTTTTGTACCATCCAATCCACGGTATCTATGCCACCTGCAAGTATGTTCACCTTGCTATACATAAGTTCAAGCAATTATATCTAGTGATACTAACCTTTACTGTCGTTGTAATCAAGAATAATTTGGGGTTTCACTTTATCCNCATTTATGGCGGCTACATCCATTAAGAAGTAGAAAGCCTTAAGGCTCCATCGTTTTGTACCGCGTTGGCAAGTTTACTTTTGTACCATCCAATCCACGGTATCTATGCCACCTGCAAGTATGTTCACCTTGCTATACATAAGTACAAGCAATTATATCTAGTGATACTAACCTTTACTGTCGTTGTAATCAAGAATAATTTGGGGTTTCACTTTATCCNCAAGCAATTATATCTAGTGATACTAACCTTTACTGTCGTTGTAATCAAGAATAATTTGGGGTTTCACTTTATCCTTTTTGGATAATCCGTCAACCCCTTCGTGATGCTCCGTGGAAAGTAATAGTACGTTCCTCTTTGGCTTCGGCTTGTAACTGAGAAGTGTCATTTTGTCCGAGAATAAGTATTTGGAGTCTCCTTCAGGTCTGTGATTTGTGTTCTTGCTTTTGAAGATGCTGGGAACTTCACGACGGTTAGCTCGNTTGGAGTCTCCTTCAGGTCTGTGATTTGTGTTCTTGCTTTTGAAGATGCTGGGAACTTCACGACGGTTAGCTCTTAGCGTCCCAACAAGGGCGGTTTTACGGTGAAGTAAATCCACCGCCAACATCTTCGAAGTGAAGAAGTTGTTGNTGAAGTAAATCCACCGCCAACATCTTCGAAGTGAAGAAGTTGTCGGTGGTTATTGTCCGCCCTGCCCCCAGAAACGGCTCTGTCAACTCCATGACTACTCTATAACCTTGATTGCGTTCTATGGGGTCTCCCTGTTTTTTCCCTTCATATATCTGCAATTGAATTAGCATTATGTTTAGGTATAAAGAACTAAAAAGCACCGTTAAGTTGGTAGTATGGATAATGTTGTGAAAAANAATTAGCATTATGTTTAGGTATAAAGAACTAAAAAGCACCGTTAAGTTGGTAGTATGGATAATGTTGTGAAAAAGTTGCGAGAAAAGTTATTACTTCAACAGTAGGTATTTTAATTTACCTGAGTGTTCATGATATAATTGGTAGACGGGTCAGCCACACCCCAAACTTTGATCCCGTATCTATGTGGCTTACTCTTCATATACACACGGAACTTGCAATTCCCACGGAATGGTATGAGCATCTCATCAACCGTTAGCATACTTGATGCTTCATAGTAATATCTGCAATACAAGAAGCCAATGAAAATTACTCTGGTTGTACGTAAATAAATTAGTGTCATAGTGTGCTGGAATTATTTAAAATAAATTATTTACCTGAATTTGCTATTCACTTCTTCCCACAACTCCGCAATTGGTGCCAAACGCGGAACCTGTGTTTGGTTAGGGTTGGAGTTGCGTGACGGCGCATCATCAAATCTTAGATACTTGCTAATAAGCTGGTATCTGTCACGCGGCATGGTGGCTTTGTGGAAGATTGAACCTCTTTCTGCATTGTCCGACCAAAAGTCTCGCATGGGCACATCAAACCCTCGGCACACGCCTGAACGCAGTAAGATTCAGTTGAATGCATACATTTCTTCTTCATCTACCGGGTCCCATGCTCGCTGTTGTAGATGAGTTGCGTTGTACTGAGCTACTCGGTGCTCAGCGTATCTATTTGTCCAGTGACAAATTGTTAAATTGACAATAACTGGTGACAAATACAATTTGAAAATAGATACGCTGTCTTCAATAAATTGAGATCNAATTGTTAAATTGACAATAACTGGTGACAAATACAATTTGAAAATAGATACGCTGTCTTCAATAAATTGAGATCCAAGTTTTGCACCAGGATGCTTTTTGAAAATGTTATGCGCAGGAGGTTGAGTAAACAGAGGAGCAATGTCATTCCAAATTGTCCCATCTGCAGCGACTACGATCCCCTCAACCACTTCCAGTACAGGTGGGAGTTCTTCCTCACTCTCGGTTTCGTCTTCTAAAGGTGCTGCTTCAGAAGCTTCAGAAGAAGAATCAGGAATAGGGTCATCCTCAACAGACTCTGGGTCTGATGACTCGGAATCGGAATCTTCAGCCAGCTCCACTGCCGCCATCCGAGCACGCTTTGAGCGAAGCATAACTAAACACCCTACTAACAGTAATATACATATCAACAAGAACCTTGACTAAACCAATAAGTAACAGTGTTGACACTACGCNCACGCTTGTATATAACTTTGTACATATTCAGAAATAAAAAATTTTAAAACCAAGTTTCACTGTATGCTTTCTTGTTGTCTAAAACTATATGCACCTGATACCTTCTCATCAACGATGTCTAAAATTTTCGCAACATTGAGCGATGCCATTATGTCATGATTCTATAGTTGACTAAATTAATAATAAAGACACTGCGGCGCTAAATTAAAAGATCTAAATGAAAAATATAGACGCGCATGAGAAAGAACGCCTGCCAACCTACACCTACACTATGCGTACACATAGTACAGCAAAGTGTACGTGTTACCAACACGATTAGTTTCCTGACGAATTGCTAGGGCACGCTCAGACTTAGGCCCATTCGGGATTTTTCCCGGCGCAAAACGTCAGCCTCCCTTCGGAGTATGAGTAGATAACACGGAAACAGCTTCTACGTGAAGCATAATCCCAGCTGAGTCACACGTAGTCGCCATTTCCGTGTTAAAAAATGAAGCTGAAATATGCTCAAAAGAACTAAAAAAAGCTATAAAAGATAAAACTAAACTAAAGAAAAAAAAAACTTAAAAAAAAAACTACAAAATAAATATAACATCCGAAAAGGGTATTTTACCTTTCCTGCTATTTGTAGGATAGCTGCGATGTAGAATGAAGATAGAGGAAGTGATGATCTTGTAAAACTTTGTCTATTTGGACCACTAATAAAACAAAACTAACCAAAAACAATTAAAATAAATTTGCTGGATTGAAGNAAAAAAAAAAACTACAAAATAAATATAACATCCGAAAAGGGTATTTTACCTTTCCTGCTACTTGTAGGATAGCTGCGATGTAGAATGAAGATAGAGGAAGTGATGATCTTGTAAAACTTTGTCTATTTGGACCACTAATAAAACAAAACTAACCAAAAACAATTAAAATAAATTTGCTGGATTGAAGAGATGTTGTTCTGTCGAATGCTGAAATGGAAGTGGGCAGTAAGTATAACTACACAGTTGTAACTCAAGTATTCCAAATCTGTCGTAATCAAGTAATCTGTCGTAATCCAAATCGAAATTGGCTTTCTATTTGAAATCTAAATAGAAATCGAAACCTAATATTTTTCAGGCCATCGAAATCGAAATCGAAATCGAACTCCATATTTATTTGATATAGAAATTCCCATTTCCATAACGAATATTCGAAATTTTAAATTTCGATTTTGAGCTGAGTTACAACTGTGTATAACTTCGTCATTTAGACGAAAGTTAAAGCTGTACGCTCGGATAAAANAATTGTTAAATTGACAATAACTGGTGACAAATACAATTTGAAAATAGATACGCTGTCTTCAATAAATTGAGATTTTGAGCTGAGTTACAACTGTGTATAACTTCGTCATTTAGACGAAAGTTAAAGCTGTACGCTCGGATAAAANGATTTTGAGCTGAGTTACAACTGTGTATAACTTCGTCATTTAGACGAAAGTTAAAGCTGTACGCTCGGATAAAACCGAGTCATGCATTACTCTTAGCGTATATACGGTGACTACAGTTTTTTAGTTATGGTGAAAGCGTACTTTCACATTTTTCCAGAAATTTACTTTGTGGGGCGCAGGTTTTTAGTCAGAATTGTATCTGACGTCACCACTTGGTGCAAAAGCGCAAAATTTAATTTATTACTTTTATTATTTTTATTTTTTTAAATTTTAATATATTTAATTATTTTTTATTTGACTTTGATGTTACTCTACTTCTCATACTACTTTTTATAGTTGCTTCAAAAAAGTACTTTTTTTCTTTCGATAAATTAAAAAAAAAACTTGAATTCAAAATCGAATTTAGTTATTTAGTTTTATTTTAAATAACTAATTTCAACTTTGAATTCAAGTGTAAAAAAAATTATCAAAAAAAAAATTTTTTTTTTGAAGCAACTATAATAGTAGTGTGAGAAATAGAGTAACATCAAAGTCGAATAAAAAATAATTAAATTAATAAAAATTTAAAAAAAAAAAATAAATAAAAATATAAAAAATAATGAATTAAATTTTGCGCTTGCGCACCAAGATGTGACGTCGGATGTAATTCTGACTGAAAACCTGCGCCCCCACAAAATAAATTTCTGGGAAAATGTGAAAGTTCGCTTTCACCATAACTAAAAATCTGTAGACACTCTGTCNCCCCACAAAATAAATTTCTGGGAAAATGTGAAAGTTCGCTTTCACCATAACTAAAAATCTGTAGACACTCTGTCCAGCTTCAACCAAATTAATCCGTGCAGTAGCAAGTCGCTTTCACCAAAAACAATTTGAGACAGCTAATAAATATCGCAGATCCCAAAAGTAGGAAGGAATGACGTTAGNTCGCTTTCACCAAAAACAATTTGAGACAGCTAATAAATATCGCAGATCCCAAAAGTAGGAAGGAATGACGTTAGCGTGTGCTGTAGAGAATATATTTTACTAAAATTGCCCTATTCCCGCGACTATTACTCGCTGGTTATAAGATGTTTCTTACTCTAATTTTTATGACATGAATTACAGGAGTAGGCGGGTTATTGTTTAGCTTTGAAAATTACCTTAAGAATAAATTTACTTAATCGATTAATTGATCGAACATCGTAATAATGATTTATTTGTGAGTTAGCTTTTCTGTGAGCGTAAAAATGACAAGAGAGAGAGAGAGAGAGAAGACTGTCTATTCCCCATCCACATCTCGGAACAGTAAGTGTTGTGTGTGACAATAGTGATCCAGACCGTGGACTCGGTGAGGCTCCATCCTCACTCAGGGTCGAAGTCCCGTGTGGCAAAACACCATCTCCTTGGGCGAGCCGCGGTATTTCCCTCATCCCCAACACTTACTTCACTCATCCCGGTTCCATCGGTATCACCGGTGTCGTCGATGGACCCGCCGGCGTCGGTAGTTGGAAAACGGCGTCGCGGGGCTCCGGTNACCCGCCGGCGTCGGTAGTTGGAAAACGGCGTCGCGGGGCTCCGGTGACCCCGGGGAGTCGATGCCGGGACATACATCGGAACTCCCCATCGGAAACCACCGGAAAAACCTAAGAAGCTAAATCAGGTAACATCCAATAGCTTCTCGAGAGTAGAGTCCTCAGAGTTAGAAGTAGATAGAGTTTTCGGGAGAATCCCCGGTAGGTAGAAACCGGCGGTAGATAGGCCCCGGTAGAGAGGCTCCAGTAGAAGAACTCCGGTAGAAAACCTCCGGCGGTAGAAGACCCCGGGGGATTGGAAACAATAGGGAGACCTCGAGGATATCCCCCGTACATAGACGGAAGGAACTTAGAAATACCAGTAGGAATTCTCCTGTACTACAGAAACTCTAGTAGGTAAACTTACGGATAAAAACCCCAGTAGACAACCTCAGTAGAATTACCGGAATCTTCTGCGGTAGTACTAGACTACCGGCAGAATTCTTCCGCGGAACGGAATTACCAGAATCTTCTGCGGTAGTACTAGACTACCGGCAGAATTCTTCCACGGAACGAGACAGAAGAATCTTCTGCTGTACTGGTAGATACCCAGTGAAACGGAATCCATAGTACCCCCATACCGGACTCACTACCCTTTCCCAGAGTACTTGGTGAGTATAACCCTATCCCAATTTCCAGAACAGAACCGGCGGAATCTTCTACAGTACTATGAGACTACTAGTAGAAACCTGCGGCTAAACCAAATTAGAATCTTCTACGGCAGTACGGATCTGCCGAGTAGTCTTCCGTGTTAGAGTAGACCCAGCGGAAGGTCTCCATGGGATTATACTTAGTGGATGTACCCAGCGGAAATTTCCCCATATAGAATCGGTATCCCTCATCCCCTTCAGATAGAACCAGTGAGACAATAGTCTGGTTATATTAGAACCTCCTGTAATTCAATATTAAACCCCTTCATTTAATAATTCCACAAAATTCCTCCTATTAATTAACCATCCGCGCCACAATATTAGAAATTGTACAAGGTTACTTACACCAAAAGGTTGAACAACGCTTACTTTATGCCGTTATAAATCCAGCAGATCAATTTTTAGACTAGCTAATACCCTTTGCGTCAGAGCGGGATTTAGTTATTTTTAAGTTTAGTCTACTGCTAAAAATGAGAACCAAAAAGAAACCAAGAAAAGTGTCACTTGTGACTAGCCAATCCATTAAACTTAAGAAATTTAAACTTTCTGGGAAACGTTACCGACAAATTGAACTTATGATTAGAGAATGATTCGAAGAGTGTCTTTCTTGTGGACTATTTTGGGATGGTTGTGCTCAACTTATGTGCTACCGTGAAACTCGTCTTAAATGTCTTAACCTTGTATCTGTCCTGAACTGTTTATCAAAATGAACAAGTAAGGGAAAATTTACTTTTGGATGATTCGAATTTCGAATTGCTAAGCCGAAAAAGCATCATCTCTCTGAAATCAAGAGCCTATTATTGAAACATTTTGGTATAATTTATCTCTCAAAACTACCTATCCGCTCAATAAAAAGTCTTGTGCTATAGTGCCATGAGTGAACGCAGGAGAAAGGTTCCAGAGAAAAAATTTAACCCCTCTAATCACGCCGAATTCTTAGAGTATGCCAAGACTCAAAATGTAAACAGAAAGTTTCCCCATGTGCTCCCTGAACAGCTGAACAAAACACAACGTCTAACCTTTGATTTAGTTACAAAGGCCGCCTTCGGTGTTGGAGGAAAGAGGATAATATGACACGGACCCGCCGTTTCAGGTAGCTCTATATTTCCTTTTACTTTACACCATTTTTACTTGTAATCATACATATACTTTTAATTTGTCTGAAGGGAAATCATACATAATATTTGCCTTGCGTCCATTCCTCAACACACACAAAATTTAATTCAGAGTATTTAGCTTCACCGGGTCTGCCGCTTTTGCTGCTGGTAATGTACTTTGATTATAGACTGTTTGAGAATTTAATTTTACTGAAGTTCTATGGGAGTTTAGGGTGGTCAAACTATCCATTCGGGCCTTTCCTTAGATATGAACTTTAAAAAGTGGCAGCCTGAAGAACATACTGGATTTACCGCCGCACGACTGGAAAGTGTGAAGGTTATCATCTTTGATGAGTTGAGTCTCCTGGGGATTGAACTGCTAGGATATATATAACGCAGACTTCGTTCAATCTTTGACCCTAGCGAACCGTGAGGTGGCTTGACAATCTGTATGATGGGAGATCTGGCACAGTAATAACATTGAAGTTCTGCTGCCATATATCATTGCTCATTTAAAATATTAATTTCAGATGAAGACCTGTCGCAGACAAGGTTATTTTCCATCGCAACGTAGAATCAATGGGATTAACAAAGGATGGGATGAATGCCTATAAATCATTTGATCATTGCATCCTGTTAGATGAAATTACGCGTCAAGGCCCAAAGGAAGTCATATTTAACCTTTTAGGCACCGGCTTCAATACCTTGAAACTGAAATACACATCAAGTCTGTGGATAAACGGAGAGGAACTCGGGAATCCCTAGATACCCTTACTATGTGTAGGGGCTAGGGTCATGATAACAAGGTAGTTTAAACTCTGCAACTGGTCTTGCCTAATAAATCCATCATCTGCAATTCTAGTAAAGTTTCTTTCTTTTTTCAGAAACTTGTTTACAGACGCAGGTACTATTGGTCATATGTATGTTCCGTATCTGCTCTATCATACATTCTTATAAGACTATAATGGAGCCTTAGCTACAGTAGCTGAAATAAGCCAAGCTTTGGATCAGGATGGGTTTCCAAAATACATTTTTGTGTTTTTACGTAAAATACGAACCCTGATCGCAGGGTTCGTATTTTCAGATTCAATTAATAGATTCTTCTATATGCCCAGTTCTTCAATATTTGAGAGGGGAGGGACCACTTATTTTTCTATATGGATTCCCACCTCTCAGAAAGTTTCAGATCCAGCGTCGGCAACCATGTCTGGGACGCCATGTTCAGATGAAAGTGTACACGAAGAGCGGGGAATCTTACACTATCAAAGAAATCATTAAAGGAAAATCAACGACTACAAAAGGAAAAAACCCAAGAACTCATAAACGTAAAGCTGCTGTGTAAGTTATATTTTCTATTCATATCCACCCCAAAACAGAAATGTAATTTCAATATATTGTTTCTTTATTCACAGAGCCTTCAGCATCCCACCGCCCCAACTAAGCTGGGATACAGAAAACAGGGACACAAGTCCTCTTCCACCAAGAATAGCAGAAAAAGAAGTGGATTGGGAATATCTTCTGAGAAAGACGAGGGAGAGGCCATATAGAATGAAAGAAGGAGTTCAATTTTTGGAAAATATCGCCTCCGCATTGGAGTGGGACTTTGAAACCCAATATACACTTCAGCCAGAAGAGGCCAAAGTATGTTTTGGATGGAAAGATGAAGACTGGATTCAGGCAAGCATAGAAAAAATTAACATGTGTAGGAAATCCAAAAATCCCTTCAGTAAACTAATAGATCCCAAGCCTATTAATTCCATTATAAATGCCACTTATGTATCTATTATAGAAGCTCTTAAGAATGAGATGAAAGATGACCCTAAAAACCCGCTTAGAACTACTCAATGGTAATCATATACATTACCTAGGGAATTTGAAGTAGTCAAAATAACTTACGCTAGTAATAGATATATTGTTAGTAATAGGTTGCCAAATGAAAATGTACATATTACCTTCGCTTATAATAAGACGATTGACAGACTTTACACGGAGATAAGCCTAGTAACAGTAGTGTGTGTTATGACTAATTCTCTGTAAATGACTTGTTTGGATTTGTAAATAAATAATTACAAAACTTTTCATTATTTATAAATCTATACTAACGAGTATTTTTAGTATTTGATTCAATCAATTAGACTAGAATGGATGAGAATGGGGTAGGCGTATTTGTGTTAGAAGAGGTGGAAGAGCACTTGTTATTGGCTGGTTATAGAAATTGGGTCCACGTGGAGTAAAGAAACTGTCTATTAAGCATTAATTTTTGTACGCAGACCTGACTTGAGAGATTGTGTACAAGCCTGACGTTTAGTAGAAACATTTGGTTGAGTTTTAAATTTTTGAGTTGACTTTTGGGGCAAAAATATCAAATTCTGGACAAAAATTTTTTCCTGAGTACCACTTGTGTAAATATTAGAACTAAAATATATATAGAAGCCTAACCTCAATCTCACTTTGTACCTAGTCTCATGAAAAGTAGACAGAAAGAGAGGATTTTGGTGGAAGTTCAGTGGAACTGGTGTGGAAGTCTGGTGGAACTGCGGTAGAAGTCTGGTGGAACTCTGGTGGAACTATGCCTATTGTAAAACCAAGAATAAGATACACCTCAAAATGGCGAGACCACAGTGCCGTATCCTACTTAAAGTGTCGCCAACAGAACAGAACTTTTCCCAGTGCCTCATAATTGATATAACAGTTAAAATTTACAACATATTTCTATTGAACAAATTCAACGTAATCACTTTAATTTCAGTGAAAAATAAGTGATCGTTACACTAAGTTTATCTGAATTATTACCTTGGTTATAAAAAATTTTTAACCTGAACCAATCTTGCCTACACAAAAACAGAGTTAGTCGTTAGTTGACATATTTTAGCAGGATTGATGAGAAAATTGTTGGTTGAGAGAATGAACTCAACCCCAGAACTCTAACACAATTAATTTTAGAATCTTTTTTCACGAACTGATGAAAAGCTGAACGGAAACTACCCTTCCAGTTCCAAAACCAAAATTTGACTGACAACTGAAGTGTATAACTAAAACTCACTCAAAGGTCCCATCAATATAGGCCGCAGAAATGGGCAAAAAGAATAAAAAGTAATTGCAGTGAATAGTCTCATTACGATATTGAATTAGTCAAACAACAATCCGTTGGAAATAATTTCTATTGTTTACGGTCAGCTAGAATTTTGCAAAAAAATTTCTAAAATAACTAGAACTTCGTTGTAATTTTGTAGTTGCAATTGAAATTTTTTTAAAGGTAATTGAATTAGGTAAAATTAGGTTAGATATGGATTACGCATCTGGCAAGCCCTATTGATGCTCAAGATAAAATTTCCAAAAAAAAAATTAATAAAATTTGATGAATCTTTGAAAGTTGATTATATTTTTTTCAAAGATTTGTTGCAAATGTCGAATAAATTCATGCAAAACTAGCAAATTCGAAGCAAAGTTTTAGCGGAGAGCCAATAATTGACGTCATATCCTCAACCTACACAAATTTTTCCGATGGATTGGCGATCCACTTTACCGCATTTCGGGATGAAGCACTTCGCTGCATTTATTCGTTATTTTATTATCCCCATATATGCAACTGATTTTGATGAAGACCTTGAGTGAGTTTTAGTCGATACACTCCAATTGTAAAAAATCAAATTCACAGAATTGAATAATTTGTAGCAGTTGCAGAGGAGATAGTCGGGAAATAAAGGACAATCGATACCTAAGGTTTGATTTCCTACTAGAATTTCCAATTGAGTACGTATTTTTTAAA
The DNA here is from genome assembly GCA_002738285.1 of Holacanthella duospinosa. Lineage (NCBI taxonomy): Eukaryota > Metazoa > Arthropoda > Collembola > Poduromorpha > Neanuridae > Holacanthella > Holacanthella duospinosa. Next base: position 459,804 of record NIPM01000026.1, read on the forward strand.
CTGCTGAAGTTAAAAAACAAATTTTATACTAATGCAGAATCCGGCGCTAAAACTAGGGTGAAATGGACCTGAGAAAAACACTTTGTCTTTCTCTCCTGCCATTTTGAGGTATATCTCATTGTTGGTTTTACAATATCACATTTGTAAAATGGACTGCTTTGCTTGAGAAAAATAGAAAATAATGAAAAGTGCTCCTTGAGGAAAGTAGCGGCAAAGCACAATAATCAGCAAGCTGAAAAAGTTCATTTATTGTACACAAGAGGGCACTGGACGTTCAATAAACAAGATTTGGGACACGCTTGTTATATTTCTTAGCTTCATAATACTGTTCAGTATAATCCCCTTGTATAGTTATCCCAATATAGTAAGAAGGAAATATTTTCCATGGTGGTATAATTTCTCAAAGAAAAATTTCATTTACTTATCCCAACCTCAAAAGAACAAATTTCTATAACGAAAATCCGCTCCCGTAAAAAAACATCTTTACAAATTACTAATAACTTTAGAAAAAGTTTCGGCCCTGTAGGGCCGCTTCCGAAAGGACTTATTTGCAGCGGCGACGTTTTTTCGCAGGCATAAGCATTTTAATCTGTGCCCTTAACTTCTCCAACGAGGGAGCCGTTTCACCAGGCTCCTCTCTAGGTGGAGAGGGAAAACGATCCAAGGACGGAAGACGGTTCATTGGTCGTTTGGGTACGGGAATCCTCAAAGGAGGAAAGGAATGGGGTCTCCTCTTGTGGCGAAGTAAGCTGTCCGAACGAGTAAAGGGCTTTGCAGAACCCAATACTGGACAGACATACTTATCCGCTTGCGGATGAGCCTTATCTTTGTGACGTGCTTTGAGGCATGTTGTTTTAGCAACAAAACCACAAATGTCACATGTATAGCGGATAGGAGAATTTGAAGATTCCATTGCTGAACCAAAAGATAGAGCAAAGGCGTTAAAAAAACTTCCTTAAACACAGCCCTTTAGATGGCTTTAAAAAACTGAACTTACTAAGTGGCTATTCATGTAGATTTGAAATCTGAAAGAATAAAAAATGTCTTAGGCTAAGCAGTTTACACATGTGTGAAGACGGGAAATTTTTACGCACCCTGAAAGTAAAACAGAAAGATAAAAGAACAGATTAAAGGTAATGCTAATAAAACAACTCAAATTCTATAGAGAAAAAATTTCAACCCCATATGTAATATAAAATGTTGAAAAGAACACAAAGGGACTTTTAACCACTTGCAGCAAGAGTTTTTATACACACACAAGAGGAACCCTCACCCTCCAGAAAAAAAACACTTCACATCTCAATCTCAAACAAAACTCACTATGATTCCTTCTTACTCTTTCCCCCAAAAAAATTCATAAAGAAATACTTCATCAAAATTTTTTTAATAATTTTACATTTATAATGTTCATAATTATTTGTCATACTTATATCAACAGCCATCTGGCGATCCATACTCGCATCGACAGCCATTTTTTTTAATAAACACCATAGTAAAAAAAACATATACAATCGTACATAAACCCGCCGTATAACCATAAACACAACATAAACGCCATCTTAGTATGGTAGATATAATCACATAGGGTGGCAGCCATGTTTGTTTTTAGTGGACGTAATATACTAACTAATACATAAGTTAGTCTGAAAAAGTTTCACAAAGAGTCAATTGATTTCAAAAGTTAAAATCAACATCTTTCATAAAAAATTTTTAGACGCATTAATGAAGAGTTTACTTCATAATTTCAATAAAATTTGAGACAATTGGTACTCCATGGAGTTTTTCAGCGCTTGTTGTTCTGGTCTTTGAAAAAACGAAGATGTCAGAAAGTACCAATTTATTTTCGAAAACAATTTAATTTGGACCATTTCGTTTGTATTACCTGCAGCTCCGAATTAAAAATTAATTGGTTGTTTAAAAGCTCAGATGATGACCTTCACTTCTTCAATTAACCTTCCACGTTCGGAAACTTTTTCCGTTGCTGTTCTCCAAACAAAAACAATAATTTATAATTGTTTTGGAACTAACCTTTCAAAGTTCACTTACTTTATAGTTAAAGTCTCCTCGTATTTGAAAATCAGGAGGTCAATATGTGACTTCAGAGTTTTGATTGAGCATACGTTATCATATCTCCTGTTGTATTCTTCACAATGCGTAGACCAAACTTTTTTCCAGTTTCCAAGAGTGAAATACTCAAAGCTGATTTTAGCAATGAAATGTCCTTGCTCAGATTGAATCCAACTTTTCTTCAAATCCTGTAATTCATTGTTGTTAATTATTCTAAAATTTTGCTAAGTCATCCAATTGTCAAAGAATTGATTTAATCAACTAAAGCTTTAAGAGCGGTAAAAGTTAAAAAGTTTGTCTCCAGGTCAGCCAAAAAACAATCTCCATTTCGATTCATTCTTGATTCTGGATTTGTGGGATACTGTCCATATTGAACTGAACAAAGTTATGATGATTTCAAAAATCTTGTTGAAGTTAAGAAGAGTTTTCTGAGTTCAGCCGGACGGAGTAAAGACCTTAATATTTATATTTTAGAAATTTAAAGACTTTCAGAGTCTAGTCTAGTTCTTCGTCCTTAAACGGACTACTCTGTCACAGCTTAGTAACAAATTGATGTGGACAGAATGACTTGTTGAGGAACAATGTACTTGATTCTATAGATTTGTAAGGATTTTTCTTCATTTGTGAGGTTTTCCACCTTTTGAATACTTAATAGCTAATAGTCATAACTTGGTATGATACTCTCTTCGGCACCTTACATACGAATGTCTAGAGCTTTCACAGTTTCTTTAAGGAGCGTTTTTCTTCACTCAATAAAGCCGAACTCAAATCAAGTCTGCACTAAATAAAGTAAATAAACCAATCACCAATTACTAACCATAGACAACAATTTACACTTTTAATTTCACTTTCCTATAGATGTATAATGACCACTATGAAAATTTACGATGAACTATGAAGGAAGAAGAGAGGAGTTGTGAGTATGGCCTTGTATGATCAGAGTTAACGAAAAACGTATTGCGCTTGTGCATAAAAACTCTGCGCCCCTAAAAGTAAATAACAGCTCCCTAACAACCCTAAACCTTACGAACACCTCTTGAGTAAGCCACAAAGGTGAATGAGCTTTTCTTACTTTCGTAACAGACACAAAGTGAACCCTTGTCTCAACACCAGCTGGCATAAACTCCTACAATCCGACTCTTATTCAAGATGCTTGGTATGAGTGCGGACGTCGAGTAACCACCATATCGATGGTTGGTACTCCCTTTTGGTCCGACATAATCTCAGGAATGCCGACTTTCACAATGGTTATTCACTTTAACTTAGCCTAAAAACTCTCAAATGGCTTTTGGGACCAAATATTATTAATGAATTTGATTAAGTATTTTTACGTAATTTGTAATAATTTTTCCCATTAATTTAATTACTTTTACACTAAAAATTGTTAAATATTTGATTATTTCCTTTTCCTACATTTCCCTACCTTTGCGTGCATTAGGGTGACAGCGTTTTGCAACTTTTTTGAAAAGTGAAGGTCTTATTCCCGAAAAGTGTTCCACTTAGAGCAAAACTAAACTGGTTAAAATTTTGTCCCGGTTGCTAAATGTTTAGGGGTGCCTCAAAGGACTTGAAATATTTACGTGCTTTTCTTATGAGAGTTGAGGAAGGGTTAAGTTCAAAAATTTGTAAAAAATCCAATTATAAAAATTTTTTGTGAGTACTTTCAGTAGATATAGCGGAAAGTATGTCTAATTGACCTGCAAAAGCAGCACTTAGAAATGTTAAAGCAAAAAAAAGTTATTACAAAAAAAAATTTTTTTTTTCATAATTTTGTATCATTACTCTCAAAACTAAATAGAGTATAAATCATGTCAATTAAACCAGAATGTAATAAAAACATCTACACAATACAAATAGAAGCTTTTACATTAGAAAGTAGACCACGGTTCCGACACATAAGAACTATAAGTATAAATATATTGTGGCACGGTGACCATTTTCCCCTTATTAAATTATTCTTTGAAATTATTATTCCGAAGGGTCTTTTCTTTAATTAATTATTATTATATGCTTTCGGGTTTATTCCGTGTTGGAAAGATTCTTCATCTTGGGACTGGTCTCGGGTTACATCATTTATCTCGTCTTCCGACATTTATCCAACTTTCCCATATGTATGTCTGGTTGCCAGATGTTTCCGAGTTCTGGATCTTTGGATCTCAGAGGATCTGCGGGTAGTATAGATTCTAGGTGATCTGCGAATCTCACAGACCAGGGATGATCTGCGGATCACATAGAACCGGGATGATCTGCCGGTCGTTCAGATCCGGGGTGTTCTGCGCGTAGTACAGATCTGAGATGATCTGTATTCGTTCCGGACTCGAGTACCGCAGTACGGACTTGACCCGGACTTAGGCACTGGAGAACGGACTTGCCCGAGCTTAGATATAGAAGTACAAACTTCTACCGAACTTACTATTTTGGGGGCGTCTACCAGAGCGGACTGGTTATTTTATTGTAATGAGAAGAACGATGGGTACCAGACCCGTTCCGAGTCTGGATTTAGTTATCGGACTCGTCCCGAACTTGGGACTGGAACTGCTCTACTCCGGGGTCTGGTACTGTCATCCGAACTCTCCGGTGGGGGATACGATAATCCTGAAGGGAATATCGAAATCTGTTTTCCGGACTGAGAGAACTCCTTTCCCTGTCTTCTGGGAAGTTGACCAATAACTCTTAACTGGGAACTCCTATTGTCCTGATCTACGTGAAATCCGGAATCCACTCTCACTGAGATCCCCGTGACTTCTCGATCCGCGGGTGAACTAGGTTCTCCCCGGACTCTCTGGGAGTTATTCCGTTCAACTAATTTAGTACAAGGGAACTTACCGGTGGACCGAAATCCACATCTTCCCGCTACCTTGATGTCGGGTGGCACTCTCCTGCTCTAGGAGGATTTCGTGGGGTATCAATGAAGTATTGGGTCCCGATGTCCAGAGTGTGACCGGAGCGTCCGGGCTTTTGTTTCCTATCTCCAGGTGCCTCGTCCAGCCCAGTCATACCGGAGGTATCGGAGACCGAGATAACTGAAGATAATGTGTGATGTCAAGGGGAACTCGAAGATCTAGTGTTGCTCGCTGAGATGGAGTTTTGCCACGCGGGACTTCTGACCCTGAGCAGGAATGGCGCCCTGCCGAGTCCATGGCTTTTGAATAAATAGAGAACCTCTCATACTACACATACACTTAGTAATTCTGGAGGGGAGTCAGCTTCAGACTCGTTCTTCAAAGCAAGAACCATTTTTCTTTTCATGCCTGAATTTACTTCAGGATCAAAAAAAGCAAGAGCAGCGAGGTACTCGCTTAAGTACCAAAGATATCCTTTAAAGGTTTTCAAAGCTGTTAAAGCGTCTTTCTCATCTACCATCTTGTACTCAACCAATTTCCGTAAAAAATTTAAGTCTCGCCGAGGGGCTGCATTAGCGTTTGCGGCTCTGAAGCAGGTCCCCATGTAAACACGAAAAATGAAAATGTTGAAATTTTCTAATCCTCGGATTTCTTTTGGGTTCAGTATGAACTGAGACTATAAGATGTAAATCTTCAAACAGTAAAGAATCTTAGCCATCCATCTGGCTCTGTGAACTGCACCCGGTGCCATAATTCTGGCCCCCTGTTGTGGTTCTGCTCCAAGAAATATTAATCCCAGTTCCAGAAGCTCTTTGTAATCATCCCTGGGTTGAGCCTTAGTCAGGTGATTGCGCATCATCTGGATAAGAAAACCTTTGTGGTCTGCCAATTTTGAAGTTATTGCAGATTTGAGCATTGGATTTGCATATGCGGTCTTATCAATCCACTCCCACTGATCACGAAAACGTTTGAATAATTGGATCTCTGGTCCACTTGATGGGCCAAACTGGGTTTTGAAGCCGGTTTCGACTACTAGCTCCAGTATGTTATGTCTGCAAACCAAGTGGAGAAGTTTCTTGTTCATCTTATTCTAGATCAAATTACAAACACCGTTTCGAATCCCCGTGTTGATAGACATCGTGTCAAAGGGAATGAAGTTGATCTTTTCTCGTAGACCCCATTCTTCGACGGTTTGAAAAATTGTTTCAGCTTCGGCTTTGCCAGTCCCTTGAGGACAGATTGGAACTCCAAACAACTTCATTACACCATCACCGGAGACGCAAACTGCGAGTCGGTCTACTGTGGCGTGTGATGTAAGTGATGGTAAAAGTTTGCCATCCCAGTGAAGAACCAAGGGAACTGTTGGGTTAAAAGTTCTCCTAATCTCCAGAGCAGTGGCTTCTCTATTGCGCATGCGCGCTCGACGAATAGATTCTCTGTTGAGAGATAACTCACCGATGTTCTGTCCAACTGCTGAAGCCGTGGCGGCAAGGACATAAATAGCGTTTCGGTCTCTTACTCTGGTTCTATCCAACTTGTGGTGAGATAATTGGTATCGCTCCTCCACCTCTTCCTATTAGTCTGATAGGAGGGAAAGAATATTCTGGATATTGATCAACCTGCAAATCCTCTTTTTCTTTGCTTGAACTGGAGCTCAGTTTGTGTTTTTTTTCTAACTCTTGGCTTAGTTTCGTAGCTTGATCCCTTATGAAGCGACGTTGGAATGCTTCTTCCTTTTTCCAACGTCTTGATTCTTTTGCGGCCAAACCTTCATCAACGCTTGACATGGTTCCCCGTCTCCCTATGAATATATAATTACTTAAACATTTTTGTATGCTTTCTTACTCAAACTTAACACCACAAATTTAGGTAAACTTAACCCGCAGATTTTGATAAGTTATTCCTTATGAAACTTTAAAAATCTTTACCTTTCCTATTTTCTTCAATCTCTATTATGTGCATGGCTTCAGCGTGTGCAATGTCAAACAAGTTATCCAAGGTATCCAAAAACTTTCTTCCAAAGCCAGTTGTTTCTCAGAATGACGTTTTGCATTTTTTTGCAATTTTTTCCATGTCTCATGTAGTCTCTTAATTTTGCCCAGGATGTTGTAGGGTTGGCTAGTGGGAATTCGAGCCCTCTCCCAAAATCCCAATACTTTTGGAAGTATCAAAGCTGCGCTTTCTTCAATAGTTTGGTTACGATGTTTCAAAAAATAAAACAATCGAATTACGACTTGACCATTTGAGGGAAGTTTGTTTCCAGTGAGAATCTCAATTGGTTGACCCAAAAGCCAAATTTGTTGAAGACTTCCAACTTGTCTGGACGAGATTGCCATCCTTAGATCTAATAGAGAAGGTCAATTAAAATTCCATTTCAAAATAAAACAAGAGTCGAGATGCACACCTAACAATCGGAAAACGACCACCAGCAACTTTTCTCAAGAAGTGCCTTTATTCCATTTACTTGATCTAATTACAGAACAGGTAATACATTCATTAATTTTCAAAACCGACGTGTTATAATCTGGAATTTAACTATGTGTAAATGTACCTGAAATTTGATTTTTTATAACTGTCGAAATTTGAGTAAATGTTTCCGTCCGAATGCTAACCTTTCACTGGGTGTGAACATCACAAATACATGACCGAGAAATGCTGACATCGGAGATCTCGCTTTGCTTATCTCTTTCATTTTAGGATCTCGAGACTAATAATCCTACTTAAGGGAGACCCGACCTTCAATGTGAGAACCTTTTATCGAGTTCGACTGTTATTAATGTAGTTTTTTCTTGGGATTTGAATGGTAACCTCCGTTACTGCCATTGGTCACTCCAACTCACTCAAATTTAATTTTGAAGTTGGAAATATTGAAAACAGGTATGAGTAAATACCACTAAAAATTAGTGTATAATTCAACATGTGAAAGTGGCTTGGTTGAGAGAGGCCACAGAAATTTTATGCTGGGAATCTTACCGTCGTAGGTTCGAATACTACTCCTTACCTTCGACTTTTTTTTTTCAAAAATTTTTAAATTGATGCAAATTTTGCGAACCCTATTCTGACGTATGCAATTAATGACAGAATTAATTAATTGAAAAAATTTATTTTCAATTTTTTTTTAATAAAATGAAATAAAATTAATTTAATTTAATTCTTTTCAATTAATTTAATTTAATTCTTTTCANTTTTAATTTTTTTTTTAATAAAATGAAATAAAATTAATTTAATTTAATTCTTTTCAATTAATTTAATTTAATTTAACTTTAAATTAAGAGATCAATAAATACAACGATTTAGCAATTCTATTTGATTTGATGGAAAATTGTTGTAATAATGAAATGGGACTATAATTCTAACCGCTACTGATTTAATTTTTATGTTTACATTAAATAATATTTTGTAACCTAATTCTGAATACATATACTTATTTAAAAGATTTCCTGTTTACATTAACTATAAGAACAATTAACTGTATGGAATTCGAAAAAAAAACATCCAAAACAAAGTACATTTCTGCAGCGAGCGCATTTAATGAATCTAGGTTGGTCACAACTTTTTGAGCAGGAATGCGTGTCACCATCGTCAAAAGAAAAGCAAACTTGATCAATATTAAGGAAGTTTACTTTGTCGTCAATGAGGCCAGCAGAATAGAATGAATATCTAATCATATTACTAAATATTCGCGCTGACAATTGGTGATGAAGCAGGGATTGCATTTAAATGATTCCCTTTCTGCTTGTCAACTTATCATCAGGATGTAAACCAAAGGGTTCAACGAATACATTTGCAAAATTAACAATTTTTCGTGCTAGACCTTTCAGTTGTCGATGAAATGTTGTGTCGAGAGGTTGGCAAAAAAGGGTGCACTTTTCAGGTATTATAGACACCTCACAGTCAGCTCTATTGGTCTCTTTCGCGAAAACAGATTTGTAAAGCTCACGATTAGTTTGGCCAGGCCATGAATCTAAAATGAGCAAAAACTCTTCCTTCATTTCTTTTGCAAGTATCTGCTCCACAAAATCTTTATAGAGTGAAGTTGACAATTTTCCTGACTTACTGCAAGTTACTGTCACATTTGGCGCCAAAAACAAATTCTGCTCAACTCTAGGACCCATTTTCCCTTTTTGTTGTTGGAGACAAACGTATACATTCCCAACGACATTTCCCTCAGCACTTATTACATATTGGACTGTATATGAATGCGTGGCTAAATTTTTCGGAGATTGCGAATAGGCAAAAGTTAATTTTTCACCTTTATCAGAAAGCGTGCGATTAAAGGTCATCTNTTTAATTTTTCACCTTTATCAGAAAGCGTGCGATTAAAGGTCATCTCATGCTGGAAACCACACTGATCTGTATTTAGAATTGCACAGTCTGGATAAAACTTCATCCTTTCTCTAACTAATTTCCNGACTGTATATGAATGCGTGGCTAAATTTTTCGGAGATTGCGAATAGGCAAAAGTTAATTTTTCACCTTTATCAGAAAGCGTGCGATTAAAGGTCATCTCATACTGGAAACCACACTGATCTGTATTTAGAATTGCACAGTCTGGATAAAACTTCATCCTTTCTCTAACTAATTTCCGGTAATTTGAAGCCACTAACAGAAGTTTATCCATTCCCATCACTTCTGTTCTACTAACGAGATGAGTTACTTTGCGATGGCTTATTCTATTTAAAGATATAAACTTATCAGCCCNTTCTGTTCTACTAACGAGATGAGTTACTTTGCGATGGCTTATTCTATTTAAAGATTTAAACTTATCAGCCCATCCCTTACTTGCCTTAAAAAAGTTAGGATCACCTAGCTCGATTGCTTTCTGTACACCCNTAAACTTATCAGCCCATCCCTTACTTGCCTTAAAAAAGTTAGGATCACCTAGCTCGATTGCTTTCTGTACACCCCATTGTTTAAGATTTAAAGTTCTAACTTCCCTAAATTCAGCTCGCGCTTTCCTATATTTGTCAAGGACATGATAATTAATTAATCTAATTTTCTCTTTATCGGTACCTCCTTTTGCTACTTCTGATTTCCATCGTGGTATATAATCCATTGATTTGAGATCGGAGCATCCATTACGCTGCAGAGTCTTCAGTTTCCAAGTAGGATGTGTATTTACGATTTCCAAAATTTTCCTTTTCTTTTCCACGGGGACTTCAANAGTCTTCAGTTTCCAAGTAGGATGTGTATTTACGATTTCCAAAATTTTCCTTTTCTTTTCCACGGGGACTTCAACTCTTTCAGAACAGATTGCTTCCTGGTCAATCTTCCAGTCGACTTGAGCATCATATCCAGATTCTGTACAGTTGATTAGTTTTAGTCAAATAATTGAAAAGCTTTTCATTGCAAAAATATGGATTTAACCTTTTTCGTAAAGTTTATCCTCCTCAACGAAAATCATTTGAAGGGTGTCGTATTCGTTTACCAGTATCTCGCGAAATCGGTATTCTAAATCTCGTTCTGAAGCAGGTTTGATAGTATTTTCGGCAAATTCTGCCTTAACAATTTCCAAAAGAGCTGTCGCGACAGATATTGGATTAATATCCTGTNTAGTATTTTCGGCAAATTCTGCCTTAACAATTTCCAAAAGAGCTGTCGCGACAGATATTGGATTAATATCCTGTACTATTTCTTTCAATTTTGATGAACCACGTACCTATAAATCACGTTTCACTGTTTCATAATTATCAAAATAAATCTAAATAATTCTGTGTTACCTGTTCGAANCTCCTCAACGAAAATCATTTCTTCCCACAGCATAAGCAAATGGTCATAGAGCGCTTTAGCCATAAGTAAATCTTGTTCTGAAGCAGGTTCGATAGTATTTTCGACAAATTCTGCCTTCACAATTTATAAAAGAGCTGTCGCGACAGATATTGGATTAATATCCTGTTCTATTTCTTTGAATTTTGATGAACTAGGTACCTATAAATCACGTTTCACTGTTTCATAATTATCAAAATAAATCTAAATAATTCTGTGTTACCTGTTCGAATTGATCCATTTTGAAGATGGAACCGATTAGTTTTAAGCGATGAAGTTAAGAGCTTTATTTCACACCAAAATGTTGTAAAATTGAAAGATTTTAATTTACACGTGAACTAATTAAATGAAAAAGAATTTGAAAGCAATAAACAGCATAAAAACCAAAATACAGAAGTAAGGAAAGTTTGCAATTTTAAAACAAAGGAATAAAGCGTCATCGTATTTTCAATCTCAACCAAGCATGTTTGTAATTTGATAGTGAGTTGTATTTAAAAAATGTAGTATCATTTTTAGTCTAATGTACAAAAAAAAAATTTGAATGTAGGGAGTAGTATTCGAACCTACGACTGTAAGATTCTCAGCATAAAATTTCTGTGGCTTCTCTCAACCACGCCACTTTCACATGTTGGATTATACACTGATTTTTAGTGGTATTTACTCATACCTGTTTTCAATATTTCCAACTTCAAAATTAAATTTGAGTGAGTTGGAGTGACCAATGGCAGTAACGGAGGTTACCATTCAAATCCCAAGAAAAAACTACATTAATAACAGTCGAACTCGATAAAAAGTTCACATTGAAGGTCGGGTCTCCCTAGGGAGAGATGGCATGTTTCAAAAGAATATCAAAGAAATTCAATATTTAATAAATCATAACTTCTTTCCTAGCGATCGTAGAGACTTGATTTTTTTGACGTCAAACGCTACTTTTCANGTACAAAAAAAAATTGAATGTAGGGAGTAGTATTCGAACCTACGACGGTAAGATTCACAGCATAAAACTGCTGTGGCATCTCCCAACCACGCCACTTTCACATGTTGAATTAGACACTAAATTTTAGTGGTATTTACTCCTACCTGTTTTCAATATTTCCAACTTCAAAATTAAATTTGAGTGAGTTGGAGTGACCAATGGCAGTAACGGAGGGTACCATTCAAATCCAAAAAAAAAACTACATTAATAGCAGTGGAACTCGATAAAAAGTTCAAACATTGAAGGTCGGGTCTCCCTAGTGTAGCTCTGGATTAGTTAGCAGGGTTTATACTCTGTTTAGTTCATTTGAGAGTAATGAAAACAAAATATTAAAAAAAAATATTGTTTGTCATAACTTTTTTTTGCTTTAACTTTTTCAAATGCTGCTTTTGCAGGTCAACTAGACATACTTTCTGCTACATCTACTGATAATGATCAAAAAAAAATTTTATAATTGGATTTTTTACAAATTTTTGAACTTAACCCTTCCTCAACTCTCATAAGAAGAATTTCAAGTCCTTTGACACACCCCTAAACATTTACCAATCGGGACCAAATTTTAACCAGTTTAGTTTTGCTTTAAGTGGAACACTTTTGGGGGGTTAGACCATCAATTTTCAAAAAAGTTGCAAAACGCTGTCACCCTAACGTGCATGCGTTAAACTTGAGGTCAATGAACTCATTACCTCATACANAAAAAGTTGCAAAACGCTGTCACCCTAACGTGCATGCGTTAAACTTGAGGTCAATGAACTCATTACCTCATACATTTCAACAACTCACAGGTTTTTTCTTTTGACTCTTTGAATGAATTCGAACGAATATACTTCCAACAACTCATGAGTTCTTTTGAACAACGCAGCATCGAAATTAATGTGAAGGTTTCGACGGTATTAAGTAATGTAGCATTTCCTGGCTGTCGCTATAAACATTCGATAGTCATCACCGCACGGTACTCAACCTAACCTAATCTAACAAATTTGAATTAATCAAAAATAGGAAATAGACGTCCCTTTGTTTCCAGTTTCAGGTAGCTTATTGGATGGTGTGCTGTACAACAGAGCGAGTTAGTTACTTAGGCGATAGCGAAATTGGTCTCACCAGTTCGTGTTTCAGTCTTCTTGTTGACGACGGAGATCTTCAATCATGAAATTCATGATTTTCTTGAGGTGTTTTACTCTAGCTTCCACCAAGTTTATTTTTTTCTCCAAGCCTAACAGTAATTTTTTCTGTGCTGAGACGAGATTTTGCCGATTTCTGATTTTATTACTATTTGTCGCTACTATCGCCACTCCAGCAGTTCCCAAAGCAGCCGATACAGCTACGGATGCTATAATTATTCTAGCTAGAAGAGTGATAACAAATCGTTTTGACCTTATGAAGATATCACGTTGGTTTATATCTGGACACGTTTTACTAATTCCATAAGAAATTAGCTCTTGTACATTTTCTGGCAGTGAATTTGAGCATTGTAGGCGACATATTGGTGTAGAATTTGTTTTGTCAGGATGTCTCAAGGGTTTATCTAAAGTGTGTGAAGGTATGTGTCCAGTTATAATTGGAGTTTTACTCTGACGCCAAAATACGGGTTGAAAGTTCTGAGTTTACATTCCGCACACCAAGTGCTAAGAACGTTAGCCTTATCAGTCCATCTGTTAGAAAGAATTCGAGTCCTGTTTTCCTGTCTCAGGACTTCACCACCCGTGTTCTCCATGCCTACCAATTTTAGTGTCTCTTCATGCTTTGTTTTTAGTAAAGATTTTGTAAAAGTGTCAGCCTCATGCGAGGACCTTGCATGAGGCCATATATGCTTTTCTCAAGCTTGCACATAAAACTTCTATTCTGTCATTTATATTGAGTCCTTGGTGTTGTGCCATGTGCATAATTTTATCCTAGAATCCATATAAGAATGTTGTTTTCACGTCGAATTGCATAATCGCAAGACCTCTGGCATCTACAATTGCTAGATTTAACCTAATTTACTCATAACGACTTAGTGCAGCGAAAGTATCAAAGTAGTCAATGCCAAACTGTTGTTGGTAGCATTTCTCTATTAGCCCTGGTTTCTATCGTTCAATGGAGCCATCTGCCTTCTTTTTGACTTTGAATATCCACCGACTTTCGATGATTGTTGTTTGGAGTCTTTTTGACCAGCATCCATGAGTCATTCTGCTCATAGCTCATCAACTGCTTTTTGACAGCTAAAGACCACTTCTTGGAATCTTCAAAGCTCATTGCTTCACGAAGCTTCCTGGTTCCTCTAGTGATTGCACCAAGTTTGCTTGGTACGTCTATCCGGTGGATGTATGGCTGAACTTTTTCTCAGGAACGGGATACGTTTTGAGGGAGATACTACTTTCTCTGGGAAGCTTCACCCTTCTTTTCCCCTGGTTTGGAATGTCTTCTTTAGAATTTTTATCTTTTGTTTTGATTGAGATGCTAACATTTCGTTGATTTGATGGTTTCTCCAACGTAGCTTCCTGAAACCCTGCGCCAGAATTGAATTTTTGCAATCTGAACATTTCATTGTTTTAAATGAAACTACCCAACCATAATTTAGGTCAAGTAGGATTCCAGGTAACCTATTCAGTACTATTCTTCTACATTCTACTTCTTATATCCTCCCCTACACTCTACTCCTGATTTATTCGTCCTTGTCAATAGTCATCTTATGTCATCTCTAGGACCGTACAAGGTCCCTGAGGTCAGTCGAGGTTTTTCGACCTCTCTCCCTTCGAGAAGGGGACTCTGCATTAGAGACTTCGGAAACCCGAAGTCCCTAAGGACTGACGAGGCTCTTGGTCAGGGTTCCCACTGACCTAAGAGACTTATACACAATGGTCTCATGCACTAAGATAATCAACAATAATAAATTACGTACCTTTCTTGGTTGAGAGATAGTGATGTTTTCTTCTTTAAACTTTGTGATGATAGTCTTCCTTCTACTGGTTTTTCTACTAGCACTTCTCTTTTTGTTGTGTTGAAAATGAAGTACCTTACTAAAATAGGCTTTTTGCTATTTTATTAAATTACTTTGGTTGATTTTACAAGTGTAAGATTTAATATATTATAGACTGGACTTCTACTGGACTGAATTTGGACTTAACTTTTAACTGACGACTAATTATATTTTACTTCTATTTATAATAATGCAACCCGGATTATGGCACTTCTCGAGTCTTCCATGAACCTTCATAGAATATGCGAAAAGTTCCAGAACCCTTGATTCGACATCAGTATGATATTTTTCCTAGGATGGTTTCATTCAATCATCAAGTGAGTAACCACTTGATGATTTAATGAGTGCTGACATAACAAAGTCAGTTTACTCACCCTTTACATCCTTTCTACTTAAAAATAAACTTACTCTTTCGTATTAGTTAACATAATTTTTCTGCGTATTTAATAAGCATAATTACTTTTTCTTTATGTTACATAAATGACATTAAAATTAGCGCTGCGAAACAGTTTGTGTTAAACTCAATTCATAATTTAAAGAATGAAAAACGTTCAACGAATTTAGAATCTGTTTCAATTTTCGCAAGACAGAAATATTATTTCGTGCCTATCCGTGAACAGAGAATATTAGAACTTGCAGGTCTTAAGACTTTTGCAAACATACTTACTTCTTTATCTCAAATTCAACTGTTCCGACGAAGAATAAACCACCTCGAAATTGATAATTTTTTGGATGGTTGTCTAGTGGATTTCAATTTGAAAAGAAAAAGTTCTCCACATATCGGCAAGTTAAATCAGTTTACATTTTTTTTTAATAAATTAGATAAAGTTAAATTCAGTGTGAATAAAACTACACAATATCAAACTTAAAAAATTTAGCACTATTTCGTAGCAATGATGGTTGAGAATGTATTAAAAAAATAGGTCAACATTTTTAGCCATATTTGGCACAAGTAGTAGTTTCTATAAGTTACTTTGTTAATATTGTAATATTTTTTCTGCGCTCGGTTATTGGGTCAAATGTCATGGAATAAAAGTTAAATATATTTGCACCAAATCAACTTAGTCATAATGGAACCATTCGAAATTGCAAGAAAAACTATATTGATTAAAAATATATACACGGTTGACCCATATGACCCCGACATACCCTGCAGATAGTACATTATTGAATATTGGCAGGTTATTGCGAAACAGTATGCTTAGATGCAACTTGCTGGAAAGTGCGCTTACATTTTCCTAATTTCTTTTCTGGTTAATGCTTTATTTAATTAAATATATTAAATAATTTTGAAATTTTTTATAAGTTCAGGCGACGCAATTGCCAAAAACTAAGNTGTTGATGTAATTTTACACGTTTTCAGAAATGACCTGACCTTTGACCTCAAAAGGTCACCACAAAGAAAAATGATATTAAGAAAAGTTGGTCACCGAATCATTCCAAGCAACAATTGTAGAGGTCATTTGGTCGCTCAAGAGAGACGCATAACACGGTTCTGAGATTTTTCCGTTTTTTCTTTTTGCGGCCCCTTTGGTTAAATCCAACCCAAATGGATTGTTGTAGCTGACCTTTGACACAGTTGTTGCATGGATTGAAGCACCGTTTGGTTGGATATTAATTACTTTGAATAATTAGTTATGATTAATTTGTTTGTTTTTGGGTCTGGGTGAGACTATTTTTGAATAATTCCTCATCTAACTTCACTCCCTCCACTTTTTATTTTTACCGCTGCTCATCAAATGTCTCAACTTAACTTAAGAGAAAACAACTTTCATTAGTATCCGTTTTTTGTAAACATGCTGTATTATCTGAACATGTTCGTTAGAGCGTAAGTAAATGTAGCTGTAATATGTAAGGCAGATTTGTAAGGTCTGTATTGCAAATGTAATGCCGACCGGATTAGGAAAAAGTAAATATTCACAGTGAGTCTTTTCATCTCACAATTTAATTTTCGCAAAATGGCAATTTTTTTCGAAATTTCTTTGTGAAATGTTTACTTTTGTACATCATTCCGTCGATGAGAGCTTCAAGTTTCAAAATAAATTAATTTGGTTTACACAAAGTCTTAATGGGAGTACTCGTAGAAAGAATGGGGAAAACTTGTCGACCTATTAAATCTATAACCTTTGTAGATTGATACTAATTGTTGAGAAATAATGCATAATACTGTTCTTTCCACCAATTAATTGAGCACAAATTCGCTAGCTAGCAACCTAGTAAGATTACCTGTTAATGAATTTTAACATAAAGGCTAAATGAGATTTTCACCAGATAGTTTTTCTGTATCAAACTGAAAGCCAATGTGCATTAATTTTTGTTTGCGGAATCAGGATTTAATTTTTTGCAACTTAGATTAAATCAGATTAGGTATCCACATCAGTAATTCATAAAGTTTCAATCGTTACAACTTGGGTAAAAGACAAATGACAACAATTCACATTGACAATTTTCGTTTGCTTACAAGGTTTCAGTTGTGTAACTGTTAAGGCATTAAAGAACAATTCAACTGTTCCGACGAAGAATAAACCACCTCGGAATTCATAATTTTTTGGATGGTTGTCTAGTGGATTTCAATTTGTAAAGAAAAAATTCTCCACATATCGGCAAGTTAAATCAGCTTACATTTTTTTTTATAAATTAGATAAAGTTAAATTCAGTGTGAATAAAACTACACAATAACAAACTTAAAAAATCTAAGACTATTTCGTAGCAATGATGGTTGAGAATGTATTAAAAAAATAGGTCAACATTTTTAGCCATATCTGGCACAAGTAGAAGTTTAATATTGTAATATTTTTTCTGCGCTCGGTTATTGGGTCAAATGTCATGGAATAAAAGTTAAATATATTTGCACCAAATTTACCTAGTCGTAATGGAACCATTCGAAATTGCAAGAAAAACTATATTGATTAAAAATATATACACGGTTGACCATATGACCCTGACATAACCTGCGGACAGTACATTATTGAATATTGGCAGGTTATTGCGAAACAGTATGCTTAGATGCAACTTGCTGCAAAGTGCGCTTACATTTTCCTAACTTATTTTCTGGTTAATGATTTATTTAATTAAATATATTAAATAATTTTGAAATTTTTTATAAGTTCAGGCGACGCAATTGCNTTTATTTAATTAAATATATTAAATAATTTTGAAATTTTTTATAAGTTCAGGCGACGCAATTGCCAAAAACTAAGCCAAATCCTCATTAAATTAATTTCAATTTCTGACTTTCTGTTCAAATTCTAGAATTAAACTGAATCAATGAATTATTTTGGTTTCGATTTAAGATAATGGGGTGAAATGGAGTAGTAATAGGGCATTGAACTCGGGGTATGAGCGCATAAAATAATTTTACTAAAAATTTTGCCGACAATTGAGTGCTGTTGTTTACTGATTTATAAATAATCATTGTAAACAATCTTCAATTCCGAGGTGGCTTATGCTTCGTCGGACCCGAACAATTCTTAAAAGACCGAAATTTCGGCGTTTTGCAAAGTTTCAAATTTTTAAAATTTCGGATAAAGGCTAAAGAAGAATGGCTAATGTACGGACTATAGTGATGCAAAATTCAGTTCGGCGAGAAACTTTTTCATTTATTATATTTTATAGCCGGACAAAGTCGGAAGTATGGTACCTAGCTTGAGTAACTTTAGCAAATACTAAAGGGGAAAGGGGAAAAGCGAATGGCTAAAGATATCGGGATAAAGGACGAAGTATAGTTGCTGCCAAAGTTGCTATGAGAATTAATGTAGAATAGCATATAAAACGTTAGCCAATAACTCGATTTTTATTCATTTTTTTTAAATAACAATCAACAAACTCCAACAAATAATAACACCAAAGTTAAAAAAATATATTTAGTGTTAAAATATTGTGGCGCGGTGGTCATTTTCACTGCATTAATAATGTTCTATAGCCTGATGTGGGAATATGGGAATGAATGATCACTAATTTCCAATAGCAATAACGGAGATGATTTGTCCTACTCTCAACACTTGATTCTACTTTGGATGGAGCCGGGCAGGTTCTTAATAGGACGGGGTGTATCTTAGTTAGTTCGGTTAGGTACTAGACTCTAGAGTTGTACTTGATCTACTCTCTACTCTCCCTGTGGAGCACTGGGTCCTAACACTAGACTTGGGAATCCGGATCGGTACCCAAGTTCCCTGCGGATCTTTTATACTAACCCCCGCGGTGTTCTAATACCGTACCCGAGCCTCCGGGGTGAACGATGGTTGTCAATTAGCCTAAGTTCCCTGATGTCCCCGTGGGTTCCTGACGTTACCGTTGGTATCCCTGACCTCCCTGCGGGGTCTTAAACTCCCGTGATATCCTTTACTCCCGTGGGTTCCTGACTTCCCTGCGGGATTCTCATTATCCCGTGGTATCCCCTATCCCCCGGGTATCCTTTGGTACTACTATACCCCGGATCCCTCGCTCTGCGAATCTCTAATACCGCGGATCTCCAATACTGCGGGTCTTCGATACCACGGATCCCTAATACCGGGTCTTCGATACCACGGATCCCTAATACCGGGTCTCTGATACCACGGATCCCTAATACCGGGTCTCTGATACTGTGGGTCTCCGCTACCGCGGATCTCTAATACAGGGCCTCTGATACCGCGGATCCCTAATACTACGGGAAACCAACTATCCTAACTGGACCATGGGACGGATAATCCTGAATACTCTTACCCGGGCGGTTCCTCTTAGACTACCCAGAACTCATGAGTTACCTCCTTCCAAAGTTGATGGGGTTGGGTTATGATGGATCTCTGACCGGCACCGAAGCCTCCGGAGCCATCAATCAAACCAATGAGGCCAATACTGTTGTCTCCGAGGCCACCGGTGAACCGGCAGACTTGTGAACCCAAAGTGACTTCCGACGGATGATTCTCTCGCCTTAGATGTTAGTTTGCCACGCGGGACTTTCCGTCGACCCTAAGCGGGGGCAGAACCCCGCCGAGTTCCGGGTCTTCCACGAAAGCGCACAATGGTATCACACTTACAGTCTTAAGATGTCCTAATGATTGCTCAGTTACTCCCTCCTCTCTGCTGATCACGACACTGGTACCAACTAAAGTGAAATGAGTGTAAGTAATGGTCCTAACTGCACGTCTTCCACAATTCTACTGACCCTCTCCTCTTTCGAGACACAGGGAAACTTTACTTTTATTATTCTATCCTAGGGCGTCACCGGAAAACCACATCCCCATCCCACCAATACTTCTTTCATCCTTAACACTAAGTGTGAAGGAAGTATAGTCAATAATGTGGCTATCACCCATGACAAGACCCCTTTCCTAGAACTCGGTTTTGCCACAATATATTTGCAGATAAACTTCGTAAACGAAATACGGTCATCTTAAGTAATTATGAAAAGTTCAAAAAACTAATGTTAGTTCAAACTTTTCAGGGAGTTTTTTTTTGAAAATACAGACAATGCATCTGTCTATCTTTGGGACAGTTGGAAATTTAAAAATTGTCATAAAACTTAATTAATAATTGACAAAAACTAAAAGGCAAAAAAAAATCCGATTGAAGAGTTCTGGAGCACGTTTGGAAAGTTGGACACTGCAACTGCTGGATTCATTGTAAGTTTTTTAGCTTTCGTCAATCGATAGACTAGGAATGCTAGATTGACTTTCCAATTAGAAATTATTAATTTATCAAGTTTTGAATTAATTATTCGAGTTTCACAATTACCACAAAAAATCCGCAAATATGTGGCAATTGTGAAATTTTAAATCCCAATGCTTTGGGCATGAGCTCAACCACTTGAGTTTTATACTCAAAATTTTCAAGAATCCAAGGGACGAAAGATATGGTAAGAGGTAGGGTTCTAAAATAATTGAACCATTAACTTCTGGAGCCTCCCATAAATAGCCAGAAAAGCGAATAATGTTCTAGTTTTCACTATCAACATCAGTATCATGTCCTCTATCACCTTATGAATAAAGTTTACATTGGAATGACCGTAAATTAATTCTATCTAACTTTTTACAATTACCACACCTAGTTTCCACAATTAGCACACTTTTGTTGGTAACTGTGAAAAGTAGTTTTGCGAATGCAAATAAATCGCTCTAGGCGTTCGAACAGAGGAATTAACTGAATAAAAATCATACAACGATAGAGAATCGTATTTTGAATAAGCTTTGTCAATAAAATGTTGCAGGAAAAACCTATATTCCCATATATTTTTTGAGTCAAACTCGAAAAAGTGAAAAAATAATTTCACAATTACCTAAGATGACCCTATAGTTAAAAATTTACAGTATCACTGTTTCTCACATGATGAACCAATGGACATTATGGATTTCATCTATAAACTTGAAGTTATTAGATTAAGAATGTTTAAAATAGTTTTTTTCTAAATAGTACGCAAGCATTTTTTTTTTAAATCAAAAAATTCTCAGTGGAATTTAAAAGGTTCTTTTTTTAATTAACCTTGGTAAAAAATCTGGTTTCCGGCCGGCAACCAGAGTTCAAAAAAATTTAAAAAATAGAAAATCGAGTTATTGGCTAACCCAAGGTTGCTATGAGAAATTTACAAAAAGCGACTTTGATAAGGTTAGTCCATAACTCCATTTGTTTTTAAATTAACAAAAAATAACCAAACAAGAAACTCAACAAATTTCAGCAAAATTAAATCAGGTTTTTAACATCCAAAATTAAATGGTTAATTCCTCCAAGTAGAACATATAATTTAGAAATCAAGAAATGGCGCTTTGTATAATTTATTCCTGCAAAAATAACCTTCGCAAGTGTCAAAAGAGGGGAGATCTGATCAACTTTTTTAATTTTTTCGAATTTCAAAATAAAATTTAATGTTCAATTATAACCTTAGGAACGGAGTAAAATGTCGGTCCGACATCCAGGTTAAAAAAAAATTTTTTTTTTAATGGAGTTATGGACTAACCTTATCAAAGTCGCTTTTTGTAAATTTCTCATAGCAACCTTGGGCTAACCTTTTATATGCTATTCTACATTAATTCTCATCAACCTTGGTTGCTGCTTTAAAAGGGTCAACAAGTGAAATGTTTTAACTTTTAAGCAATGTTAATTTTTTTTTTAAGTTTACGATTTATTGAATTCTAGTACCTTGTACCTTCCATCGGCTTTATCCGAAAAATATTTTTCCGATTTTATCAAGGTTGACGCACATTTGCCTCTAAAGCCTAGTATCCTTGAGCAATTGACAAAAATTATCCAGTAAAATTTTATCTCAGAAAAACTTTTTCGAGAAAAAAAGTAGAAAAAATTTAGAAATATGTCTAGATTTCTTTTTCTTTTTCTGTGTCGTATCCAAGAAATTCTTTTGAAAATAATCTTAGAAAAAACACTTNCATAGCAACCTTGGGCTAACCTTTTATATGCTATTCTACATTAATTCTCATCAACCTTGGTTGCTGCTTTAAAAGGGTCAACAAGTGAAATGTTTTAACTTTTAAGCAATGTTAATTTTTTTTTTAAGTTTACGATTTATTGAATTCTAGTACCTTGTACCTTCCATCGGCTTTATCCGAAAAATATTTTTCCGATTTTATCAAGGTTGACGCACATTTGCCTCTAAGACAAAAATTATCCAAAATGAAAAAGAATCTGTTCGCCAAATTCTCATCAAAATACCTACTCAAATACAAGTGTAGAATATTTTTAGTTTATATTTTGTATTATATTCTCAACTAACGTGTGTTAATATACCATGTTCACTACATCTGCGCTTTCAAAAAAGCTCGCGAAGTGTCCAAAACAACATTCAACTTAACCCACAACAAACTAGATACCATGCGGCGAAGTGACTATCATTTATGGTTCTTTTGAGTACTTACGAATTACTACGTTTATGTTGTGGAACCATGTCACTATGTGGCAAAGTTAGGAGAAAGCGGTCAAGGAAATTTTGTTTTTATTTTTTCTCGAAGTGCAAGCGAAATTAATGTATTAAAAGACTTGAAAGCTTAGAAATTTGAAAAACTAAAGTTCAAACCCGAAAAATCTGAAAATCTGAATTTCGGATTTTTGGTAATTTATTTAATTAATTTCGGGTTTTTTAGTAATGAAATAGATACGTATTAATAAGAGAGCCCAAGAAACATAAAATTTATGCAAATCGCTGCAGGAATGGCTGCGCTACGCCATTTTTTGTTCTCGGCTGACCCAACTTTGAAGGTCAATTTTGCGTTTACAGCTGCAAAGCCGCAGTCAAATATGGTCTCAAATGAAAGATATTTTCCTTAGCTAAAAGTTAGCTTATATGATGTTATGCAGATTTCCCCCGGGTTTTAGAGATATATGTAATTGAAATCACAAAAAAAATTGTGTACATTATGAGGGGGCATTTAGATGCACTATGAATTATAAAGCTAAATAGTAATAAAATTTTCGGAAAATACCAAAATCACAACTTCGAACATTACTTTTTAACATTTTGTCTATAAGTCATTCAAAAAAATTATTAATATTAAAAATTTATTAATAATTTTAAATGGAAATTACAAAATTTTCAAAAATTAATTATAAGATTTAGTCTTCTACAAAATCTAACAATATAGCGGAATAAGTCCGCTCCATGCTAGAATACGGTTACTAGAATTATGGTTACATATTTCGTATCGTTTGCCGTATAAATGCTGATGAATTAATAGAAAAAATACAACAATGCTGTTACAAATTACTAAAAGAAAAAAACTATACAAACAAAGTTAAAAGCCGAGCTTGGTTTGCGTGTAGATTTTGTCTCCACAAAGGGTGGTACGTCAAATGACGGTAACACTGCGCGTAGAGCTTTTCAGAACTACAAAAAATTTGCTGAAATATTGCAATTGGATCCGCAAATCACATCAATGTTCAACATTTTGCTAATCGCCATTAATTGTCAATTTTCGCTAGATTCAAAAAAATTTGTGGCCTTTTTCAAAAGAATTTTCACGAAATATATTGAATATATGTTGTGAATATTTGAACCAGGTTGCTGACATTAAACTTCTTTCGGAAAAAATGTTTTTTGAAATTTTTGAAATTTTTGTAATTTCCGTTTAAAATTATTAATAAATTTTTAATATTAATAATTTTTTTGAATAACTTATAGACAAAATGTTAAAAAGTAACGTTCGAAGTTGTGATTTTGGTATCTTCCGAAAATTTTATTACTATTTAGCTTTACCTTCACAGTGCATCTAAATGCCCCCTCATAATGTACACAATTTTTTTTGTGATTTCAATTACATATATCTCTAAAACCCGGGGGAAATCTGCATAACATCATATAAGCTAACTTTTAGCTAAGGAAAATATCTTTCATTTGAGACCATATTTGACTGCGGCTTTGCAGCTGTAAACGCAGAATTGACCTTCAAAGTTGGGTCAGCCGAGAACAAAAAATGTCGTAGCGCAGCCATTCCTACAGCGATTTCTATAAATATTATGTTTCCTGGGCTCTCTTATTAATACGTATCCAATTCACTACTAAAAAACACGAAATTAATTAAATAAATTACCAAAAATCTGAAATTCGGATTTTTAGATTTTTCGGGTTTTAACTTTAGTTTTTCAAATTTCTAAGCTTTCAAGTCTTTTAATACATTAATTTCGCTTGCACTTCGAGAAAAAATAAAAATAAAATTTCTGTGAGCGCTTTCTCCTAACTTTGCCACATAGTGCATGTCTTCAATCTCAAATCAACTTTGAAACTCATCCGTGCTTTCCATGAGCACAGATTCTGTAGCCATCCTGTAGGGTGGCTACATGATGGCGCGACGCCGGTTCTTAGATTTACACACCAAAAATTATACAAGTTGACTTCCCAATACCACAACGTTAGATTATTAGGCGAAACTACATAATTTAATTAATAATATAATGTATAATTAAGTACATAATAACTTATTATGTACTTTAGATTATGAAATGGAGTCCTAAAGTTCTAGGGGAATCGAATTTAGAAAATAAAATGACAAAATTCAATTTTTCAATAAAATTTATTTTTCATAACTCAGATGGTGTCAGTATCACGCCGCACTTGCAGAAATTGATTCCATCAATTTATTGTATTCCATCAATCAGCAATAATAATTATTGCTTACAATTGCTGAAGTATTGCTGAGGGTAATCATTCAATGGAATCGCCACTTTATGCTCAAATCCCCCAGTTTTATGGGAAAATACCAGATTAATTTGTAACAATATGTGTTAATAGAATAATAGGCTTCCATCGTAGATATACGTTAAGATTATTTTAAATATGCAATAGGTAAATGGTACCCAACTAAAAAAATTTAAAAAAAATTTTTTTTTTTTACTTGTTTGTAATTTGGTGACAAAGTAATAAAATTGTAGGTTTTGAGAAGCTTCGAAAACTCGAAGACTTCGACCGAATTATTCGAAATATCGAAGACTTCCACCGAAGTATTCGAGATATCGAAGTTCGATCTTCGAATTTCCTTGGCAATCTTCGATCAAAAGTTCGAAGGTTAAATTCCTCAAGTTGAGCGTGATCGACTTAACGCGTTTTAATTGATTCTATAAAATGATATCACTGGTTTGTCTTTATAAACTATACTTCCAGTACACGTTGAAATGCTTAATTTTCTGCATCATAACTTAAAACGAACTGGTTACAATTACAAATACTGAAAACTACTTTGAGTCTAATTTTATTTGTTATATAGAAATAAAATTCTAATTTCTCAATTTACAACGTAATGGAACATTTAAATGGCTTCCGCTTGTTGTTACTATTTGATAGACACCCCACATGTAAATCCTTCGAACCTTCGAACCTTCGATTTTGTTGTTTTTGTTCCTTTCGATGTTCGATCGAAGAGAACAAAAGTGAATTTTTTATTCTCATAATTATTCAATAAATTATTCGAATTATTTATCCGGGAATTATCCGTTTGGCGAACCTTGTGTAATACCGAAGGAGTCCCGAACCCTAAGCGTTTTGAGGCTGAGATTGTCAACGCTAAGCAGGTCAACAAACTCAAGCGTCACCCTGTGTGATTTCGTTTGACATTCCCCAAATTTTTGTAATGTATAACTCATCATAGACATAGACAATGCTTTGAATTACTTGAAGGATGAATTTGTGAGCCGAATCAATGAAGGTGGCTGACATTGCTAGTTGATTCGAATATGGATCTCACTTTTTCCCTTACAAAAGTGCATCTGAAGCGTACTTAATTTTATTAAATGTTTTCTAATTAATTGTGTAAGCTATGTAGCTAGTGGATTCAGTGTAGAAGGTAAAACTAAGTTGTAGGTCGATCGCTCGGATAATGAAAAGTTTCTTAAGAATAGTTCCAAGAGGAAGGGCTCAGTCTCTCAACAACACTTGGATGCTTGATGTGGAGTGGACCCTGGTCTTCTGTCGATATTCACTCGATCAGGGTACTCGGCAGGATCTCGGCCAGGAGTCTTGTTCAAAATTGCTTCTGCTAACTCATGAAAGGCTCTCTCAATGTTAATGTTGTTCTTGGCTGATGTCTCTAAGAAATTAATCCCGTGTTCAGTGGCAATGGCTTCCCCGCGCTCTTTGCCCACAACCCGACTCTCCTCCATGTCACACTTATTTCCGAGAATCATTTTCTCAACGTCTTCGTTCGCATGCTCATTGATATTACGGAGCCACTTGGCTATGTTCTCAAAAGACTTTTGGTTTGTGATGTCATAGACCAGCTGTAAATAAAAACGAAAGTAAAGAGTACAGCAACAGTGCTACTTCAACAGCATACTTGGAGAAAGGAACTCACCATTATTCCCATCGCCCCGCGGTAGTAGCTCGTAGTGATTGTGTGGAATCGTTCTTGCCCAGCAGTATCCCAGATCTGAAGTTTGATTTTCTTTCCTCGTAATTCAATTGTTTTGATTTTAAAGTCTATGCCAATTGTGGAGATGAACGTCGTATTAAATGCGTCATCCGAGAATCGGAAGAGTATACATGTTTTTCCTTAAATTAAATTAAATATTTTAACATGCTGGCAATACCATCGTTTCCTAGTTTAATTTCCAGATCAATAAGGCTGAACCGAGACCGGAAAAACTTCAAAAAATGTGCATTCCATTTTTACCTTTCGGATAAAACTTTTTACAAACCCTGGTCCGCTACGATAGCCAATATTTTTAACATAAGACAGTTTTAAATGAGGTTGGTCTCGTATCGTGGTATCTCATCCGTATCGTAACGGGAGATACTATACGACGTAAAGATATGATACCACTCCACAGTTTGAAATGAAGTGATATCTCATTGTAGTTTACCTACTGACCCCTCCACTACTTCGTCCATCAGAATTAAGATTTGAAGAGGTATTGTTTACTTCGTTATTTGCACAAATTTTCTATAGCAACAGCTTCAACTAATTTATCGCAATTTGGTTTTAGTGACCAAATTCATCCGTCTGTCCATAGTTTTCTCCCTATTCCATTGACCAAGTTAATTAATAACCAATTTCGCATCGTATTAAAAATGTTAGGATTAAATATTTAACATTTTCGCTTAGTATTCAATAGGGTTGCCGCGAAGCTTCGGCAGCCCTTCCGTGAATTCCCGCAGCCATCCAGTTGGTTCCCGCAACCCTCCCGTAGGTTCCCGCAGCCCTCCCTTGGGTTCCCGCAGCCCTCCACTAGTTTTCCGCATCCCTCTAGTAGTGTCCTACAGCCCTCCCGTGAATTCCCGCCGCCCTCCCATCGGTTCCCGCAGCCCTCCCNGCATCCCTCTAGTAGTGTCCTACAGCCCTCCCGTGAATTCCCGCCGCCCTCCCATCGGTTCCCGCAGCCCTCCCGTGGATTCCCGCATCCCTCCCGTAGTTTCCCACAGCCCTCCCGTGGGTTCCCGCAGCCCCCGTCGCACGAGGACTCGGGAACAGATAATTTGATAAATTCAAATATTTGCACTATTTATGTTTTTTTATAAATAATTAATTAAAAATCTAATGGAAAAATTCCGCGGTAGCTGTTGGGTTATTGTGAGAAATGNGTTTTTTTATAAATAATTAATTAAAAATCTAATGGAAAAATTCCGCGGTAGCTGTTGGGTTATTGTGAGAAATGATCGTTACCATAGAAAATTTATGCAAA
Source organism: Holacanthella duospinosa (assembly GCA_002738285.1). Lineage (NCBI taxonomy): Eukaryota > Metazoa > Arthropoda > Collembola > Poduromorpha > Neanuridae > Holacanthella > Holacanthella duospinosa. Next base: position 487,507 of record NIPM01000026.1, read on the forward strand.
TAACGAAATAAACAATACCTCTTCAAATCTTAATTCTGATGGACGAAGTAGTGGAGGGGACAGTATTCCCAAATGAACAAACTAAATTTTGTAAAAAAAAAATTCAAGGCTAGCTTGGATGTCGTGGCCATAGCTGATGAGAACAGAAAATTGGCGACACCAGCTGGTCAATTGCAATTGCAATTAAGTTAAAAATAAACACTTATCTGCAAAAACAAACAAATCAAAACAAAGTTCAACTAAGTTTTTTGATTTCGTGTTGATGTGTTGCAGAAAACCAAATACTATCCTTGTTTTTGCAGATGGATTGGGGAAAGTGAGATACGATGTGGAGACGAATCTCCCTTCGTATCGTATCGATTCCTACGGAGGATGCCATGTATCTCATGCAGTGGTATCGTATCTCCAAAAGGGAGAAGGGAAAGTGGTATCGATGAGCGGAGTAAGATACGATACCACCACTCATTTANTGGTATCGATGAGCGGAGTAAGATACGATACCACCACTCATTTAAACTGTCTAATAACACCCATTTGATCATCATAAAATATTCTTCCAATGCGAGGATAGTCCCAAAACACCATCGGGTGATTGCATCAGTATCAACAGATGACACTAGTGTTAGTATAATTTCCTAGGCTCTTAGTTAGGTTATAGAGTACTGTTAGGATGCATTATGCTGATAACTAGGCCGGAAGCTGGATTTTGGCAGCGGNACCACCACTCATTTAAACTGTCTAATAACACCCATTTGATCATCATAAAATATTCTTCCAATGCGAGGATAGTCCCAAAACACCATCCCATCTGGACTCCGGGTAAGTGATACATTAACATTAATCGACTGATAAATTAGGGTAGATTACGAATATGACAATCTTTGTTGGTGGTCAAGTCAAATTTTGCAAAAAATTTATAAATTTGTGCAAAAAAAAAATTTTTATAGTGACTTACCAAAATGTAATGGGGCCTAGGAAAAATTTGGTATTCCTTAGCATCTTAAATTTTGATGAAATTTATTTTGTAGACTAATATCTGGTCGATGATCACGAAAATGAAAAAAAAAAATTTTTTTTTCACAGAAAACGCATATAAAAAAAATTATGAATTTTTTAAAATGGAACAAAAATAGAATTTAATATACATTCGTTGTTAGGATTAGGATTCGTTAGGTTGTTAGGTTGTTAATGAGTAAAATATTTCATCAGTATTTTGTTATCACGCGAATGAGATGGTGGCGTGCAATCTCCGACACGCTTTGCACGCCTCCAATGGCTGTTGAACGAGCCTTCGGCTGGTTCAAACGCCGCGGGGATATATGGTCTGAACAACCTGAACGCGAGATCTGTTACAGGTAAGCAATCACGCTTGTCAGATTCGTAATACGCGTGTTATTTCTGATCGATAAACGTTTCACTTGCTCAAATACGTATGGGTAAGTTACTGCAAAAAAAAATTTTTTGGCACAAATTTGCAAAGTGTTTGCAAACTTTGACTTGACCGCCAATAATGGATGTCAGATTCGTAATCTACGCTACATTTCCAGTCACTTAACGTATCACTTACCCGAATTCCAGAGGAGGGGGCTGTTCTACAAATAAGCAAAAGTTAACTAACTAATGCTAATTAAACATAACAACGGATAATGGGGATGTTACAATCAACACCCTCTACTTAAATTCTGCCAGGCGGGATACATTGGGCTAATACAATCATCGGATTTACATATCAGGCCTATGTAACAACCTATTACATCCTAACAAAATTCTATCCTAAGTTACTAAACAATCTATCCTACGCACACTTGTAACTTAGACCGGTCGAATCGAAATCGACATCACCTTTCCATTCGAAATCGAAATCGAAATTCAATTCTCCATACAAACCGAAAACAAAATCGAAATATAATTCTCCGTAAAATTCGAAATCGAAAAAGAAATTCAATACAAGCCGTTCGAAATCCAAATCGAAATCCTTAACTTTTTAGGACCTCGATATCGGAATCGAAACCGAAATTCAAAGTCCCTAGGTGATCGAAATCTAAACCGAAATTCAAAATCCCAAGGTGATCCAAATCGAAATCGAAATTCTTAATCCCCAGGTATCGAAATCGAAATCAAAATTAATATAGTGTAGTTGTTCTTGTTATGGATTAAAGACTATGAAAAAAAGAAAAAAAGACGAAACCACAGATGGGCAATTAGGATACCCCATCGCATCCATGCTTCATGTCATTGTTCCTGCGTTCAAATAAATTACAAGTATGATTATTAAATTTTTGGGAAAAGTTATAACTGTTGCCAAGATAAACCGCAACGCTTTCTGTTAAACTTTAACAATCATATTGCATTTTATTTAAATAAAGGAAGGACAAGTAGTGTTGAAGGGGTGTAACTCCATATCCGTACCTAAAGACATAATTTTTTACCTTGCGCATACGCGTAACCCAAAGTTACGGTGTATAGGTTTATCACAACTTTTAGATCACAGAGAATGCTCACACACATCTGTGTGTGTAGCAGTGGAGTTTTTAGCTTGTTTTATATTTCACATTCCCGCGAGAAACACGGACATTATTGCGTTGATGTTAAATACCTGTTCTCATCTCATAAAAATAAAATACATAAAGTTTAGAAAGTTATTTAGGAAAACAAAATCCATAATTTCAAGTACTCAAAATCGAAATCCATAATCCATAGGGGTCAAAATCGAAATCCATACTCCCGGGGAATCGAAATCAAACATCAATTTTCTATTCGAAATCGAAATTCAACACTAAGCATTCTAAGTCGAAATCGAAATCGAAACTCATAGCTATTCTGACTATCGAAATCGAAACCCNTTCTCATCTCATAAAAATAAAATACATAAAGTTTAGAAAGTTATTTAGGAAAACAAAATCCATAATTTCAAGTGCTCAAAATCGAAATCCATAACCCATAGGGGTCAAAATCGAAATCCATAATCCCGGGGAATCGAAATCAAACATCAATTTTCTATTCGAAACCGATATTCAACACTAAGCATTCTAAGTCGAAATCGAAATCGAAACTCATAGCTATTCTGACTATCGAAATCGAAACCCATAAGATTTAAGGTTATCGAAATCGAAATTTCAAATTTCGATTTCGAGCTAAGTTACAAGTGTGATTCTAGGTACTGATTACATAGGGCTGATATAATAAGCGGAACGTGTCTTAGTTCGACGTAATGCAATTGTTTGAAATAACTTACCAACACCTGAATCTCCAATAAGAAGTAGTTTGAATAGTAGATCATAGGTCTTCTTTGCCATGCCTCAGTGCTCAAGCCGCACTTCTGAATTCAGAATCTGAACGCAAAATATCGGTGGAATTAAAGCACCGTCCACTGATTGTAATCAGACCATTGCATCAGCCCCATTGCATTAGTCCATTGCATTCTAACAAAACTAACCTAACCTAAGAATCTTCACAGTAACACAATGGTCTGATACATTAGGCTGATACAATCAGCGAACGGTGCTTTCCTCCTACCCAAAATGTCTTCACTATTATTTGGATATTATGAAAGTATCTGTATCAGTTGTTCATTCATGCTTATTGCTTACCGAATTTGGAAGTTGTTATCTTGAGATGATGACGAAAAGTCGATCGTTCATTAGTTTGATATTTCTCTATTCAGTGTGCGATGCAGTAAAGAATGAAATTAAATAAAACTAAAAAACAGAAAATTGGAATCAAACGACACTTACCCACCCAGTAGTGTCAGCGATGTTGCTACGCTACTTGATTGAGGTTCCTGATTATTATAATTAGCGAAGAATGAATTGCTAAATTTTGATCTATTTTGAAAGTGGAGGGTCAGACAGAAGATGAGTCATCTGTCACACTAATAAAAACTGTTTAAAAAGCAAGCGGAATGACAAATAACCTTAAAATGAGACAGCCTCGCCTTTTCTTATACAAAATAAACTTTTCCCTGCTTCGCACCAACTCCATTATGGGCAAATCTAAAAACTAATATTAGCTTAAATAGTGTTCACCATACTCCCAGTTTGGCCTGAGTCAGACTCACTGACTCTGGGAGTGATGATTCTGACTCTCGGAGTTATGACTCTGACTCCTTGAATTTTGGACTCGACTCTGACTCCGGAGTCACATAATACAAAAATCGAAAATCTGGTAGGATAATCTCAAATAAACTTTTTTATACGTTAACGCCCTTTGTTCCTTGACAACAAAGCTACTTGTTGTCAAGGAAACTTGCGTTTATTGATGAAAGTAGATGAGAAAAATCAAGGTTGCTATGAGGAATAAAATCCAAAAGTCCTCATGAGGAATAAAATCTAAGGATTATTCCTCATAGCAACCTTGAGAAAAATAATGAAAAAAGTCCGATATGCTCAATTGCGCGTATTTTAAAAGTCATGACTCCCATGTCTGGGAGTCGACTTCCAGAGTCATGACTCCGACTCCCAAATACCCTGGGAGTCAGAGTCATGGAAAACATTAACCAATTCATTTTTATTGAATTCATTAATCTCCATGATTCTAACTCCCACTAGGGTGTTTGGGAGACACCTTCGCGTTTGGGATTCAGAGACATGACTCTATTTAGAGCCTAGTTTTCATGACAGAGAACTGCGATTTCACATGCGTTTTCGTATGCATCGAGACGCACGTCCAACGCGCGTCCGGTAACGCATGCGTTGGCGCATGTCAGTTTTCATTGTAAATAAAACATCAATACATTTCACCCAACTGTGATAGTGCTAAAAATTAGAATAAAGTTTTTAAAGTTAAGTTTGAGCAATTATCACTGAAACCTGGGACTAAAAGAAATTATGGTTGGACATTTTCTGGACTTCAAATTTTGACACGCCCCATTACCTAAAGGGCATTTGTGGAGTAAGAAAATTTTATTTTAAAAATTCCAGAATGATGGGGAAGCAGGGGGCAGGAGGGCTAGGGTGTCAAGTTGAGAAAATTGGTTTCAAAAACCCTCGTCAAATTTTTTCATTTATTGACAGATTTTTTTATATTTTGTATGAGCATACCTAATCGCATTCCCAGGTGCTATATTTTTTAGTTTTAAAATTTGAATTTTTTAAATTTTTATTAATTTTGAAAAAGATTTTTTTTTAAACACTCTGATCATGTTGGTTATTGTTCGACTCCTACTACTCCTAGTGAAGGGTCACTGAACGCATCAAACCAAGCAAGTTTAGAGCAAAAATAAAAATATTTGAATTTTTTTTTTCAAAAAAATATTATTTTTATACTTTTTCATCACGTTATTCTGAGATTCTTCGTAATTTTTGCTCGATAAAAACGATTTTTTTTTAAATCCTCTTTTTAAACATTTAATAAAAATTGAAAAACTAAAAATTTCGAAAAACTAAAAAATATTGCACCTTGGTATTAGTTTTAACTATTCAAATACAACTTTTTAGCTCATATGGTCCATCACAAAGCAAATGGCGCAGAGTAATGCGAAAACCAACGTGATAATAAAGCATTAATAAAAGTTCTATTTAAAAAAAAAATTTTTTTTTTTGCTCTAAACAATGTTTGATGCTTTCAGTGATGCTCGCNAAAATATTATTTTTATACTTTTTCATCACGTTATTCTGAGATTCTTCGTAATTTTTGCTCGATAAAAACGATTTTTTTTTAAATCCTCTTTTTAAACATTTAATAAAAATTGAAAAACTAAAAATTTCGAAAAACTAAAAAATATTGCACCTTGGTATTAGTTTTAACTATTCAAATACAACTTTTTGGCTCATATGGTCCATCACAAAGCAAATGGCGCAGAGTAATGCGAAAACCAACGTGATAATAAAGCATTAATAAAAATTCTATTTAAAAAAAAAATTTTTTTTTCTTATTTTTTTTTTGCTCTAAACAATGTTTGATGCTTTCAGTGATGCTCGCTAGAGTAATAGGAGTCGAACAATACCCAACACGATCGGAATGTTTTTATTTTTAAAAATCCTCTTTTTCAAAATTTTATAAAAATTCAAAAAAAAAGTATAAATTTTTAAAAAACAAAAAAAACATGGCAACTGGGGAATGCTCATACAAAATTGCATCGAAATCGGTCAATAAATGAAAAAGTTGAGGGGTTTTGAAACCCATTTTCTTAACTTCAGACCCTAGCCTCCCTGCCCCTTATCATTCTAGAATTTTTTAAATTATTCTNTTTCAGTGATGCTCGCTAGAGTAATAGGAGTCGAACAATACCCAACACGATCGGAATGTTTTTATTTTTAAAAATCCTCTTTTTCAAAATTTTATAAAAATTCAAAAAAAAAGTATAAATTTTTAAAAAACAAAAAAAACATGGCACCTGGGGAATGCTCATACAAAATTGCATCGAAATCGGTCAATAAATGAAAAAGTTGAGGGGTTTTGAAACCCATTTTCTCAACTTCAGACCCTAGCCTCCCTGCCCCTTATCATTCTAGAATTTTTTAAATTATTCTTTCTTACTCTACATATCCCCTTTAGGTAATTTGGAGTGTGAAAATTTGATGTCCAGATTTCAAACACATGTTTAGCTTCACCGAACGCATAGTTTTTGTTGAAGAAGTTAAATCCGCTCTACGTCGAGACGCAGCGATTTTCGCATGCGTCTTGGTCGCGCGTCCAAGACGCAGCTTCAATTCGCTTGGTGATTTTCATGCAAAATGCATTATCAGTGCGATGATGGATGCGAAATTCGCATGGACGCATGCGATAGTGCGTCCATGAAAACCAGGCTTAGGAGCCGACATCCAGACTTAGGAGTCATAACTCTTTTTCAACATGCACAGAAAAGATTGGCGAGTTATTCAGCTTATTTTCTCTCATCTACTTCCACCATTAAATAAATAAATAATAATTATTTATTTATTTATTTATGTGAAATTAATTATTAATTTCACATTTGAGTCAGAGTCAGTCATGACTCTGAATCCGAACTTATTACCATAGAGATACAAATTTAAAAATTCATAGAATAGAGGTGCAAATGTGTTAAAATTAACAATTTTTTGAAGGTGTTTTACAAGGCTTTTAGGATAANATTTAAAAATTCATAGAATAGAGGTGCAAATGTGTTAAAATTAACAATTTTTTGAAGGTGTTTTACAAGGCTTTGATATATGCAAATGTGTTGGATGTAAAGTCACAGCAAAAGTGTCGTATCATCTTGCTAACATTTCATTGTAACATGCCACTATAACATCTCATTGTAACATGTAATACAGATGTCAAAGGCCTTAAAATTAATAATATTTGAAGGGGTTTTTCAAGATTCTTCTAGAGGCTGGTAGGATTTAGGCAGCGGGTGTTGACTGTAACATCGCAGAAAATAATTTTGATGTAACATCCCACTGTAACATCTCATTGTAACATCCTATGATTATTTTAACATCCCAGCAAAGAATGCTAAATTGTAATAGTACCATTGCAAATTCCCATTGTACATCCAATTCTATTATAATACCCCATTGTAATATCTCATTCTAACATCCTCTGACAAAACCATACGGTTTTTATAAGGCTTTTCTTTACTGTATTTTCTTTAGATTTTTTTTTTGGCTTCCTTCAGATTTTTATTCGGCTTTCTTTCGTTTTTTTTTTAGGTTTTTTTTTAGGTATTAGTGTTTGTTTTTTGTTGTGTTTTTTTTGTATTTTAATATTTCTTTAGGTTATTGAAATTTTCTTTAGTTTTTTTTATTTAGGTTTTCTTTAGGCTTTTTCCTGGCTATTTTAAGGATTATTTAAGGTGTTCTTTAGATTTTTTTAAACTTTGTTTTAAGCTTTTTTTTGTTTTTTGTAGGTTTACTATTTAGTTTTTTCTGTAGGTTTCTTCAGGTTTTCTTTAGGTTTTCTTTATGTTTTATTTAGGTTTTCTTTAGGTTTTCTTTATGTTTTTTTTGGTTTATTTTTAGGTTTGGTTTTGGTTTTCTTAGGGTTTCTTTAGACTTTGTTCACGTTTTTAGGTATTTTTAAGGTTCTTTTTATAGTCTTTTTTTTAGATTTTCTTAAATTTTTTGGTTTTATTTCGANGTTTTTAGGTATTTTTAAGGTTCTTTTTATAGTCTTTTTTTTAGATTTTCTTAAATTTTTTGGTTTTATTTCGACTTTCTTTAGGTTTTCTTTAGGATTTCTTAAGGTTTTTAAAGGTTTTCTTCAGATTTACTTTAAATGTTTTCTTTATGTTTTCGTTTTATGTAGTCTTTTTTCGATTGTCTTTAACTTTTTTTTAGATTTTCTTTAGGTTTTCTTAAAATTTTGTGTCTTTTAGATTTGCTTTAAACTTCTTTTATAGAAATTGAAAAATGCTGGACGGCGCGGCGTAAAGAACTTTATGAAGATATTCATAATCGATTGTCATTAGATACTTTCATCGAAGCTCGAGAAAATGAACAAGAAAGACAAGGAAATTGTTTCAATCACTATGTTCGAGAACGAAATCGAATAGTCAAACAGAAAGAAAAACATAAACTAAACTACTGTATAATTAGTTAAAATAGTGTTAAAGTACCAGGATGATTTTTAAGAAATCCGGATATTCAAATTCTTCACTTTTATTCAATCAGATTCAGATGACATTTAAATCCCATTTGAATTTGATTGGCGAGATAGTTTAAATTTTTGAATTTTTAGTTTTTTTTTCTTTGAGAGCATAGATAACGAGAAATGTTGTTTATTTTCACTAAAATTTCATCTTGAAAATTATTTAGTTAGTTGATGAGAAAGTGAAGAGAAATATTGAAGCATCAGAGAGAAAGCGGGAGCTGTTCTTCCGGAAATGCAGTAAAAAAAACAAGGACTGATGCACACAATGGAGAATGGACTACGAGAACAATGGTAACAATATTATTATTAACAATTAATTAAACTAATTAATTAATTTACATGAATCTTCTTCTTAAAATTTAATTTAATTTAATTTAGGGAAAAGGAGTATGAGAATAAAGGTTTAGAGAAACAAAAATTGCATGGGAAATTGATGGGATTGGTCTACAAAGAATTCTGGCAATGGCGAAAGTAAGTTAAACACTCTTGTTTTAAATTGANGAAATTGATGGGATTGGTCTACAAAGAATTCTGGCAATGGCGAAAGTAAGTTAAACACTCTTGTTTTAAATTGCTAAAATTAATTTAATAAGTTTATAAGTGATAGGATTAATTGTAATTAGATTACAATCTGGTGATCTGTGATTGTATTCCTTAGGTTATGCGATTACTTTAACTAATATGCAATCTAATCATGATTTACTTACTTTATATCGCAAGTTGTGATTTCAGAAAGTAATCGTGTAATAATACATTATATTTCATGTTTTTTTTCCCACGAGAATTAAATTCTTTTAAGAATTTATTGTTTTATTTCTAAATAACGTCAGGATATTATTGACTAAAATATTTGATTACGTTGATATGATTACTTTTAATCGTATTACATGTAATCTGTACACCTAATGATTAAGTTATTAATTAAATTAATCAATATCAGAGCAATCACATTTTTGCATTCGCATTGCATGAACAATAATTAATTGAACTACAAAAATTTTTTTTTTTTTTATAGATTGTATTTGAGCATTGAGCTATCAAATGTTTTGAAACTCTTGTGCCACCTAGAGTATTTATCTATTAAACTCATGTCTCTCCTGTTTAGCGAGAGAGAGAGAGAGAGAGAGAGAGAGAGAGAAAGAGAGAACAGAAATTATGAGTTCACAATTTCACTCCCTCAAACTTCAAAATTGGTCCAAAACACTTCTTATTTTTCAAATTTTTAAACTTTTCTTTTTAAATTTCAAACAAATTTTAAATTTAATTGTTATAATCATACGTAGAATGAGTTGTTCTTTTATTTTCTGTATCGTTTGTACAAAGAAAACCAATTTTTCATGATTTTATCGAGAAAAATTGTTAATAGCCATTGTTGGAGTCGTATGTTTTTGAGTGTAATATAAATGTTTTTGAAATATTGAGTATCGCTTCTCGGCCTTTTGGCTAAGATCAAAGTGTAGTATCTGTTCTTATCAGCTTAATCTCTGGTATAACTCTCAATGAGGGTTTTAGATGATTAAACTGATTTTTGGAACCCGGATGGGGTCGTAAGGCTTGCCTTCGCCCGTCCACGGGTCGGCCTGGTATTGCAGTACAGCCAGGATCGGCCCATCATTAATAATCAAAAGAAACTAATCAAAAAGGATGAAATCGAAATAATAGCGTTGTTGTTTCGGTACAAAACGAAAAAAAAAAAAAAAATTTTTTGTTGTGATATATTTACTGTGGTAGGTTGACTTACTAGTTATGTTTACTTGGCATTAAGGATTAATTAACCAAAAATTTTAAACACATTGGAATATTTGATTATTATATTGCCTCTCGACATTGGGCCCGGGAACGATTGGAAGCTGTCGAAAACTTTTCCATGAATTGTGAAGTAAAGGCAAGTCGGCGGCTACTGGCTAAAAAATTGGCGCTTTGTCACAAAGCACAAATTGTGAGCTTCTATTGATAAATTTTGATCCAAGTGTATTTATTTCTACCTAACAATGTACAGTACAGTATTGTTGTTTTATATTTTGATAAGGCGGATAAAAAATCTCGTGAAGATAAAGCCAAGCACTTGGACTGTGTCTTATGGATTTAGTGCTAAGAAGGCTTAGGAAGATGAAATGGAAGAAATGCGAAATTATGCGCACAAATGTATGGAAGACTGGGCAGCTAAGGGTAAACCCATTCAACCAATGGTCACAGCCATGAAGGTCAAGCAGTTACTTCACTTTCATTTTCTTATTATTATTTAAAGTTAATTTATGAAAATCTGTTTTTTGAAAAATGTTATAGAAATGGGAATACGAAGGCGGAATATACCTACATCCCTTTATAATTGCTTCTGAATACCGCCAGATCGCTGACGGTGCTAAAACTAACCAATACACCAAGCTAATATACGACATCCAATCATCTTGGCTTTTGTTCTAGCGGAACTTAAACAAAAATAAATCCAACAATGTCTTGAGGCATTGTTGGATTTTTTTTTGTTCAAGAACCAAAAAATTTTAATCGAGAAATAAAAGTTCAAGCATCAAGTTTGAACAGAGCGATAATGTGGCGAACGAGCCTTTCAATTAAAATAAAAAAGTAACATAAACTTAAATTGAATTGATTAAAAACTAAGGATTGTTGAATTTAATTAAAATTATTATTATTGGAAAATTGTGATTTACTAGAGTTAAAGAATTTACTGACCAAGAAAGACGATACAGAACTCCCACAACTTGCTATTTCATTTTTCAAAATTGAAAACAACTGATAAAGTAATAAATGTATTAATCCTAGTGTAATCAGTGAAACAATAAAATTTAAATTTGCAATTATATAAGCGGATTAAGAGTAACTCCATAAATACATGAGGTAGGGAGCATCCATTAAGAGAGTAACCGAAAAAAGCAGGTAACTTAGCGTCTTTGTATCACTCATTTTGAGCTTTGAATACGTATTATGCTCATTTTACTCTATAAAGAAAAATACAAAATTTCTGTGAATTTGAGACACTGAGTCATGACTCAGAGTCGGGTGACTCTGAGTCACCTGACTGACTTCAGGAGTGATTCTATAAGTCATTGAGTCAGGTTCACTGAGTCATTAAAATTCATGACTCTGACTTAGTGTGAAAATCGGAGTCAGTGAGTTATGACTCTGAGTCACCTGACTCTGAGTCTGAAGAAAATGGGAGTCATTCGAAATCCTAGTTCAGTCGTGCAAAATATTGAACTGAACTGAACTGGAAAAAACTGGACTGAATTCCCAACACTGATTATGGGTCGATGTGTAGTGTATCCTCCGTGTCTGACTCAATTAGGACAGCTGAGCTGCTGAATACAAAGTAGTCACACAGGGACAGGATTAATGATTAACGATCAACATTTTCTCACTTCTCTACTGATGACACGTGATCAGTNACTTCTCTACTGATGACACGGGATCAGTGATGGGCAACCCAAGCGCCTATCCCAACCCAACCCAACTTCAGAAATTTTTAAAGTCTCCCCAACCCAACCCAACACAACTCCGAAATTTTTTAAAGTCTCTCCAACCCAACCCAATCCAACTTCGAAATTTTTTAGAGTCTCCCCAACCCAACCCAACCNTCTTCTCTACTGATGACACGTGATCAGTGAGCAACCCAAGCGCCTATCCCAACCCAACCCAACTTCAGAAATTTTTAAAGTCTCCCCAACCCAACCCAACACAACTCCGAAATTTTTTAAAGTCTCTCCAACCCAACCCAATCCAACTTCGAAATTTTTTAGAGTCTCCCCAACCCAACCCAACCCAACTTCGGAATTTTTTAAAGTCTTCCCAACCCAACCCAACCCAACTTTAGAATTTTTTAAAGACTCCCCAATCCAACCCAACTTAAAGTAAGGTTTATTTAAGCCTAAGTAACAAAAGCAGTCAGGGTGCATCATATAATCATGCAGAGCAAGTGTGACACAAACCTGGGACTGAAAAAATTTTTGGCCCGAGTATTTTTAAAATTGAAAGCTCGATATGGTTTAGCGTAAGGGGTTATGGTAGGAGTAATAAAAACTAAAAATTTATAAAAGGAGGAGAGCAGGGGACAAGGGTCCAAAGTTTATACGTTATAGTGTTTTGTTTATACGGGGCTGTAAATAGACATGACTGTCCCTGAGTGTATGTTAACAAAAATCCTGGCGAGTATTTTTTTTTAAAGGCTGAATATATTTTATGTTGAATCAGCCATAGTGAACCGGTTAGGATTGTTTGGACGGCCCATCAATGGTGATGGACATCGCAAGCGCCTATCCCAACCCAACCCAACTTCGAAATTTTTAAAGTCTCCCCAACCCAACCCAACCCAACTTCCGAATTTTTTAAAGTCTTCCCAACCCAACCCAACCCAACTTAAAATCTCTTTCAACGGTTCGTATCCCAACCCAACCCAACCAAATCCCAACCCAACCCAACCAAATCCCAACCCAACCGGTTGGGATTGGTTGGGCTGCCCATCACTGTACGGGATAGACAGTCACAGGAATCGTCTTGTTATTCTTTCTAAACTCCTTCAACACGTAACCAACCAATAAAATGCTGTATAGCTTGGTCGTCTACTCTAGTGTACCCAATTAGNAAATGCTGTATAGCTTGGTCGTCTACTCTAGTGTACCCAATTAGGTAAATGACGCAACTGTCGCCGTCGTCGGAGGATCAGCAGGTAATTTGATTTAGACTACGATTACATGGCTAAAGTAAGACAACGTTTCTTGATGCCTACCGCTCTGGTAAACATTCATTGCCTGCCTAACCTATAAACCTGAAGGAAACAAAGAGCCAATTATTAATTTTTGTCTTTGTTTTATGTGTGTGTGATTAGTTGANACCTATAAACCTGAAGGAAACAAAGAGCCAATTATTAATTTTTGTCTTTGTTTTATGTGTGTGTGATTAGTTGATGACAAGTTCATATTCTGAAATCAACGACTGTGGGGATAGTACATCTTTGAAATCATTTGGTGAAAGTACTCCTTCATTGGAACAATTGGATCAAAAGGCGAGAAAACTATTTGATAAAGCAAGACATTGGGTAGGTGACCTCAGCTTGGAAGGCATTGTGACACAAGAAGGTCAACAGGTTACATACGTTGCCCAAGATCTTGGTACAAAAATTCGACTAGCGAGTCCTTCAAAGGAAGAAATTCCTATTCCAAAGAATTATAATCGGAGAGATGATACACTCAGCACTTCCTCAACTGCTCTGTCAGATGAACTCAATGTTGTTATCAACGAGGTGGAATTAGAGGCTAAGAAATTAGCTTCCTCTGTTGATACATTGACTGAAAATTTAACAGGAATTCTCCATTCCGTAAGTTACTAAATAAGCCAAGCGTTAATTCGTCCATTGGTGCAGGCTGATGCTTACCTTATCTACACCGGACAGTTCCGAGTGCGACACAAAAACCGGCTTCATATGTTTTGATTCCATATGGTTCCGACTCAATATAAATAACATGTTTGATTTCTTTCAGTTGTCCTCAATGACAGTTGACTGCACGTTTGTTGCCAGTGATGGAATTACTCAGTTATGTGATACGGCTGATGCCTCAATTAAAATCATGTATCAAGTCATGGCAAAATCCNGTGATGGAATTACTCAGTTATGTGATACGGCTGATGCCTCAATTAAAATCATGTATCAAGTCATGGCAAAATCAGAAGAACTGAATAAGGCTGTTCAGCCAATATACGCTATTCACCAACAAATGTGAGTTTTCTAACAAATTAAGGCAATAGGGCCACCGAATGCGACCATTCAATGACTCNGTGATGGAATTACTCAGTTATGTGATACGGCTGATGCCTCAATTAAAATCATGTATCAAGTCATGGCAAAATCCGAAGAACTGAATAAGGCTGTTCAGCCAATATACACTATTCACCAACAAATGTGAGTTTTCTAACAAATTAAGGCAATAGGGCCACCGAATGCGACCATTCAATGACTCNCTATTCACCAACAAATGTGAGTTTTCTAACAAATTAAGGCAATAGGGCCACCGAATGCGACCATTCAATGACTCGACTTTCGTAATTTTTTTTTAGAAAAGAAACCAAAAAGTTACTGGACAAAGTTGAAGCAGAAATGACCTAAATATTTTGATTGACTTCAGCTTTATGCCAACTTTGTAATTTTATAATATCAGTAAATTCAGTAGGTTTAGTTGAAATGTCCATTNTGACTTCAGCTTTATGCCAACTTTGTAATTTTATAATATCAGTAAATTCAGTAGGTTTAGTTGAAATGTCCATCTAAATAAAGTAAATAATGATATTACAAACCTGTATGGATATTCTCATCTCTCGCGCGATACAGTGAACAGATCCAAACGTGACAATAATGTGTCTCAAAACTAAAGGTGATTGAACTTTTGTTTGAAACTTCTCTTTACATGGTCTGGGTCCTATGCCACAATCAAATGACATATTGACATACACAGGTATTTGTCAACAATTTACACAAAATATCACGCCACAAAGATGGTGGTGACATATGACAGTGACAGATGAATTTCGACATTCGACAGGGAGAATTTGACATTTTACAAGTAAATGTCATTGACTTTTTTTTCGTCAGTACGACATTGACTTATNACTTTTAAAGTAAACTTTTTTTTCGTCAGTACGACATTGACTTATATTTGTCAAAAATGTCACAAATATTTGACAGAGGGATTCTGTCCGTTTTGGAAAAGTAAATCTTTTGTATAAAAATTGTTGACTTATGGCTACGTTTAATGTCAGCGACTCNTTGGAAAAGTAAATCTTTTGTATAAAAATTGTTGACTTATGGCTACGTTTAATGTCAGCGACTCTAGTAGTAGTGAGGATATTGACGTAGTGCTTCTTCCACTAAAAAAATAATACAAACTAAGACAGAATTTCATACCATCCACNAAAATAATACAAACTAAGACAAAATTTCATACCATCCACTGATTTTGGTGTCAAGGAAAAATTTAAAATAAACTGTATATATTTACTATATTTGACATAAAAATGTCAGAAAATTTTGACAAGTGTCAAAAATCCTTGAATATGACATTTTTTTCGTGGCGCGTTATTTTAGCATTTCTGTCAATGTCAACTGTCGATATGTCAATATGTCACCGTCAAAATGTCAGTGATTGTGGCATAGGAC
Source organism: Holacanthella duospinosa (assembly GCA_002738285.1). Taxonomy (NCBI): domain Eukaryota; kingdom Metazoa; phylum Arthropoda; class Collembola; order Poduromorpha; family Neanuridae; genus Holacanthella; species Holacanthella duospinosa. The sequence continues at coordinate 503,222 of NIPM01000026.1, forward strand.
CCTAGTGGAAAGTGAGCACAAGTGTCACATCGACCTCTCGCTATCGCACTTTGATTGATACTTTGAGAAAAACTTTCCCACTACCACCGCTTTAAAGCTCAGCGCTACCGCTAGTTTGAGAAAAAATTTCCGCAGTTACTGCTACTGTGAAAATAAAAAATTGAGCTCTACCGCTACTAAGATCTGTGCTAAAGCTTCGGCTAGTACTTCGGACGAAAGAATTTTCCGTCCCCGCTACTGCTAATTGGTTTATGCATTTTTATCCTTAGAATTTACGACACTGGTTTCTGGATTGGATACGAGAGTCGCTCTAACCTTTTCCGCTTCTTTGAAAAAAAACTTACTTAGCTCCAATACCGCTTAACAACATCTACACTGTCGCTAACACTATTTACTCTGAGAAAATATTTTCTCGTTAGCGCTACTTTTAGAANTTTCCGCAGTTACTGCTACTGTGAAAATAAAAAATTGAGCTCTACCGCTACTAAGATCTGTGCTAAAGCTTCGACTAGTACTTCGGACGAAAGAATTTTCCGTCCCCGCTACTGCTAATTGGTTTATGCATTTTTATCCTTAGAATTTACGACACTGATTTCTGGATTGGATACGAGAGTCGCTCTAACCTTTTCCGCTTCTTTGAAAAAAAACTTACTTAGCTCCAATACCACTTAACAACATCTACACTGTCGCTAACACTATTTACTCTGAGAAAATATTTTCTCGTTAGCGCTACTTTTAGAANCTTAACAACATCTACACTGTCGCTAACACTATTTACTCTGAGAAAATATTTTCTCGTTAGCGCTACTTTTAGAAAGATAGCGGTAGCTACTCTTCCGAATTGAATGATCCCTGTGAGCGTGAGACATCCTCAATCCTGAACCATGGCCATGGTGAAAACAAAAATATTTTGAGAGGGTTTCCGAAGTATCGTCATTGGCAATGGCAACTATCAAATTGGCATGTTCACATTTCACCAAATATCATAAAAAAATTTTTAATTTTCGTAGAATTTCATGTTTTCGCTAAATGGCATAGGGATGAGGGATGATGTTATCACCGTTTAACACGAAGCATTAACAAAATTTAATTGCCGTGAAAGAATAAAAAATTATTATTATTATTTTTCAATAAATTATTTTTATTATTCCTAATCGAGTAATATAAATTCCAAATTAACAATTTCTTAACTCTTAAAATAAATATTGTACTACACAATGCATCTAACACGTAGTAGTATGGCCGACGACGTCATGAATCCAGCAGTCATTCCAGCAAGGGCACTAAGTGATACCGGACCTAGGAGTAATATCGACAAAATGAAGTCAACACGACCTCAACAAGTTGATCATACAGTCAAGGTCCTCCACAAGAAATGTCATGATGAAGAGAACGAAGACAACAGTTGTACGGATACGTTTGAGTCTGAGGATAGTCTACTGAATCTATTCAGCCAACCAATAAAGAAGTGGAAAGAACCACAAAATAAAAGAACGGGTGGTCTCAAACCAGAAACCTTCAATTTCCGTGAATATCTACCTTACAAGTAAAGCTATTACTTAACATATCCAGGCAATACCTAACCAATTAATTGTGTGAGACAAAAAGTAGAGTAGCCTGTGTATTTCTACACTGGGCCATGGGTCTCCTTATCTTACAGGAGAGTTTTTAACNGACAAAAAGTAGAGTAGCCTGTGTATTTCTACACTGGGCCATGGGTCTCCTTATCTTACAGGAGAGTTTTTAATTCACACTTGTCATTATCTCTGGGGATTAAAGCCTCGCTTGGCTACTGTTAGAGTACGAGTCTCTTCACATCTAACCACCGGGCGATACAGAATCCTTTCCACAATTGGTACATTTATGAGTAAAATCCAATAAAATACTTTTGGAATAAATTTTAGCTTGGAATTCCCAAATNGACAAAAAGTAGAGTAGCCTGTGTATTTCTACACTGGGCCATGGGTCTCCTTATCTTACAGGAGAGTTTTTAACTCACACTTGTCATTATCTCTGGGGATCAAAGCCTCGCTTGGCTACTGTTAGAGTACGAGTCTCTTCACATCTAACCACCGGGCGATACAGAATCCTTCCNGTTAGAGTACGAGTCTCTTCACATCTAACCACCGGGCGATACAGAATCCTTCCCACAATTGGTACATTTATGAGTAAAATCCAATAAAATACTTTTGGAATAAATTTTAGCTTGGAATTCCCAAATCGGGCTGCAGCTCACATTCAGAAGCTCATGGGTACAACAAAAGTTCAACTGAGTGATCCATCATATGTCCACACCCTTCAGAGCCGGATCCAGAAGGAGGAGAAACAAAATATGAAGAATGTTGAGATACAAAGAGCCGCAATTGAGCGCGAACGAATTAGTAAATTGTTGATGAATGGGTCCATGGATCGAAAGATGTTGCCTCCAGAGCTCAAAGGCCTCACTAAGCATCCTACATATAGGTAAGATACAAAAAAAAATTGAAAAATAAACTTTATTGAAGTCTGGCTTATTACTAAACTGCGTTACCTTTTGTGCCTCTGCGCACCATCATAAATAATAATACAGGGATAACCAAATTAACCCGGGCCTTCTTTCTTCGCCTTTCACTAAAAACGGCTTCGGGCAGCCGGCACACAATTAGTAAATGTAAGAGAAGTTAGCCGAAATTTTTTTCAATTTATTTAAACACAGTCATACACATTCATACAAATTGATGATTAAAAAATTAAAATACTATCATCCAAATCATTCATTTTGTCACTATCATCTAAATCAATTCTGGAATGAAAAACATTATGACATGGGGGTTTTTCGATTGATCCCAGACCAATAATGTGGATAAAATTTTTTAATTTTTTTGAAATATCCCTGTGATTGACCTGAAGGGAGTAAGGAAGGGAGAAGGGTACATTAGATTACTTTTAATCAACTTACAATCTGATGTCCCTTCTTCCTAACTTCCTTCAGTTCGGTCTCAATCAGAAAAAAAAATTATGAGGAATGAGGGAATACAATTGGTAACCTTGACCTCTCACGTCGTGTGGTCACCGCAGAGAAAAAGTTTGTAAGGAAAAGTTACTCGCGTAATTGAATTGTACAACTTTTGTAGACATCATTTTCAGGTAGAAGTCAAAAAAATTGTACATGATCCGAGACGTAGTGACCACTCAAGGTCACAGGAGAGAAAAATTGTACTAAATAAAAGTTGTTCAATTGCTGATGCCAAACAACATTTGTAGAGGTCATTTTACACGTTTCCAGAAATGACCTGACCTTTGACCTCAAGAGGTCACCACAGAAAAATGTCATTAGGAAAGTCACCGAATCATTCTAAGCAACATTTGCAGACATCGTTTGATCGCTCAAGAGAGACACAAAACGGTTCTGAATTTTTTTTTTGAGCCTTTTGGTTCAATCCAACCGCCAAATTCACTCCCTCTAAATTTTTAAATTCGCGCTATTTATTTGCTGTCTCAATTTTTTTTTGGTGAAAGCTACTTTTTACGGCCGGGGTTAATTTGGTTATCCCTGTATNTCATTCTAAGCAACATTTGCAGACATCGTTTGATCGCTCAAGAGAGACACAAAACGGTTCTGAATTTTTTTTTTTGAGCCTTTTGGTTCAATCCAACCGCCAAATTCACTCCCCCTAAATTTTTAAATTCGCGCTATTTATTTGCTGTCTCAATTTTTTTTTGGTGAAAGCTACTTTTTATGGCCGGGGTTAATTTGGTTATCCCTGTTTTTGAACCTAAGAAAATTTTTACTGCAACTGTTTAACATTACCGTTAGGTTAAAAAATACTCATCTTTAGAGTGNTTTGAACCTAAGAAAATTTTTACTGCAACTGTTTAACATTACCGTTAGGTTAAAAAATACTCATCTTTAGAGTGCGGAGTTTAGTACAGTCCAACTAGTATTTTTGGGACGACTGGAATTTACTTTTGACCCATGCTATTTTCTGGAGAAAGGGGTGCNTACAGTCCAACTAGTATTTTTGGGACGACTGGAATTTACTTTTGACCCATGCTATTTTCTGGAGAAAGGGGTGCTCCAAAAATTATTGCCAGTAAGACTCTTTAAAGCAAATTTTTTTAGATGATACTCTTTACATCAAAATCTTTCTAATACGCTTTCATCTCTCCTCTTAAATTTAAATCAAGTCTCTGCGACATCTAGAAAAAAAGCTACGATTTTTTGAAAATTGTAATTTCGGAACATTCGTTTGGGACACCTAACTTCTCATGTACATTGTCCCAAAAAAATGTTCCGAAATTACAATTTTCAAAAAATCGTAACTTTTTTTCTAGATGTCGCAGAGACTTGATTAAAAAAATTCTCCTCTCTACTTTCGCATAATCTTTCTAAAACATGTAAAGAGTAACATCTAAAAAAATTTGCTTTAAGGAGTCTTACTGGCAATAATTTTTGGAGCACTCNAAAGAGTAACATCTAAAAAAATTTGCTTTAAGGAGTCTTACTGGCAATAATTTTTGGAGCACTCCTTTCTCCATCAAATAGCATGGGTCAAAAGTAACTTCCAGTCGTCCCAAAAATACTAGTTGGACTGTAATATTCTGTTGAATTAAATTTTTTCATTCACAATATTGGTGTAAATATACAGAGTGCTAATTTAAATAATTAGGGTTTTATAGTCATACTCATAACGAGTGATAAAGCCTGGATTTTCTTATGTTGACCTCAAGCACCAAACTGTAGAACTTAGAATTGCAGCTTGAAATTGGGTGGTCGATAAATCTATCATTCTTATCTGTAGCAATTCCACTGAGATTGCGCCCAGCAATTCTTCGGCAATTATTGCTGAAAGCAATTGATATCCGGATGAATTATTGCTGATAAATTATTCCTTCGATCTGGGGTAATGCCATTGGCTAACAATAACACAGAAATTTTAAACTTGTTTAAAATGCTAAGAAGGAGACCTTTTTGAAAAAAATTAAAAAGTGAATTTTTTGTCTTTTCCCACCAGAAACTCCAGCAATAATTGCTAAACTAAGCAATAAAAACCGATTTGCTGGTTCTTTATTGCTTACAGCAATTANTAAAAATCGATTTGCTGGTTCTTTATTGCTTACAGCAATTATGACGACAACAGTCAGCAATAAATTGTTTGCCATCAGGAGTTATAAATGCAATCGTATTCCATCAATCAGCAATTATTGCTTACAATTGCTGAAGTAATTTCTGAGGGGCAATCATTCAGTGGAATCGTCACTCTCAAAAAACTAAAAGTAAATATTATTTACTGGTTTACGCTTTCAAATAACTACAAAAAATTGAAAGATATGACCAAGTAAGATTTTGGACATTGGACATTTGCACAAGTAAGACATTGGACTAAACAATTCAAGTTAAAAACTTCTCAGCCTCGTTGGCATTTTTTGAAATTTGAATGGAGAAAGCAATTTGGACTTATTTAAGTAACTCTTTGTATATAAGTTCTTTCTAATGGTAAACTGAATTAAATTAAATTACGAAAATTAAAAACGCAGAGTAAACCAGATGCTCCTTCGTCTCGACGCCTACAACGAAGCCAGTGAAAATTCAATCAGAAAACCAAAAAAAAAAATTGTACCAGTGGAACCATTCCAGCACAATGGAGGTGAGTACTTCAAACGAATCCACAAGGCTGGAAAGCGAAATTGGATTCCTATCAATCTGAGTATCACCCGAAAGAGATCCAAGAGTCTGCGGCCCAAACTGGAGGAAAGAAGAAAATCCAGTAAACTACCCATTCGACTTCTTTACAAGCGATCCATTTCTGAACTATCCACTTCACAGTCTGATGATTCAAAAACTTCACGCCAAACACTTGCTCATGCTACTAGTGGTAGAGGTATATAAGCAAGAAATTAAAAACAATTTCAATTTACAAATAACCAATCTTACATTTTCAGTTGTAAAGACAATCAAAGAAGTCCTGGAAGAACAAATCCTCATCCAAATTCGAGAGCAACTAAAAACTAGAAGTGGAACACATCACAACTTATACGAAAGGTCAAGTGAGCAAATACGTTTCAGCAGCGCAGGTTTCAAGAAAGGAGACAAATTATACCAACTTATCAGGCACCTATCAACCTCAAATATTACAGCCAACACTCCCTTTGAAAGAATACGAAAATTTTACGGTGTGCGAGAACATGTTGATGTCAAACAGTACAGCCAACCCGAAGATCCCACAATCATCAAATATATAGATGAGGCTGAGGTTCAACCATATATTTTGATGTTATCCATTACCAATAGGAAATTAACACTGATTTAATTTTTTTCATTCTTTTCTAGGACGTAAATCAACTTTTTGCTAACTCTATTCATCTCAACAAACTTTACGAAAGAGAGCAACTTTTTGCTGAGAAGTTTCTCAAAACCCTACGTAAACAGCTTCATTAATTAGTGAATACGTATTATTCTGTATAAATTGATTTGAGAGATATGATACTCGAATAGATTATAATCGTTAAACAATTCACAACTAATAGTACCATATATACAAACTAAATTACCTTTCTGAAAATGATACTGAATGGACTTGTGCGAATGCGACGAAAAATTACTCTATTCGGAATTTTTTCATTTCGTTAGAAGCTGTTTTAAATCTCCAAGGCTAAGGAGACCTTCTTCATCAGAACAAACATCTTGTGTCTTCAATACTTCAAATAATTGTTCTTCAATCGTACTCTTTACCTAAATTGAAGAAATATGTTAATTTATAATTCAAATTGTTTAAATAGTAATCTAAATCTAAAATGTTTCATGCATGCATAGAAACGATGAACAAAGGTGGGTTTCGTTTGACCAATACGATGAACACGTCCAATTGCTTGTAGTTCACTCCCCATGTTCAGAATTGGTTCCACAAGAAAAATATGTGTAGCTTCAACGATATTGAGGCCTTTTGAACCAGAAATAATTGGCAAGAGTAAAGCTTGAATATCATCTCGTTCCTGTAAGGTTTTATCTTAGAATTAATTAATATTAAATTCATTACAAAAAATATATAATATATCTAACCTTAAATCGCTTCAACGCTTTCTGAAACTTTCCTTTGTTCTCTGAACTTTTTAATCCTGAATAACGAATACCATTTTGATCAAGTGCTCGTTGAATAATATCTAGAACAACTACCCACTATAATTAAAAAAAAATATGAGTAATAAATAAAGAAATTAATCACAGTAAATTGAATTTTCTGGAAGTTTCTTACAGCAGAAAATATGAGGACTTTCTCCCCAGGATTGGTGACTTGAAGCTGTAAGAGTTTTTCTACAATTGCATAAACTTTAGTAGAATGACTCCCACGTACATTTGGAATTTCTTGAAGAGAACGAGATATATTCTTGCTCGTCGATGGAATTGCTTTATCCGCTTCACTGTCTTTCATATTATCTTGGCTGCTAAGAAAACAAAAAATAAATCTAGTATGTTACAATTGAATAAAAAATGGTGAAATTGATAGAAGTTATCAACTAATAGTAAATAAATTTTTAGAATTAAACTTTTAGACTTACACAGTTGTGTCAACAAACGAGACTTCACTGACTTTCACTGTTTGTCGACAGAGTGGACAGGGAAAAGAGTGTGCCTGATATGGACACATAGTTTTCACACATTCTGAACAGAAAGAATGGCCACAGGGCAAAACGCACCACTCATGTCCCAGGACGTTATGACAAATCGGACACTCATCTTCATTCAAACTCCCTTTCTTCCCATAACTTCTTTTCTCTAGGTGTTCCAAATACAAGAGTTGACCAATGTGAGTATTGAAATCTGCTTGTGCGGTGATATAATCATGGTTTATTTCATCCAACTTCGGTCGGAGATCGTGTAGAGAAACAACATTTAGTGTTGCAGCCTTTCGATCTCTCTCTTGGTTCCAATCTGAGAGTAATTTACGTTTTTTGGAACCGGAAGGACGCTCATTCTCCATATTTCCACGTAGGATAAGTCGCGTGGTTGCTTGACTCAGTTCATCTACAGCAGAAATCTGATCATAAGTTTTAGTCCACAGGATTCTCAACACCTAACAAAAAAAAATTTTTTTTAGTGCAACAATAATTGTATAATAAAGGTTATTTCAACCAAAACTACCTTGAATTCCTTCTTTATCATATCAAAAAATTTGAGGTGAGTAGCGCCGTCCTGAATAATGTCATCGTCAGTCTTCCGACCTCCTAAAACAAGTGGTTAAATATTAATCGAATTTTTAATGAGGCAAATACTTCGATCNTCGTCAGTCTTCCGACCTCCTAAAACAAGTGGTTAAATATTAATCGAATTTTTAATGAGGCAAATACTTCGATAATAAGTTTGTCGAAGTAGAAGCTTCGTTTAACCAAAAAATTGGTTTTAAAATTAATATTTTGTTGAATTTGTCATACATATTGCTCACAAAATTTCAAAAATCAAAACTTTAGGACAAATTTCAGTTAATTANTTTGTTGAATTTGTCATACATATTGCTCACAAAATTTCAAAAATCAAAACTTTAGGACAAATTTCAGTTAATTATTAAATTTTTTTTTACAATCTATCAAATTTAGGCTTTTTACTAAATGTACGCTTTGGCGAAATTAATTCTCCAATTACATGTTTTTGAACTAAATGTTTTATAAAGCTTATGAGACGCAACAGTGACGGCAAATGTATGGGGAGCAAGTAACAAAAGATCAAATTGAAAAATTATTTAAATTGAGAAAGCTATTCTTNTTCTCCAATTACATGTTTTTGAACTAAATGTTTTATAAAGCTTATGAGACGCAACAGTGACGGCAAATGTATGGGGAGCAAGTAACAAAAGATCAAATTGAAAAATTATTTAAATTGAGAAAGCTATTCTTTGATATTATTATACTGATAAAACATTTGCAAATATTTACCCATATTTATCATTATTTGCTAATGATTACCGTTATTTATCCTCATTTACCATTGCTAAGATANGACGGCAAATGTATGGGGAGCAAGTAACAAAAGATCAAATTGAAAAATTATTTAAATTGAGAAAGCTATTCTTAATGATATTATTATACTGATAAAACATTTACAAATATTTACCCATATTTATCATTATTTGCTAATGATTACCGTTATTTATCCTCATTTACCATTGCTAAGATAAGTAATAATATTTACCGTTTTTTTCTGAACAATTGTCATCGGAANAAGTAATAATATTTACCGTTTTTTTCTGAACAATTGTCATCGGAATATTTAGTCAATCTAGCAAAAGTATGGAGCTGCTTCAGTGCTTTCTCTAAATCCGATTCATTCCACATTCTTATTTCGCTAGAGAAAGTTATAAGTCCGGCATGATCTGTAGTTTTAATTAGTTCCTCTTCTTCTTGCATAAGTGCCATATGCTCCTCCTCCTTCGTGAATTTCGTTCTATCACCAATTAATTTGAGTTTCTGCCGATTTCTTCCAGTTCGAGCGAGTCCTTCTTTTATGTCTGCTTTGTCAGCACTATAAATAAGCTGTCCATATTCCGTAAACTTGTCAAAATTGACGCATAGGCGGCAACGGTAGTCAAACGTAGCTCCCGTTTCTTTGTGTTTTCGAAGATGACAAGCAATTGAAGACTCCACCAAAGATCCACTGTCAATAGATTGCAATTCTTCCAAATCGTCAAGTATGGTATCACGCAGAGACTCAAGTTCTGTAATCTTCTCAATCATTGCATTTTCGAAGCTCGAAATGTTAATAAATCTGTTAAATATGTACAGAAACATTTAAAACACAAAATATTGTGAAGGACAGCCTCAATTGTAGAGATGTTGCGAAGCTTCGAAAATTCAAAGACATAGATCGAACTCTTCGAATTTTTTGGATATTCTTCGATCGAAATTTCGAAGGTGAAAATTTCGTATTTTAAGCGCGGTGGATTTACACACGTGTTCATTCATTTCATAAAATTACATCACTCGTCGTTCTTTGTTTGAAAATTTAAAGAGTAAAAACAGAATTTCTAATTTTCATGTTTTTGAATTAACTTTACTCAAAAAAAATCATCGCGTAACCTTCGATAATAACGGGTGCAGCGGAAAAAAAGGGACTGACGTAAATTGAGAATTTACTATTACTAATCGCGCGAATTTCATATTAGTAGTATTTTTTTTTGGATTAAGCGGGATTTTGTATTGTGGAAAACGGGTTTCCTAATTTCCCTAGTAATACCACTGAGGAAATGACAGCATCACAACAAGAAGTTCTTAGAATTCGTTTCGGACGACTGATTGAATCCAACCCGGGTGTTACGAAATTGGAGGTTGTTAAACATTTTCAACTGGAAAATATTCGTAAGCAAACAATTTATAGGATAACCAAAAGGGTTGAAAATGGAATCCCAATGGAAAAAAAAAGTTGGTTCCGGCAAAAAGCCCAAAATTACGACGAAAGAGAAAGTCCGTAAACTGGAAAAGCTTTTTGAAGAAAGCGACAAGATTAGTCAACGGGACGCAGCAAAAAAATTCAAATGCAGTCATCGACATATTCTACGGACACTACAAGACAAGACCAACATCAAATGTTTCAGAAAAGTCGATCCCCGGAGTACACGGAAGAGCAAATTCTCAAAGTGAAAACTCAGTGCCGAAGATTATGCAGAAATTCTCAAAAAAAAAGTTCATCATTGACGACGAACATTACTTCCCCTTAAGCAAAGCTCTTATTCCTGGAAACAGTAAATATTACTCCACAGACAGGCAGAGTACTAGTCCAGAGGTAAAACTAAAATTTAGACACAAGTTTGAAAAAAAAATTATGATTTGGATTGCACTTTCACCGGATGGAATCAGTACTCCTTACTTCATCCCATCAGGCCTCGCCATTAATCAGAATATTTATAAAACTCAGTGTCTTGCAAAGAGACTCATCCCATTCATCGAAAAATATCATTCGGACGGCAATTACATCTTCTGGCCAGACAAAGCATCTTCTCATTACGCGAAATCCGTGATTGACTTTCTCCAAGAGAAAGTCGTTCATTTTGTACCAAAGGAAGAAAATCCAACCAACTTACCCCAAGCCCGTCCAATAGAAGATTTTTTTGGTTATTTAGATCAACTAGTGTACAGAGGTGGTTGGAAAGCCACTGACACTACTGCTTTAATGAAAAGAGTGAAGTAATTGCTTGAAACAAGTGGACATATCAGTCGTCCGAAGGAGTATGGAGAAAGTTCGCAAACTATTGCGCGCCTGTGCCGAAAATGGACCATACTCTATCAACCATTAGTGGAACCGTAAGGCAAATATTATGCTTTATCGAATGGAATCACATTCGGAATTTTATATTTGCAGGAACTTGATCAAAATATGAAATTTACATCAGTCCCTTTTTTTTCCGCTGCACCCGTTACGTAAGAAACATCTGAATCTGAATCGGAAGCTATTCCAAGCACATCTCAAGGTATTTTGATTATTATATAAATAAATAAACCTTAGCTACATACGCTGTTCACCGCGTTTAGTCTGTACGACAAAGATAATTATCAGAAAATCTGATAATTTAATTTGTTTATGTAGAAATAAAATTCTAACTTTTCCATTCCCGAAAAAAAATTCCCTTCGCAACATCCCTATTTAATAGCATACTTGTTCGCAAAGGAGCCATGCGCATTTTTCTTTGACGCATAAACTGATAAGTCATCCTTTATCCTATCAACCAAAGCTTGTCCTTTGTCATCTCGAATTGCATTTTGAAGGACAGACACCCACCAAGAAGTATTTTTACATTTAAATTGATCACGAATCTCTTCCACAGCGCTAGTAGCTTTCTGTGTCGCAATGTGAGCAGTCTTCACTCCATTGGCATGATTCTCCAAATATTTGGCACGCAATGCTTCTGCGTCTGAACGTAGCCTATCATCTCGAAGAGTAAAAGGAACTCCTGGACAATTCATGTCCAACAAATCTGCCAAATTCTCTAGTGTGTGGAGCATCTGTAGAAGTAAAATCAAATCCAGTGTAAAATCAATAGACGTAGATAACAAAAGCAATGTCGACTTATTACACATACTTGTAAAGTGTCAGTGGAGAATAACTTTTGGTGTTTTACAGCTAGCTGAAGAACTTCTCTGTACTTATCAGAAGCAAAAACATACTCTTCTAATAGCCAATGTATTCCAGCAGAACCTGGAATTGTATTCTATTTAATAATTCCTACTAAATAAGAATTACTTATTAGTGTTGCCGCTATCCACAACGAATTGTGGATCGGCCAACCTGTGGACTAGCATCGACGATATATCCGCCGATCCATGAGCAGTGGTAAATGAAATGTGCGCCAGAATTTTGTAACATGTCTGCTTTTGTAATGAAGAAAGTTGACAGGAATGTTTCATTCTTTTAAACAAACCCATTACAATAGTATTCGAGATTTCTTGTCATACTTTTGTTTCATCTTTAATTATTAATTAAATTAATAACCTTACTCCAATTGAACTTACCGTTTAATGATGCCACAATAGCTCTGTGATCCTCTCCACATTGAATTTTTGTTTTTTGAATGAGCTGACTCAGTAAATCCTCCATTGATAGGGTTTCATTTAAATTCTTGATAGTCAAAGAATGGCCCTTCACAAGTTGCGGATGACAGCAAGCTTGACGCAATTCTAAAAATGGTGCCAAAAGCTACAAACAATAGAGCAATAATTATTATTGGAATTTTGTTTAAAAACAACTTTTTGGAACCAATGAGGCAATTCCCGACGTCTTGGTTAAACAAACTCAGTAATATCCTCAATATTTTTAGATTATTTGTTAAACTTAATTTTCTTTAAATTATTAACTCAAACGTCGAAGACGGTGCGATTAACAATGCATGTGATTGACGCGAGTTTAGAGCACTTAATAGANTTATTAACTCAAACGTCGAAGACGGTGCGATTAACAATGCATGTGATTGACGCGAGTTTAGAGCACTTAATAGACTGTATATTAGGTTCGCTTGTCTGCCTAAAATCTCATATTTAAAAGTTTTCTTCATTAATGATTCATTTCTGTTGACAGAAAAAAGGATTTGCGCATTTAGTACTATTTTTCNTTATTAACTCAAACGTCGAAGACGGTGCGATTAACAATGCATGTGATTGACGCGAGTTTAGAGCACTTAATAGTCTGTATATTAGGTTCGCTTGTCTGCCTAAAATCTCATGTTTAAAAGTTTTCTTCATTAATGATTCATTTCTGTTGACAGAAAAAAGGATTTGCGCATTTAGTACTATTTTTCNTTTAAAAGTTTTCTTCATTAATGATTCATTTCTGTTGACAGAAAAAAGGATTTGCGCATTTAGTACTATTTTTCGAACTAACCAACTTTGGTTTTAAAGTTAAAAAAATTCATAATTTTAACCAAGCCACCCTGTTTGTACTCCAATCAGTATACTCTAATCACAATTTCACCTCATGAAGTGTTCTTCTTTCTAAAGTTGAAAGACGGACAGTTAGCCCAAGTTGACTATCTTGGCAAATCTTTTGTATCTTTTGTAAGATTTTGTTACTACAGACATTGTAATATCGTTTGTAGAAATGAGCTTCAACTGGTGAGAAATTGAGCCAATGAATAATTTGACNAAAAAAAAAAAAAAAAAAAAAAAAAAAAACAGAAGATTAATACTGACTTCAAAATTGGAGTTATCTGCAATTTCACAAACCTGATCCAGCACATGAATTTTTCCTGTTCGCCAAATCATGGTACCAAACAATTTGTACAACAGAGAAATTTCTTTCCGATAAAATGGTTCCGTGACGAGCATACCCCACCAAAATGCGTCATTGAAAGGAAAAAATCGTAGAAATGAGAACAACCCATAGAGATCTAAGAAAATTTCCTCCAAATTGAAAATATTGAGCAATTCCAAGCACAATACTTTTGTTTTAACTACCTTGAAGGCTTTTGCTGATTGGTGTTCCAGTCACACACCAATAATGTTCCGCCTGAAGCTTCCTTGCCATATTAGACGTAAGAGTGGAAATACCTTCTATCATTTGTGCTTCGTCTAGACAAACCCTCCACCAGAAAATCGAAGGTAATGGAGACGGTGTAGTGAGAAAACGCTTGGGATTACGAAATCTAGAAGAAATAATTCATAAAAAAAAAGTCGTGAATGATGGGCCATCATTGATGGGCCATCATTGATGGGCCTAGACATACTTTCGTCCTTCAGTGCTGTTGATATGAGGTAGAGCCGTGTAGTGTATTTCAGAAGAAAGCACACTATATGTAGTAATGATGAGATCATACTTAGCTAGTTTTGATGGAGGTACATAGCCATGTTTTGACATTCCTCTGAAAATCAAACCAATAAAATATACAAGATGTAAATCAATACAAAATAGGAAAGTTTCTATTAAACTTTAACAGAAACATACTTGTAAAATAAAATTTTGAGCCCTTCCTGTTTCACATGACGCTGAATCTCACTAATCCATTGTTGTGCGATTGTTGGAGGTGTAATTATCAGAGTTGCCTTCGTTGGAATTGGGGGCTGAAAGAAAAACGTGAAAACGATAATAATTAATCAGAACACCATTGAATTATAATTAAATTGAATATAAATACCGCTTGAGCTGTACAATGTGGGCAGATGTAATTGTCCACCTTCACACTTGTTGGATGATTACCTAATCCAACACAGGACGTGTGTTGAGAACTACCACAGGATATACAAGTCACCACCTGAGGAATAATACAGGCTCATTTATCATATTTTTACCCTACAAAATATGGTTGGTTNGGACGTGTGTTGAGAACTACCACAGGATATACAAGTCACCACCTGAGGAATAATACAGGCTCATTTATCATATTTTTACCCTACAAAATATGGTTGGTTACACATCATATTTTTTTCCATGTCATAGTTCAGCAATGCAAAAAATTAATTTCATTTTCTCGACCTTTCTTCTGTATCGAAATTCTCAAACCGATTTTGAAAATGCAAAGAATCACACCGCACACCCCAAATCCCTTTCATATGGGCAACAATGGATAAAGTGAGAACTTGAGTAAGATGAACCTACAATGTCCACTTTCTCTCTCGTTGCCCATATTAAAGACATGTTTTTGTACGACCGACTAATTCCGGATAAAAAAAAATTCAAGCACTTTAGTTTTGCCTCTTGTGTCCCGCTGCAATTTTTACTGATATGGTCGTATAGCTTCGGCAAACGTGGAGAAAGAGGATGCGAACAAAAAAGATAAATTACCCTGTATAATTTATAATAATATAGTTGCTCAAATTTGACAATTTGTGCGATGCATTGTTCAAATAAGAAGGCGNGCTTCGGCAAACGTGGAGAAAGAGGATGCGAACAAAAAAGATAAATTACCCTGTATAATTTATAATAATATAGTGCTCAAATTTGACAATTTGTGCGATGCATTGTTCAAATAAGAAGGTGAAATTTTTGAAAAACGATTTTGAAGAAAATCAGAAATTGATTGTAATGTCAAAATTTTGCACACATTATGGACTTCTCAAGCTCCTGAATATTGTAGCTACGAGAGTTAAGTTAACTTTTCTTACGTTAAANACTGATATGGTCGTATAGCTTCGGCAAACGTGGAGAAAGAGGATGCGAACAAAAAAGATAAATTACCCTGTATAATTTATAATAATATAGTTGCTCAAATTTGACAATTTGTGCGATGCATTGTTCAAATAAGAAGGCGAAATTTTTGAAAAACGATTTTGAAGAAAATCAGAAATTGATTGTAATGTCAAAATTTTGCACACATTATGGACTTCTCAAGCTCCTGAATATCGTAGCTACGAGAGTTAAGTTAACTTTTCTTACGTTAAAAAGTGTCGCAAAAGTGTAATTTGTGAGAGTTTTAAAAACTAGTGCCAGATTATCGCTTTCTTACTTGAATACACTGTATATAGTTTTTAATTTTAATTTTCCAAACCACAAAATGATCTCGTACCTGAGACTGAGATTCATCTTTTATGTCCTTTCCACAAATGCACTCAAAGTAAGCTTTCTGTCCAATGTTCGGATTAAAAAATTGTCCATGGAATTTGTGTGAGACGGAAGCAAGTTTGGATGCATTGTATTCTTCTAAAGCAGCATCATACATTGGCTTCACCCTATCATATGTCCCTCCATTTTTCTTTTTACTCCTTCCTTTTGTAAGTTCCTTCGACTGAGGTGGTGGTCCTTCTAATAAATTGTCTACTTTAATTGTTTTCTGCTTCTTATTAGACTTCGCTGTCAGTCTCCGTTTCCCTGGTTTCTTCCTTCGCTTCGTCACTCTTTTCTTGGCTACAAAGTTCTCTTCATTTACCTCATATTTTCTCCTCTTTTGTGGACTCCTTGTACTGGAAGTCTCAGGGTCCTGACCTTTGCCTTCGTCACAAATTATTTCAAATTCGCAAGGAGATTCACCACGTTTGATTGGCATCACTTCATACTCTGACTCAATGAGTTCATCGGCTTCATCGTCCAATAATGAAGGTTTAGGGTTGAGTATGATCAAGGAAAGGACTTCCACAGTTTTTCCGAGACCCATCTCATCTGCTAAAATTCCTCCACTCGGTAGACAAGGCAAAGTTGGTTTTTTGAAGCAGACGTAGGCAACAAATGGGTTGAAAAAGCCTGAAACTTGGGTATCATCTTTATAACGTTTCAGTTCCACGGTAACGTACATGCTGTTGAGGATGGAATCAATAAGTGTCGAGGAAGAGTCTGTCATGTTGTAATCTGGTAAAACTCCTTCGCGGCAAAGCATCCAATTAACAGCTCTCATCTGGTAATCGCGCAGGCGTGGAAGAATATTGGGAGGTTGTAAAGAGAATTGCGGAATTGGAAGATTCTCTACGTCGTGGTATTTCTTCACTTGTCCATAGAACCAGTCGATGTCTTCTTTCTTTTTATTCTCGGAAGCAACAGAATCTAAAAAATTATGATTTTCAAAATATCACAAAGTTTCATACTTTTCTCCTCTTTTGACGTCTAAATTCTGAGTAATTAACCAATACAACGAGTTAAGTCTTACCATGTGAGGTGTTAAGTTGGAAAACGTAGTCAAATGCACGGATGAGATACTTGTATGCGTTAGATCTCGATGGGATTTCGCTAATGGAATGGTCCAGAATTACAGCACTCTCCAACAAAACTATGTCTACATTGAATTCAGATGTACTGGCATTGAACTCGCTGAAACTTAGTTTAAAGGTATTTTTGGACCCCAATCCTGTCAATGTAGGAGAAAATGTTATAAAAGTTGAATTTAAAAAAAACTTGAATTTCAGAATCCATTCGTACCTCGGAGAATATCAGTTTCCACACCATTCAAATCCACTGTTGTGCAGTGATATTCTTGGTCAATGTATATAAATCTTCGAAACTTATCCATGTTTTTTAGACCTTTTGGTTTTGCTATTTTAGCTGCTTCTTCGTCTGCAACCGGCTTTTCTGTCTTGATGATAAGGACAGACCGGGTTGGGACATTACTCAAATGAAGTACAATTTCAGTTAATCCTGGATATACTTCTCCTATGGTATACTTGGTGTAGCTCTGTTCTTGTTCTTTTGTGAGTATAAATTTGATTCGACCTAAATTATACCCATCCACACCTGGATTGAATTCTTCGGTGGCGGCACTGTTTGTCGATTGCTCAAATGAGATGACACACTTTTGTCCAATACCGTCACTAGAAATGACTGATTTAACCGCTTTGTATTCCCCGTTCGGGTCAACTACTCTTTGGATAACACGTGGAGTGAGTTTAGAAGTATCATAGTACCGTGCCTTTCGCGAGACTTTCAATTTCTTCTTCGGTTTGATACTAAGTCGACCGCGTCGTGACCTGAAGGAGTAAAACACATTATAATGTCCCCTTGATTTCATCGTTTGGGCTCGGACAAGATGTAGTGTGTTTACATGATTTTTTGGCTTATTATACCTGACAACTACTTTGTCTTGAACTTTCTTTCATGAATATGAAACTCTCAGTAGGAATGTCGCGAATATTCGCCCACAAATATGTGATTTTTTGGTTATCCATTTCGTGTAGCATTCGCCAATTTTTTGGTAAAATTTGGCGAATAATTAAAATATGAAAGCATCCATGTTCAAAAAAAAATGTGCGTAATATTATGTAATAATTTATTTAGAAAAAAAAAAAAAAAAAAGAATTAGGAATGTAATTTATGAAAATGAATTAATCATTTAACTACCAATATGAAAAAAAAAAAGTAGCAGGCTTCTCTCAGATTAAAACGTTTTGATAAAATTCAGTTTAGACAAGTCGTTTTACGTTCTACTTTTCTAAGATTGATTCTTTTGAACTGCCTATATTATGCCTATATGACGTTTATCCAAATGTAGGATAAACAAAGATCTAGCAGCCCGCTGCTGGATCTAAAGTTCACTAGATTTAGCAGCGTGTAATAAATACTAAAATACATAACGTGTGCGAAACTCATGAACCGACTTATCGGCTTACCGAATTCGTTACGCGAAAATGCTGCCTGTAGAACTCCGGGCTGGAAAATTCGGATTAAAGATAATCCGATTTAAACAACCCTCGGCTGGTAAGGCTTAAAAATTTGACCATTGTTTAAAAAAATTGAATTTTTTCAAAAGTTGGTGGGTGCGTATTAAGATTATCACCAAACTGTATGACTTTTTTTTATCATTAACGACAATGATGATGAAATTGTAAGGACTAGAAGTTGTTACATGGCGAATGTGAAATTTCAATGAATTAGTTAAGCCAAGGAAAATACATACTTTTGAAGTTGCTCATTTTGATGATTAAGTCGGATAGAACGATCTCCAAAGGATCTAGTTTCAAGATTAGCATCCAACAACGCCGCACTTGGCTGGAAATCAACGTCAGAATTGCCGTCGGAATCGTGAGAATAATCCTCTGAATCATCGTCTGAATAGTAATTGACTCTGCGGACGGATCTTCTACGACTCGTCCCATTGTTGGAGACGGCAACACGTGCAGAAGGTGCAGATGTGGATGAAACTCTTGGGATGTTAGATTCCTCGTCACTCGAGGAAGATGATGGTGCCATCATATCCACATTGTTTGTAATTGGTTGGAATAAAGAAGAACGAGTGAGTATGGTTGCACTGCCACTTTCAATAATTGCGAAATCCAGAGTCGAGTCCTCTTCAGATGTCTGATTATCCTCAGCAGAATCCATAAACGTAAAGGAAACCTCGCCATTTTCATCTGTAACTTCTTGAAACCCATAAACGGCTGTAGTTCTTTCCCTGGACGCTGATGAAGTACTTGGCAGATCCATTGAACTAGTTAGTAGAAGTGAATATATGAATGTATGAAGACGACCAAATATAATGCTTTGATTAGGTTTTGCTCAACCACGATAATCTACAAACCATAAGAAAATAAGGATTAGGGAGCAGCCTAGGAGGATTCAGTGATCAATAATCTAAAATTTTAAGTAAAGCCTGCCAGTGTTGATAGTTATTTAGGGTTTTAATCAACCAAAGGGGCTCAGCTCTTACTCCCCCATAAGAACCTACCGATAGGAGTAAAGCACCGTCCGCTGATTGTTATCAGACCTATGTATCAGCCCATTGCATACTGTTTAATGGTTTAAAAAAAAAGGAAATTTTTTTGATCATCTTCAATCTAGGAGACTAAGCGAATGTTTTGATATAAAAAATAGCCAAAGAACAAGCAGCGGCACAAACTATTGGCCCTCTCAGTAGTGTACTTCGATCTCCTAAATACATTTGACATTACATTAGGACAAAACCTGTCATCTATACCTCTAATGAAATAAAAGTAAACTTTACCTTTGTCATTAATGATTTGACTCACTTTCTTACTTCATAAGGAGCGTTATCACACGACAGAGTCAAAAATTAAAGTAATTAGACAATGGAAGAATAGACTTAAAACGTCGATCACTCTGATTTCATTGCGTGACTAAATCACATTCGTCACTTGTTGTAATCTAAATCGAAATTCTAAATCCAATAAAAATTCAACAAAACGATAGAATTCGATTATTATAGGTTGATTTTAGTTTATTGACGTTTCCATTTTGCCTTTAAGCTGTAAATAGTGGAATCTTCCAGTCCATAACACTACGGAAAAGTATCAGAAGGAACTTTTTTGCTAACTCTACCATCCGATCAACCAATGAGTCATAGAAAATTCAGATTTANAAAAGTATCAGAAGGAACTTTTTTGCTAACTCTACCATCCGATCAACCAATGAGTCATAGAAAATTCAGATTTAATTTTGAAATCATAATTGTAAAATTTCTGAGATGGAATCCTCCTAACTCTTATTCAAAAATTTTAACAGTCTTTTATTATTCAAAATTCTTATTTAAACATATATTTATCTTTTACCAGAAAGTCAAAAAGTATTATATGCTACATCATTAATGTATTAATTCATTGGTTTATTAATTTAGTAAGTCCCCTTCATTGTTGGAAAGAAAATTTTTAAATCAAGTACGTTTTTGTTTGGTTGAAATTAGTCGTTAAAATAATTTGATTTTACTTTGATTTTAATTTGATTTTTAACGTTAGTCTAGTTGGAATATTGAACATTCTAAGCTTTCTAAGAAAAAATTCATCAAATAAATTAAACTATACTACTTTTGATTTTTGAAAATCATAAGCATCCAAGTTGATGGATTATTTGTATAATAACCAATCCTTTCGAATTTGAATTCAGTCATACGTCAAACGACCCAAATAGCATGAAATATCACTTGTGGTAGTGGCAGTAGATTTAAATTAAAAAATAAATTTTATAAATATCAAAAAAAAAATTTTTTTTTNATCACTTGTGGTAGTGGCAGTAGATTTAAATTAAAAAATAAATTTTATAAATATCAAAAAAAAAATTTTTTTTTGTTAGAATTTTTTTTTTTGTTAGAATTTATAAAATTTATTCTGAACGGTATATTTGATGAAGTCATACCAAAACTTCATCAAAGATACTGTTCAGAATTTCAGCAAGTAATGCCTCAATCGATCAGAAAAATTGTCTAGATTACTCATGAATCATATAATACTGGCGCTTTGATGTAATTTTACAAAAAATATTATCGAAATGATATTTTTCATTAAGTGTATTAACCTAAAAATTTTCGAAGAATTATAAAATTATTAATTTTTTCCGAAATATTCACAAAACTAAATGTTTTTAAATGATTATAAACGGTTGAACGGATGAAAGATTCAAATGGTAGAATATTGAATATGTAGGTAGTACTTATTAGAGACCAACAAATAAGAAACATAACTTTAAAAATTATAACAATTGATTTATTTTAAATGGTCGTTCAATTTTATCATTAATTTTAAATCGAAATTCATCATTCCCTAATCCTACACTAATAAAGTTAAAAATATTACTAAAAAATCAAAAATCAATTTCTACTTCCAATTTAAAAATTCAAATAATGATAATCAAATATTGACAGTGTTCAGTCAAAACTGCAAATCTATACAGATTCTTCATAGTGAAACTAAATTAAAAAACAATCCAAATAATTTTAATAAATATTCGAATTATATTTTTTTTTTCGGATATTATCGAAGTTACAACGGTGGTACAAAATCAGAGATAAAAGCGTAATTCAAAACACAAAACAAAAACGATTATAATCAATTTCGAAAGGGTTTAAAGTATTCCCGCGGAAAGTGACAAATAAATCATTTTTTCTCAATGAGGTGATGTGAGACGATGTGATAAATTTCATGTGACATTAAGTGACGTAACATAATGTCACTTATTGTTGAGTGTAAATATTGTAATAACAAACACCTTGTTCTTATGATTATGATCAGATTCTCAGGTTACCTGGATTTTCATTACATCATTCATACACCTGTTGTTTAACTCTCTTCCTCATTCATAGAATTTTCTATTGTTGAATCTTGCCTTGACTCCTCCGCTCTTGCTGTTGTTGCCTCACCCCAACAATTTTTGCCTCGAGCACTTATTTTAGTTACATCTAATTTATTAAATTATAAAACCGTTTGTTTAAAAAAAAAATAATTTATAAATTTACAATAATTTGACATTCCATATTATTGTCCATGAGAATCATCCAAATATGCATTTAGTTTAGTAAAAGTTAGAAAATTTATAAATAAATTTAATTTGTTTTTCTTCTTCGGCTAGGGTTGTCTACGAACCTAGTCATCAAGAAAAATGTCAGCAATGTTAGGACCTAGTGACTATGTCCTAGAATCGGTGAACTTGTACTACACAGGACATGTAAGTACTTTGATTTTCGTAATTTTTGAAAATTTTAAATAGAATTTTCAAAAGTTTCCTAAGATCCTTACAATTCTCTACATTTATATTTATATTTCTACACTTTTTATTGTTTATTTTTAATTGGTTTAGGTTGAACCTATAACATGGGTCAAACAAATTACTGGAACAACTAGAACTGGAACAATACTTCGTGATGTATCTTTTGAAGTTCATTCTGGTGAAATTATGGCCATTTTAGGATCAAAAGGTATAAACTTTCCATTGTTTTAAACTCATCTCGATATAAGTTGACAGTTAATCAATTCAATTGTAAAATGATAAGTGATTCCTATTGGAAATTTGATGCTGAATCGAATGCGCTAAGGTCCTAGTAGCCCTTCAAGTCGTTACGCTTACAAAGATATAAGCGCCAAACTTAATCAAAAAGACCGTTTCTACGAAATTAGGTACTAAAGTTTTAAACTCATCTCGATAAAGTTAACAGAGAGTCAATTCAACTGTCAACAAAATTTGTTCATATTGACAATTGCACCATGCCTGCGTTACAAATTGGATTCATTTTTTATTCCTAATTGTTGTTTCAAAGGAAGTGGAAAGAAAGCACTACTGGATGTGATTGGTTGCAGAGGCTATGGACCGAAGAAAGGTTACATTCTACTAAATGGTGTCACAGTCAACAAACGATTATTTCATGTACAAAAAAAAAACAAATTCTTTTTTTATAAATTTTAAATTGATTAATTAATGAAATGTGTTACTTTCTAGTCAGCTGGAAGCTACTTAAATGGTATTGGCGATGAATTTTTACAACAAGGACTCACTGTTTATCAAACTCTTCACTATGAGGCTAGTTTTACGCTTAACGTACCGTCTGCTGTAAGAAAAATCCGAGTAAAACAAATTTTATCGGATGTTGCTCTGAGTGAGTCAACGTTAAAAAAATAATATTTAAGTTCCCTATTAAATTTTTTGATATTTTTTTTTTGATAAATTGATAATTTTGATAAAAGATGCAAATTAAGACTTTTTAAAATAATTTTTAGCACAATCCACTGGAACAAATGTAGACCATCTAACAACATCAGAAAGGAGGAGGCTATCACTAGGTGTACAACTTATGAAAGATCCAGTTGTTCTATTGGCAGATGAACCCGCATGGGGTCTTGACCCTCTCAATACATATTTTATTGTCTCAATTCTATCCAACTATGCCAAAAAATATGGACGAATTGTAATCTTAACAATGGAGAAACCAAGATCGGACATTTTCCCATTTCTAGATCGTGTCACTTATCTATGTCTGGGAGATGTGGTTTACTCAGGAAATACACGACTTATGCTAGATTATTTTAGAACCATTGGATTCCCTTGTCCAGAAGTAGAGAATCCATTGATGTACTACTGTAAGTTTTTTTTTTTTTAATTTTGATTTCCGGTTTGAGAATAATGTGCAGGTTGCGGGTGATGTTGATTTTATTTCATATTTAGTATGTCTGGCGACAGTTGATAGGAGATCTCAAGAGAGGTTCATCGAATCCAACAATCAAATAGGGCTCCTCGTAGAAAAGTTCAAATCTGAAGGGAATTCATTTCGAAAAGTTGGTGGAACATTTAGTCCACTTGAAGGTAGAGGATCCGCTACTCCGCTTCATGCTTTAGGAAGACCTTCAGTTCTAGCAGTAATTAAAACTATCATCTTGTAAGTAATTCTTGTTTTAAATTTAGGAATTAATGAAACTTAGGTTAAGATTTACTAAATAATTGAAGGAAATTGATTGATTCTGTACTTAAACTTTTCCAAACAGACGAAATACTGCAAGTACTTTCATGTTCAGTTGGAAAGGTTTGGAAAATATTTTTTTCAATCTAGTATTCCTACCCTTCTTGTGCTTCATTCTCTGGATTTTCTATTTTGGAGCACAGGTACTTTAATTTCTGAAATGTTTCTTTTTTTTAAGAAATTTAGAATGAAAATTTTAAATAAGTCAGTCTGTCTTACAGAATAATTACCAACATGCTTATGTTACACAAAATGGACTTATTCTCAATATTTTACTTGTAACATATTCGTCAGGAATTTGGTCAACCGTGATAACTTGTGAGTATACTAAAAGTAAATATTCAAAATTAAATGTGTTGCGGATACCCGGCGCCTAAAACTCTACCAGGTAGACTATCCGCCGGATACCGGATACTTGAAAGGTATCCGCGCGGATAATTTTCTAGACAATTTCTTCAAAAATCCTAAAAAAATGAATCAATAATTTTATGAGATTTATTATACAGGAGTACTATATTAAATGTGTGTATTAGAGGCTTTGAAAATTGACTCCTGCACGTTCGCGTGAAATGCGTCAAAATGCATCTTGTTTTAATAAAAATTATGTGCAATACGAGCTTAATCAAGCAAGCATGCCGGATATCCGTTATCCGGCAATCAAAAAATGCCGGATATATGATATCCGGCAAACCTGCCGAATATACTATCCGCAACATTCCTATCAAAATCAATTAGTATATTATGATATTAATAATAATTATTATTTTTCAGTTGGAACACACCGAGATCGTTATTATCAAGAGTCCCGTGATGGTCATTACTCTGGTCCTACGTTTATATTTTCATATACAATGGCAAGTATTCCGTATTCTCTTGTTACATGTCTCATTGGATCCAGGCTAGCATTTGAGTAAGATTCTTACACTATAATGAACGTAGTATACAGAAAAACATTAAAATAACTTGCTAAACATGACTGATTTTGTTGTATTGCAGATGTAGCGGGTTGTCGGAAACCGTTGATTGGCTCCTAATGTTCTGTGTTATATTTTCAATTCATATATTGGGACTTCAACAAACATTACCAGTACTTCTCATTCTAAAGGAAGAACTTTTTGCTGCTGCAGCAATGATGGGACTTTCAGGAGGAACAATTATATTGGCAAGTGGAACAGTACGAACTATAAAAGGACTTCCTGATTGGCTTTACTATTTAACATTCGTTACCCAACCTCGCTATGCTGGAGCATTTCTAAGCCAACAAATATTTTCACAGTATGATCAAGGTCTCCCCGTTTTAAGAAATATTACAAGATCCTGTGCTATATATGCATGGAGTGAGGGTTGTGTCTATGTCAATGGGACACACTACCTCACCGAAAGATATTACCATAATGCAGAACGAGATGATCTAAATTATTTTTTAAATCTTGGTCTCTGCTTTGCTTTTCCAATTCTTGCTTTTATTTTTAATATAATTTTTTACAGTTTGCCATTACCAGCACTTGTCAAATCAAAATTTCGTGAATGATTTCATTATTCATGTAATATTATGCCAAAATAGCATCTAACAAAATATATGATATATTATTATAATTAATCAATTTCGGGGTTTACAGTACAAGGAAAAGATAAAATTGATTTGACTGCAATATCTAATTATTTTACAACAGCAAGCTTTAATTTGTTAAGGATTTTGTAATGGATAATTTGTTGTCAGGTAAAACCTTTAGACAATTTATTTTTTATCACAATATAAATTTAAAACTAAAATCCATAAGGTGGGAGCCAATAAAATGCAAATTTTGATAATGATAAATTATTTCATGATTTTTTATCTTCTAGTAACTAAATAATTCTGAAATTCCCTAAATATTAATACTTTAATATGACAATTGCCAGACAAATTAAGAGCAAACGAACTCATTCTAACCTCAAGAAATATTATGGAGATTTTTACCGATAGATTTCTTAAGCAACAGCGACAGCTGATTTTTGCATTGGTTTCAAGTCCGTTGAAACTTCAAAGACACAGCTGGTGGCGTCCACAATATCTTGAAGCGACACCCCATCCGCAATTTCCACAAGTGTGAGTCCTTTTTCTTTGTCAACAGTGAAGACACACTATTTACGGAAAATTATATAAAATATTTTAGTTTAGTATCATAAGAATGTTACTTTATTACTAGTAGGACCTACCAACTCAGTAATAATCATGTTGACACAATGTTTTCCAGTGAGTGGAAGGGTACATTTGTCAATGATTTTCGGAACACCACCCTTAGCAGTATGTTCCATAGTTACGATCACCTTAGTCCCAGCACCGGCAGATGAAACCAAGTCCATTGCTCCACCCATTCCTTTCACCAATTTACCCTATAATATCAAGCCACATTTATTGATTATTCTGACTGAACAATCAAACTAAAATTTAAAAGTTGAAAGCCATGTAAAACATTTTTTTACTACAGTGCACGACTGTTATAAGATAACCCTTCTGTCGTTTCGAAATCCTGATTTTATAACCGTTTGTGCTTACAACGCTTATAATACCAAGATAATCTTATAAAAAGTATATGGTAAAAAAAAATATTTTTTTTTTCTAACCGCTCAGTTCGTCCAGCAATTCTTTTCCTCTTATCCTTTTCCTTTTATCGCATTTTCAATTGTAGATAATTTCAATTGTAAATCTCCTGGCATCTCGGCTTGATACAAATATTTTTTAAATACAAATATAAGAGCAAAGAGTGTCGAGACACTCTTTGCTCTTATATCCAACTCCCGCTTAAAAATTACCTAAGCAAAAGGAAGTTCTTATAACCGTTTTGCTCTTGTTCTTATAAGGTGATAATGTCCCATGCTAAATGCATGAGAGCAAACCAAACCCGCAAAACTCTGCTCTTATAACCCGAATGATATTATATAGGATGCTGTAATAAACGTTGTGCACTGTACTAAAAAGTTGTTTCGTTACGGAAGACAACAACACTTACAGGAACCAACCAGTTTGCTAAATCACCATATTTAGATACTTGCATTGCTCCCAGAATAGTCAAGTCGATATGGCCTCCACGAATCATAGCAAAACTGTCATCACTGGAAAAATAAGAAGCTCCAGGAAGAACTGTCACAGTTTCTTTCCCTGCATTTATAAGGTCTGGATCCTCATCTCCTGGTTTCGGAAATGGACCAAGTCCGAGAACCCCATTTTCACTCTGTAAATTGACTTTGATTCCAGCTGGGATGAAATTACTAGACAGCATGGGAATACCAATTCCCAAATTAGCTGGAGAATAAGAAAAAAATACAGATTCGAAACCTGAATAATATGACAAATGACAATCGTGAGATGAAATTTAACTACTGTTGATTTCAAAATAAACTTTAAGCCCCTCCTACTGTTTCGCTACAACCAATACTCGTTAGAAAGGATATTAGAGGGAAAGACGTAAAGCTCATTTTGAATATTTGAATTAATTCAAGAAATAGTAGGTTTTGGCTTACTAATTAGATTTAGATGAAAATATATAAATTGACCTGAACAATTTCAATTCAATGTCTTACTCACCATACATCCCATCTCTAAATTCCAATGCTGCTCTCCTAGCAATTTGTTCCCTCAGAGCTTTGGCTGGATTTTTTGAAGCAGCAGATTTTGAACTAGAATCTTTTTGTAATGTTAATCTCTAAAATAATGAAAAGTGTCAAAACATTTGTTACAAAGCTTCCAAATATCATATTACTTCAATTCTCTTCTCATATTTCTCTCCTTTGATGAGGCGATGAACGAAAATACTAGGGATATGGACATCTTCAGGAGGAATTGAATCTATTTCTACAATTTCTTCAACTTCAGCAATCGTAATCTTTGCTGCTTTACACATCGTAGGATTGAAATTCCTTGCAGTTTTCCTGAAAATTTATATCATATAAAGTCATTTTGTAGTTCAGATTAATTTCACCAGAGTGACTCATGCATATTTGCCAACCTGAATATAAGATTACCAGCACGATCAGCTTTCCATGCTTTGACAAGTGCAAAGTCTCCCGTGATGGCGTCTTCCAGAATGTACCCTCTACCATTGTAGAGTCGTTCTTCACGTTCCTCGCTGCATATCTCTATTCGTCCATCTGGTGCATACTTTATTGGTGAACCACCCTCATGAATAAGGGTTCCATAAGCAGTTGGAGTAAAAAAGGCAGGAATTCCAGCTCCGCCGGCACGTATACGCTCTGCCAATGTACCCTGAGAAATTGTGAATACACAACATATGTATTTCCATTAGGGATGACCCCGAATAGTGGTATTCGAAAAAAATTCTAAAAAAATTCGAATATGAATAATTGTATTGGAAATGAAACCGAATACAAATAGTTCGGACGAATATTCGAAAGCAAATGCGCATTGGGTGTCTTTCGACTCGTTTTAACCTTCCTCAGTCGTAATTTAAAAGTATTAGCTTTTGAGTAAAAGTGAAAGATCTAGACTTTTATAGGCTCTTATCTTGCACAACCAATGAATTTTTATTTTAGATTATTTAGACAATTAAAGATGAGGCACAGTCCAAATTTTCTGACTTATTTCCGTATTGAAAAATATCTTCAATTTTAGAAATATTCGAAATTGTATTCGAATAGTTTGCTAATATCATTTTTAGAATACTCGCAAGTTAAAAAAAAAAATTTTTTTCTGGATTTTTGCATTTCTCCACGAATCATGACATTTGAAGACTTTTTAGACTGTTTTCCAAAAAAAATTTTTTTTTCAAAATTTTTTTTGGAAAAAAATTTTTTTTTTCAAAATTTTTTTCTATTTAGTAAAAAATTTTTTTTTAGGATTAAAGCACATCTCCACGAATCATGACATTTGAAGACTTTTCAAACTGTTTCCAAAACAAAATTTTTTTTTTCAAAACAAAGTTTTCACAAAAAAATTTTTTTTTCGAAAAACTATCCCAAAAGTCTTCAAATGTTATGATTCGTGGAGAAATGCAAAAAATCCAAAAATTAATTTTTTGAAAAAATTTTTTTCAACACCCCCCAAATGTATACCCCAACCGAATACTAATATTCGTTAAAGTGTCCGAATAGTTTCGAGTATTTGGGGCATCCCTAATTTCCACATTTAAGTTTTCACGTTAGTGTTTCAGCACAGTATAATAATCCTCACTTGTGGTGTCAGCTCAACTTCAAGTTCACCAGCTAAGTACTGCCTCTCGAACTCAGCATTTTCACCAACATAGGATGAAATCATTCGCCTAATTTGCTTCTGTTTGAGGAGAAGTCCAAGTCCAAAATTGTCCACACCTGCATTATTACTGACAACGGTCAAATCCTTAACTTTGGTCTGGAGCAATGCATTTATCAAGTTTTCAGGAATTCCGCAAAGCCCAAATCCTGACAAAATTGTTTATAATTACACTTACTACTGAGACTGTGAGACTGATTATGAGTTTAGACAATGAGGAATAATTTCTTGATGTTTACCTCCCACTAGAAGCTTTGATCCATCTGGTATATCTTTCACCGCTTCAAACGGGTTTGTATAAAATTGAGCATGTCGTCTGCTGCACGTCGAAAAGGATACCTTATAACACAGGAAGTCAAATTCAACAACTATTAATAAAATTCAATAAATTAAATTAACATAAGGGCATGATTTATTGATAACGTAAAGTACTAAAAGTAGAATAAGACATCAACTGCCGGTGCATGCTGAGTTATTTCCGTTTAGGTTTACTATCTTAAATTTAAAAATACCGCGTGAAATACTTGCTAATAAGTCTTAAATATAGTCTTAAAATAGCATCAACCGATGATATGGTCATGGTGCCTTACTCTAACCGATACCGANATGCTGAGTTATTTCCGTTTAGGTTTACTATCTTAAATTTAAAAATACCGCGTGAAATACTTGCTAATATAAGTCTTAAATATAGTCTTAAAATAGCATCAACCGATGATATGGTCATGGTGCCTTACTCTAACCGATACCGATAGTCAATAGTCGCCATCCGAATATGATACAATTTCCTACCTTGGGCGAGGCAGAAAACTGACTCAACAATGGACACAGATACCTGGGGTTTGGTACCCTTGATGGTATTATTCGTAACATTGATCACTTTCACATAAGTTGTTTACTTACACATAAAGGTCCCAATTTAATTTTTCGTTTTAATTAGAAATACTCAACTGCTAAACAGTAACAGTCGTCCGGTCTCTTTACAATTAATCCGCTATCGTGAAAATGAAAGTTAAACTTTTTTTAAACTCATCAGCAACCACCGCGGAGATATCCCAACCACAAGTATACCTTTAGTAGCTGGGCATACCAAAATAATTATTACATCCTACCAATCGAGTAGTGTTCTCCGTGACTCTGACTCTGACTCTGACTCTCATGACTCTGACTCCCAGGGTATTTGGGAGTTGGGAGTCATTTGATGACTCTTGACTCCAAGGGTTTTGGGAGTCAGAGTCATGACTCTGGGAGTCGACTCCCAGACTTGGGAGTCATGACTCATGACTTTTTTGAAACATGCGCACATGGGCATATCGGACTATATTTTTTTTACTTTTTTTTCCTAACCTACAGTTATGTTAGGCAGCGAAGAAGAATTTTCTTTTAACTTTTTCTTTTTTTTTTTCGGAGGGAAACCTAAACTATTGGTAAGGAAAGGGTTGTGTCTCATGATGCATCCCATGAACCATGCAACATTACTGGGCACTTTCAAAGCGTAATCTAATTCATAATTTGAGATTGGACATTTATCAAAATTGGAAATTTAATACAAAATTTCCAATTATGTTAAATATCCAATCTCAAATTGCCTAATTCTGTCAACAATTTCAGGATTGCCGTTGTTCTTCTATTTACAGGAAAAAAAACGAATGTGCAAGGCTATATCTGAATGATGGATGTAATACTTGTAATGCTTATTACACGGATTTGCGCGGTTCCAAAGATAATTTTCCAGCGGAATTTCAAAACAAAGCATCCGCAATTTTTGTTCGACCTGGGTGTTCCCTATCAATTTATGAAGAAGAAAGCAACGAAGGTGAAATGACAATGTTAGAAAACACTGTCGAGGTAAGAAACGTCTTAATAAAACCGTATCATTTTAGAGNCGAAGGTGAAATGACAATGTTAGAAAACACTGTCGAGGTAAGAAACGTCTTAATAAAACCGTATCATTTTAGATGTTCAAGTTTTATTTCTTACTGCTCAAAACCAGAATTGGAGTAAGGATCAAGTTATTGGTTCCTTTNAAAACACTGTCGAGGTAAGAAACGTCTTAATAAAACCGTATCATTTTAGAGGTTCAAGTTTTATTTCTTACTGCTCAAAACCAGAATTGGAGTAAGGATCAAGTTATTGGTTCCTATGAATGTGCATGCTCTTCAGAATCAGTGAAACTGCAAACAAGAAAACCTAGGCCAATTACATGTAAGTTTATTCAGACTGGGTGTCTAAAATTTACGAATACAGTAAAAGATCCGGTTTTTAAGGAGTGTGACACTATTTTTTTTAATATGTTTGCTCCTCTGCTCAGCATTACCAAACGTCACCGTCCTTATGAGCATCTCGACTTGATTACCAATTCCCAAATAATCCTCTATATGTTCTTGTTCGTATGATCATGTCATGGTCATTCATTAGAAAAAGGAGTGATGGGTATTTGAATGGAAGTGGTCCAATACCTCCAATTGTCTAATCCAAACTTTTTGAAATCTCGAATTAACAGTCGAAATCAGCACATAAGTCAACCTAAATTCTTTATAATTGAAACAAGATTATATGAATGTGACGGAAGAATAACAGTTTTGTTCTCAACAAATAATAATAGTAATTACAATTAGAATGTATTAGCAATTAAACATGCTCTAGTACCCAGATCGCTACCTGAATACCGATAATAACGGAAATGCTAGAATAAGACACTTTTCTCTTTCAACTTTTTCTCTTTGCTGACGTTAAGTTACTCTCACACACAAGAACCACCAAGTGATACATATCTGGGCAGATATGTTCGTATCAGTTTTTAAAACTAAATCATATGGTGAGTCAAAATAGCTGATTTCGCTTATTTGTACATTATCCCTTTTATGGGTATGGTAAGTTATGTCAATCGATCAGAATATAGCGTAGATTAAGAGTATGACATCTATTGTTGGCGATCAAGTCAATTCTTGCGAAAATTTAGCAAAAAAATTATATGAATTTTTTTTCTCGTTAGGCTACAAGTACTACTCTTGCAACTAATCAAAGCTAATATTGTGAAGCCACTAATTTTATTTAGCCATAAAATTTTAGTCAAATAAAAGTCACCTTTAAGCTGCTCAGCAGTAGAAAAGAGATAAGAATAGGAATTGTCGGCTTTGACTAGCTTCGCGCAATCCAGAAACGGCGACCTTATAATATACACGTCGTGCTTAGCCACCTNCAATCCAGAAACGGCGACCTTATAATATACACGTCGTGCTTAGCCACCTCCAAACGTTAGTCAACATTGCGTTATTACGATCTGTTTATGCATGTATATTAAATAGAATAATTCCACTATAAATTTTCAAAAGTTTCGTAAAAATTGACCTAAGCATCAACAATGGTAAGTAATATTTAAAAAATAAATTTTTTTTTGGTACAAATTAACATAATTTTTGCAAAATTTGACCTGACTTCTAAAAATAGATGTCATATCAATATACGATATATTTCCGATAAATTGGCAAATTTCTTAACAAATTCACGCGATGGATATTTTACAAAANATATCAATATACGATATATTTCCGATAAATTGGCAAATTTCTTAACAAATTCACGCGATGGATATTTTACAAAAAGTCAAATCTGTTTTACCTAGGTCACTCTGTTTCAATTTTAAAAACTGATACGAACATATTTGCCCAGATGTGNTTTACCTAGGTCACTCTGTTTCAATTTTAAAAACTGATACGAACATATTTGCCCAGATGTGTATCACTTGGTGGTTCTTGTGTGTGAGAGTAAGTTAACGTGTGCAAAGAGAAAAAAGTTGAAAGAGAAAAGTGTCGCATGACTTAAAAAGCAGACGATATACAGGGTGTTTAACAGATCTGTCCGTAGACTCGTAATATCTATAAACAATGACACATTATTGTAAGCAAAAATTAAATTTTTAAATGAGCATTAGTGTAAACCAGTAAGGTCTGCTGCCAATACGGTGAAGGACAAGTAAAGAATAATTAGCACACATTTGCTAAGATTATTCTCAGGCAGAAGAGAAATACTTTTAAGTCTCATTATCGCTAATTCAGATTGAAACTATAATCACCAGCTGCATCAGAACTACTAAATTGTAAATTTTTCAAGTACCGAAGGTAACGCCCGTATGGATCAATTTCTGTAAATAACAATCACGCCCCTATGGATCCCATATCCGGAAATGTGGAAATTAATACAGTGGTTTCAGCTTAATGTCACTACCCCTTAATGTCATACTTCGCTTATTGTCACCCTGTTGGCTTTCCCCCGGCTAAACTCCATGCTCTCTTGTACTAAATACTCTGCCTATTGTCACACCTCCTATTGTCAACCTCCGCCTATTGTCATCCCGTTTGAAGAGAATGTACCGCACATAACCACACTTTAATGGCAACTTTCGGTTCTCAGGCCCAGAATATACTCGTGTTTGTTTAAATGGTGTGGGCGGTCAGAGACCCTTGGCGGAACTATTTCATTAACCTATTTGTTGTATTCTAATGCGATCCTCGATCGTGAAAGTTTACTTTTTTAAAGACTCACCCGCAGTCGCGGGTTTATTCCAACCGCGAATATGCCAACTTTAGATGGGCACATGGTTAGAATTGAGAAACTTAAAGTTTTAATGATAAGCAACATTGAAAGTGGAGAATTTTTGCAAAGAAGTACCGATATTTTGGGAGTTTCTGACACGATAATGTCTCGAAGCCATTTTTCTGGCATATTTNTTTTGCAAAGAAGTACCGATATTTTGGGAGTTTCTGACACGATAATGTCTCGAAGCCATTTTTCTGGCATATTTCAAAAAAACCTGCTTATTACTTTAAGAAGTAATTTGCTTTTAGANGAAGCCATTTTTCTGGCATATTTCAAAAAAACCTGCTTATTACTTTAAGAAGTAATTTGCTTTTAGAGTATTCCAAATTCAGCTAATAACTTCAAAAGTTGTAAAATAAATCGAAAAAGGTATCGTATCACAAAATGCGCCTCTAAAACCAGGAACTTCGGTTTATGTCACCTAATCTATGAAGTATTAGTCAGTTGCCATTATCGGCATTTGTCAACTCCGCCTACAGTCAACCGATTTTTTGGCTCCCTCGGAGGTAACATAAGCTAAAACCACTGTATATCTGTTTTACGTAAATTTGAAACGACGGCTCATCCTCAAGGACGCTCAAAGTCTGCTTTAAGTTATGCACAGAATGATTATTAAACACTTTATGCTTAATTTTATAAGAGCATATTTTTACTATTTTAGTGCATATTTTTGCATTTTTATGCATTTTTAAGCTCTTGTACATAATAATCGTATTTTTTAGTGCATATAATCCGGTCCTTACTTATCTGAAATGAGAAAAAGTAATGAAACATTCTAAAATTCGTAGAAACACTNTTTTATAAGAGCATATTTTTACTATTTTAGTGCATATTTTTGCATTTTTATGCATTTTTAAGCTCTTGTACATATAATCGTATTTTTTAGTGCATATAATCCGGTCCTTACTTATCTGAAATGAGAAAAAGTAATGAAACATTCTAAAATTTGTAGAAACAGTTACAAAGTAACTTACTAAAAACGCAACCGTAGGAAATTTGATTTGAGCCGTGTTGAACAACATTCGAAAGGATATTTATGGTTAAACTATTCAAATATTTTTGGTAAAAATAATAAAACTATTTAAATATTTTTGGTAAAAATAATATAACTAAAGAAAAGTCTTTATAAAAAGTCGTGTAAACGTTGTACCAGAGACTATAGATGTAATCGATTACCCAAAGACACCGTATCCAGCTATTCTCTGTTAATATTCATGTTTCTGAAAGTTAAGTTTACATATTGACAACGAAAATTTATTCGTTTTAAAACTATTTAACAAGTAGAAATATAAACGTTCGACTTATCTTATAACTTAGGTTCTAATAAGTCGCTTGATTTCTTTGAAAAATATGCTTCGATTATGATACTCATAAATCACCAATATCATTCAGTTAATCACTCTCTTCAGTGTCATCCAGCTCAACGATTCCTTCTAAACCTTCTTTGAGCTTGTCAAGGCCGCTTAGAATTTCCAAATAGCTCGAGTCTCCGAGCACTCTCAAAATAAGTTCAATACCCTCATCCTTGTATGCGCCAACTACCTGATTGATATAAAAACGGGGAAATTATGTTTACTGATTCTTAAGTACCACGCTAAGCCATAACATTCAAAGCTTGATATCCTACTACTAACTTACTTTCTCAGAACAGCCACTGCAATTAGTAAACCTGGCAAACATGGGTGAGATGTGTTGACTAGACGAAAGCCAACCTCGTAGACTATGTGGAGGTGCACCCAAAGTAGGATTTTTGGATAACCCCTTACCAACATGTAAGACTGCTGCCATTAGCTCCACTGCAAGGGAAGCGGCAATCATACTAACACCTGGTCTTGTTACGGTACATTGCTGATCCAAAGTCCTATCTTGAGTTGACTGAATTAAACTAATGGTTAAAAAATCGTGTACAACAAGATAAATACTGGATTAGATACTTACATCTCCTGGAACAACAACATCGGTACAAAAGTAGCATCCTAAGTCCTCCGTGCTTCGTCCATGTCTCAAAACCACGTAACTATCAAAGCCCAAGGCAGCATTGATGACAATTTTATCGTATGCAGCTCCCAGCATTGTCGGTGCCCAACGACTTTCTCTAGTATCGGTCAGTAGAAATATAACATCGTGGGTCTTGATGAGTTCTTCGAGCGTATGAAAGTCTTGCTTGACTTTTTCGACAGTTGATGGAGAGGTGGGATGTCCAGGCATAGGAATATGAATGTCATAACCTTTAGCCTCAACACCAGGGAAAATGTTCTTCAAACTATCTGCTGCTGTGATTGCTTTTCCTTTGCCTGAATCCTTATAGGTGTATAAGCTTTGACGAACAGGGTTTGAGTAAGAAACCTTTCCAGAGTCAACAATACTGATATGACGCACACCCCAACCCTGTAGAACAAATTTTAACCAATGCTTTAATCAAGAATTGTCTTTTGACGTATTTATTATTTACCATTAGTGTCCTCGCAACATTACATCCCAGGGTACCTGCACCGAGTATGCAAACTTTGACTTCATGCATCAAGTCCAGGTCAAATTCAGGGAATAATCTCCACTTCATTAGTTTTAGATTGAAGTCTACAAATGACTCTGAGAGAGTGACAGGATCCAAGTTTGACTTCAAATCCACCATTCGAGGCAACAGTTTATTTTCATTTCTCTCCCAGCCTAAAATTTTTGGATGTGATTCCCAATCGTCAGGAAACTAACATAAATGAAATTTGGGTTAATGAATCAAACAACTAACATGGAAATTTTTAAAATTTAAGCATTACCTCTAGTTTTATCAAATAAATTCGACTTTCTGAAAATTCTGATTTTTTTGGAAGAAGACTCAACAATTTTATTTCATCCCCGGATTGAAGTTTCCTGTTGGTACAAAAATTCAATGTATAAATTATTCGAATGATTCTTCAAAATATTTGACTACACGACCAACTGACAGTGTATTTAGGAAAGAATTTCATTACCTAGCCTTGATAATATATGCAAGATAGTTTCGAATGACCCAGCCTGGAACACTGTCAATTCCAGATGGTTCGAGATAACCAAAAATTTCGCTTCCAGTGTTTTCCTCTAGTGGTTTTAAAGTACAGGTTGTTAGATCAACCAAGAAAAATCCAAATTTCCAGATCTCCTTTGATGCTTCGAATATAGGTAACAGACTCTCAGGCACTGGAGATGGTGACATGTAGCTAAACTTAATGCTGCTTATAGCAGGGAAAGCAAACCAATAAGTGAATGTGTATGATTTTAAGTCCTGAGAAGCAAGAAAAGTTCACAGCCAATCATTAATTTACTTGTTTAATATTTAGCTAGTTTGCCAATCTTACCGGATATGACAAAATGAAAAAGGTTTTCAGTGACTCCGGTTTTTTCTCAATATTTTCTAAACATAGGTATTCTCCGATAAGTGAGTTTTTATCCAAATTCTTGAATTCTTCCAGTGAGCTAGTTGAGATAATCTCACCCTTGACAGACAGTTGATTATAGTAGGTTGCGGGATACCTAATAGTGAAGAAACTCATATTTTTCCATCTCGTGTATTGTCAGGGTATTGTCGCGGACTGCGGTACAATAATGTCAGTACAGCAGTCATGGAGGAACTGATGGTATTGACACCAAAACCAAGCCGAGCAGAATGATTACAGCCTCCGGTTGGGTGGCAGTGCATTGGCTAATCCATTCCATCCCATTTTACTTACCACCCCATGCAATGTTGAACACACTATTATGAACACTTCTTATGTGCTGTAAAAAGTGAGCATCTTTTGGATAAATTCAATCGGTAACAGTTCGCAGGCAGGTACTAGGAGCCAAAGCCAACTGGTGCCTCCCAAGAATCAAGGAGCTGCAGTTGGCTCGTGTAGAATCCTATCTCTACGCCTAGGAGCCAGGAGTTGGTTCTCTGGGAACATCCTAGTGGATCCTAATAGAGCCAGCTCCTGGATCCCTGCGGACCACCACCAGCTGGATCTGCTTCACGGAGCGGATTTTAATAAACACCCGGCAAAAGCGATGATCTAAATAGTCCTCAAATTCCAATTACTTTTAAATTAAGCTTACTCGTCAAATGATGTATGGTCCACTGTGAAGATGGATAGTTTGGTGCTGGATGGTCCGTAGTAACCCCATATAGGAATTCTGGATGTAACAGTTTTCTGTTGAAGTACCAGCTCCGCGAATTTCTGCCAGAATCCTGGTGATATTATTGAGCTAAATGGTGAAACTTGGTTCGACATAATCGATTAATTAATTTATTACTGATTATCTATTTTCGAATGTGAAATTCAGTATTTCTCTGCCTTATGTGCTTATGCCTGAGCCTGACCGAAATTTTTGTAAACATTTAGTAAATTCATTCATCGCTTGACTTATTCGTCTCGTGGCCACTCACTCTCCATCTTTACCAATCATTGTAGGTGGGCACTCAGAAATGACACTAAAATTTAATTAAAATATGGTTTAGTAGTGTTCCGCATGGCTAAGGTTTAGGTGTGATCCAGAGCCAATGCATTAGCTCAATGACTCAATGAGCCATGGCTCATGTTGACAGTGAGCCAGTTCGTGAGCTCTGGCTCCCGACATTTGTTGAGCTGGTTCATGGCGCAGAGCCATGGCTCAACCCAAATTAGAATTTTGAAAAAAAATTTTCAACATAAAAATCTTTATTTCATTCGGATTTATATGATGAATTAATTATTGTAGGAGCTCTGTTGCTACAGAGGGTTATTTTTGTTTTATTTGGCCAGACAAAAAAAAATNATGAATTAATTATTGTAGGAGCTCTGTTGCTACAGAGGGTTATTTTTGTTTTATTTGGCCAGACAAAAAAAAAATCCTACACGAACAAAAAAGCAGCCACTTAAAAAAAAACACACGAGTTACACAACAGGTACCGATTCTTTAACTAACAATAAGCCACGTTTTCATGAATCGTAAACATTTTGAACCATTTCCTGGGAAGCATTATTCCATTCCTGTTGTAGTATTTTCCAAACTCCAGCCATGGTTCTTGCTCTTTGCAAATGAAGCCTCCGTTTGAGGAATCCGAAACCGAAAAAGTCCATGCAACTAGTGTCAGGGTTTTTTACAGGTATTTCTGATTTCGGATTGATGGTCATTCCAAGTCTCGTCTTCAAATCTACTGCGTAAGCCGTGGTTTTTTTTTAAATATGCGATGAAGCTGTGTCCTGATGGACAAACACTTTTTCCANATCTACTGCGTAAGCCGTGGTTTTTTTTTAAATATGCGATGAAGCTGTGTCCTGATGGACAAACACTTTTTCCGACTCGCCAGGGTACAATGAAGCCACAGATTCTTCAAGTAAAGGTTTCAAAACATGTTCAATATAGTAGTGAGAGCTTATATTGACTNACTTTTTCCAACTCGCCAGGGTACAATGAAGCCACAGATTCTTCAAGTAAAGGTTTCAAAACATGTTCAATATAGTAGTGAGAGCTTATATTGACTTTTTTTTTTAACTTTGATCAAAGGCACAGTCCCCCGACCAGTCATCGCACCAACAATCATGAATCTGTCACCAAACTTCTTTTTCTTGTAACAATAATATTCGGGGTCTTGTTTCGATGAACTGGTGTAGTAAATCCGTCTGATACCTTTGGAGTCTTGAAGAAAGAAGAGTGCTTCGTCGATTACTGTATATTCGGATATTTGATCCGCCAGATGACCCTCATATAGTTTTCGGCAGTTTCTCTTCCGATCCNTCTTGTAACAATAATATTCGGGGTCTTGTTTCGATGAACTGGTGTAGTAAATCCGTCTGATACCTTTGGAGTCTCGAAGAAAGAAGAGTGCTTCGTCGATTACTGTATATTCGGATATTTGATCCGCCAGATGACCCTCATATAGTTTTCGGCAGTTTCTCTTCCGATCCTGTAGGTAAATCGAATTTTGAATAGGATGGATGTGCACCTTCATGTTATTAACACTCCTAGGTAGAGAATGTGTTTGTGCATCAATTTCGATTGGTGCGACGAGATCCTGACACTACATTAGTAATGAAAAAAAATTACGAGCCATTAGTTACATTATTTGGTTCGCGGATTCTATGACTCTATTACATAATTTAATAGAATCAGGAAGAACTATTATGGCCGGATTTAGTTACACCACTTGAGTGAGTGTTTGGGTTGACTCGACTTGAGTAATTCTTTGAGAGGAGAGTTGGTATTCAAGAACGAGTTTTTCCCATTGATGTGGCATGGGAGTTTGGAGTTGAGATTCGAAGCAGCTCTCGCCACACTCCAGGTTAGACTTCAAAACACTCACAAATCAGTCACTTGAGTTTGAGTCGCTTAGTTAAATCCGGCCCTGACTTAATTATATTTTCACGGACGATATTAGAATATTATATAATTTTAAGTGCCAACCAGAGGTGCGAATGGGCTGGGTTAACCCATGATGGGCCTAGCCCAGCCCAGCCCACTGGGCTGAACTTGTAGTGGACTGGGCTGGGCTGGGCTGAAATTTGAAATTTTTAATCTCGCGCAGCTGAAAGTTTCACCGTGAAAGTGAAACTCTCAAGGTGACTCAGCAGAGAATTTTGAAAAATATTTTAAAAAATAAGAAAGTGTCGACGGTTTTTTGTGGGCTGGGCTGGGCTGGGCTGAGCTGGGTTATGGAAATTTATTTTTTGGTGGGCTGCGCTGGGCTGGGCCGAAGGCCCAGTGAGTCAGTGGGCCGTGGGCTAAAATAATACAGAGAGAACCAACAGGGATGTAACAGGGATACCCNAAGGCCCAGTGAGTCAGTGGGCCGTGGGCTAAAATAATACAGAGAGAACCAACAGGGATGTAACAGGGATACCCGTCCTTCTCTTTTAACCCAGAGTCCTACACTGCGCATTTGTGCAAATCGTTCACACATTCAGCAAATAACAAATAATTTAACAGCTGCTGAATTCTCCTCACCTTAGAATAACCANAAGGCCCAGTGAGTCAGTGGGCCGTGGGCTAAAATAATACAGAGAGAACCAACAGGGATGTAACAGGGATACCTGTCCTTCTCTTTTAACCCAGAGTCCTACACTGCGCATTTGGGCAAATCGTTCACACATTCAGCAAATAACAAATAATTTAACAGCTGCTGAATTCTCCTCACCTTAGAATAACCATAGAATTTAGTTGGAAGTTGTGATTTTACATTTAACCAAAAAATTCTCAACTATTAACGACCGCTTGTGAACTTAAATTTATTTATTTTAAAAGTAATGACTTACCAGTAATAGGTTTGTTTCGGCTCTTGTGAATTTCAGCTAAGAGCGAAAACCTTGATTCCATTCTGACAATGATCCTCTTCACATTGACTCTATGACCTATTTGATGGTTAATAGTTGCTGGATGAGCGTTGTACCTATCCATGATCTGTTGGTGTCACTCATTTGCGTATTTCTAGTGATACTTAATTACAATTAGTCTAAGGTTTGGAGGCAAGCTCATTCTAATAATAATAAGTAATAATTAGTACCCTTCAGAGTTGGTCATACATGTTTTTCTTAGTGAATTTGGGTCAAACTTGGGTCACAATATAAATTTTTTCTTGTAATTCTTTTACTGTTGTTGGATGTGTGGGCGATTTGCCCAAATGTGCAGTGTGGGATTCTGGGTTAGGGAGAAGGACGGGTATCCTTGTTACATCCCTATTGGTTCTCTCTGTAGATTTATTAACGGGCTGGGCTGGGCTTTCGAAAAGTCAACCCACTCGTACTCCTGGTGCTAACTAAGGTATTTTGGTGGTAATGAGGAGCCAACTTGTTACAATTTGTGATGTATAAATCTTGAACCGGCCGGCGTCTCTCCATCCTATAGGATGAAATCACACTGCGAGAGCCATGGGCAAAACCATTTTCTTATCCTCCAAATTCCTTATTCATGATTTGCCCAGCTATAAATAGTAGTCAAAGTGTGAAGTGACGGAAAAAATTAATTCAAAAACTGAAAGAAAAATAATATTCCAATCAAATGTCTGTGAATAAGTGTCCTGGAGTGATTAGAAAATTAGAAGAAGTTGTTATCAACCGAATCGCAGCGGGGGAAGTCATTCAAAGACCTGCAAATGCATTGAAGGAACTGCTAGAAAACTGGTTTGTGTTATGTAATCATTGAAGCATACAGAGGGTACACGGTTGGATTGGATTGAATAGACTGGGGCACTGAGAATGTTTGTTAACCTAATTAACATTAGGTTTCCCATCGGATTTTTTTTTAGATTTCTTCAAAAGCGCCAGAATTACCTCTAGAAAAGTTACTCCAAATGCAACGCAACCTAACCTACCGCGAACAACTTTTCTGGTTGGAGTTAAAACGTTAAGTATGGAGTATAAAAAAAAATCTAACTTTAACAAGTGAAGCAAAGCTTGAAGCCGAATTTCCATTTCTAATTCNAGTATGGAGTATAAAAAAAAATCTAACTTTAACAAGTGAAGCAAAGCTTGAAGCCGAATTTCCATTTCTAATTCGAAATATTACTAATGAAATGCTCGTTGATTTTAAATGTATTCGTATGGTTGAGGAAGTTGACCTGAGACTGCATGATTTGCACTATCTTGTGGATGATAATGTCAACCAGACAAGCGTATATTTGCTAAAGAGCTTTCTTCGTCCATAATACGCTAGGCAACCAGTGCAGCGATTCCTTTCAACCATTTCAAAAACCTATAGGCAAATTACAAAAAAAANAGTATGGAGTATAAAAAAAAATCTAACTTTAACAAGTGAAGCAAAGCTTGAAGCCGAATTTCCATTTCTAATTTGAAATATTACTAATGAAATGCTCGTTGATTTTAAATGTATTCGTATGGTTGAGAAAGTTGACCTGAGACTGCATGATTTGCACTATCTTGTGGATGATAATGTCAACCAGACAAGCGTATATTTGCTAAAGAGCTTTCTTCGTCAATAATACGCTAGGCAACCAGTGCAGCGATTCCTTTCAACCATTTCAAAAACCTATAGGCAAATTACAAAAAAAAATCAACTGAGTATAATAAAATTGCCTTTGTAATGTCAGTTATCATAAAATCTCCAAAATAACATTTAATTTACAACTAAAAATATAATTTTAAATCTTTTTTGACGAGGTAGTTTCAATAAGACTAAATATTTTCAGCGCAATTACTTAGAACCGTATTTTTAAATTCAACTATTCTATGATTGGATATTATGCATCACATCTAGTTTTCTTGTTTATGAGTCGCAAATCCCCTCATTCACGAATAACATTTGGAATATTAATCGTGAGTTTTCTATTTAAATCAAACTAAACAGTTTTGCTAAATTTTTCACAGTTGCGTAGAAGAGATCGTCTACAAAATAAAAGACAATCGTCGTCATTATGATCTAATGAGTTTTGGAATTTAAAAAAAACCTTGTTTGAGGTGGCAACATTAAATATAGAAATTAGTATATAATAATTTGATTTGTTTCAAAATTTCCCCCTAGTTTGGATGCCGGTGCAAATAATGTCCAGGTTTTAGTCAAATCTGGTGGAATGAAACTGCTCCAAATCCAAGATGATGGTTGGGGAATTCGAAAGGATGATTTACCAATCCTATGCGAACGATTTACTACTAGTAAACTTCAAACATTTGAAGATTTACATACTATAGGAACGTACGGCTTTCGTGGGGAAGCTTTGGCAAGTATATCTCATGTCTCACATCTAACGATCATCACGAGGACTAATGATTCCCCTTGTGCCTACCGTGCTGAGTATTCAAATGGAAAACTGGTGGACAATGGTTCTGGTAAGCGAGTAGCGCAATGTTTTTCCAAATTCAAATATTATCCACGTCTCAAGTGATAAAGGCTTCGCTTTTACTCGGA
Source organism: Holacanthella duospinosa (assembly GCA_002738285.1). NCBI lineage: Eukaryota > Metazoa > Arthropoda > Collembola > Poduromorpha > Neanuridae > Holacanthella > Holacanthella duospinosa. Next base: position 546,956 of record NIPM01000026.1, read on the forward strand.
ACCTTTTAGGAATAAGTGGGCTCGACGCAAATTTTAAATTCTATCGTTAACGACACCCTAATTATTTTTGAAATTATGAATTGAATTGACAACGCAGAGAAATTTTTTATTAATTTGTGGTTAATAATTGGCATATCGTGTGTTTTGATATGTAATTTATGTACCGTTCGGATTACGGATTTTGAGCAAAATAACTCGGTGGCTTATCAAGCTCTGAGTCTAAACGAGAAAAAAAAATGAATTCATTGATTGGGCTGGGAGGCACAGTCAGTCCTCAAGTTTAGTAAGATCGCGGCTAGAAATCGAAAATTTTGGCGAATAAGAAACGTTTCGAATTTGATTATGAATTATTATTTAAAAAAAAAATTTTTTTTTTAAATATTTTAAAAAATTAAAAAAAAAAAAAAAAAAAAATTTAAATTGTTTTAAAATTTTTTTGAAAATTTTTTTTTTATTTTTAATGAAACAATATATGTATACATCGTACTTTGTTGAAAATGTTGACGATTTTCCAAGCATGTATTTCTTCAACAGCGAATCCAAAAGCATGTGCTGGAAACCAAGGTACAATTATCACTGTAGAAGACCTATTCTATAACATGGAGTCTCGCCGACTTGCTTTGAAAAATGCATCTGAAGAATATAGCAAAATACTAGAAGTCGTGACACGATATTCTCTTCACAATTGTAAAGTTGGATTTTCATTGAAGAAAGAAGGAGAAAATAACAATGATTTGAGGACTCCACCAAATTCTACCGTTGCAGATAACATAAGGCTACTCTATGGAATGCAAATTGCTAGGTACAATTCCCAGTATCAATTGTAACTAAATTCATTTCCGCTTTTTAATTTCTATTTATTGAAATACAGAGAACTAATCCCTAGTTTTTGTGAAGATGGGTCATATAATTTCAAAATGTCCAGTTTGATTTCTAACGGCAACTACTCCATGAAGAAGTCAACATTTATACTTTTCATTAACAACAGGCTTGTAGAGTCCTCAGGTAAGACAATCTTCACTATACGTTATTATGTAACGCTTCGAGCAACAAATATGGTATCCGGAGCTATATATGTATATGACGCCCGAGTGACAAATATAACTCTAAATAGTCAAATTTGTTGCCCGTGACGATACATTTCTTACCCAGTTTCACATTTTCATTTTGTTACTCACAGTTTTTTGCAAAGATCTTAGGATGGTATGTGATAAGGCTGACCACATGTTTTCCCGCTCTTTGATTGCTAAATTCAACCTACGCCCTGTATGATATCCATTAAATGTATCTTATGGGATTTTAGCATTAATTTTAAATATCATCCGGGCATCATCCAAATGTTGATAGCTTCCGAAAGAATTTAAATATTATTATGTTCAACATATAGTGTAAACAGTATCAACTACCAAGCTGTTCGACAGCAATCTCTAAAAAAATTTATGAAAGTAAACCATAATTTAGCATTCGTTGAAGACTTCAACGAAGCAATTACTAGTGACGGCAGATGACACTTCATGAAAGGTACAATTTCATGTATACTTAGCTGAAATTGGATAAAAGTAATTTAGCGCCATAAGAACCTAAATACAGATGNATTCGTTGAAGACTTCAACGAAGCAATTACTAGTGACGGCAGATGACACTTCATGAAAGGTACAATTTCATGTACTTAGCTGAAATTGGATAAAAGTAATTTAGCGCCATAAGAACCTAAATACAGACGAACTCACTAGTAGTCTGAATTCGTTTCTTAGTAGTTTCGTACATTAGGTTCGTAGATATTCTTGAAAAAATTTGAACACACGTTGGTTATAATCCAATCATGTTTTAGGTATGAAGAAAGCTTTGGATGGGATTTACTCTGCTTACCTACCAAAAGGTTCACATCCATTCATTTACTTGAGTCTGGAAGTAGAACCACGAAACGTGGATGTTAATGTTCATCCAACGAAACACGAAGTGCATTTTCTTCATGAGGATGCAATCATTTCAATAATTGGAAATTCTATCGACAAAATACTCCAAGGTTCCAACCAGTCACGTACCTTCTATATTCAGGTAAGTTGAATTTTATTATCTTATTTAGTCTCATATGGGAATTCACTCACTCACGTAATCAGGACACGAGTGACCTGGCTACGAATCACGTAATCAGGAGTATATCTCTAAAAATAAAATTTATGGAACTGTTTAAGTTGGACACCATAGTTTCCATGATTCATTTTTCGACACTATCACTAATATCGGCGCTAGCCAAATAGTGATCTCAGTTCTAATTATATTTCATAATATGCATATTTGAATTATGTTTAAGTTCGGTCATATTTAGTAAATTAAAATCCCAACTGATGAAGGATATCATCGATGCACCACAAAAATAAAAATTATAATATGGGAAAATATAAGGTACTTCCACTAAAAGTTTATTTTAGACAAATATGAGGTCGTTTGGCTCGATTCGGATACCTCCTGTAGATGATAATATGCCCAATGAATACTAAAAGCCATATAAACATGAGAAAAAAATTCGTTAAAAAAATTTTTTTTAATACATCCAGCGTTGGTACTTTCTTCAAATTTTCGAAATAACACTTCCAACTAATCTTAAGTTGGGAATAGTGTTCGCCATGACTCCGAATCCGGAGTTACTCCGATATACTCCTGATGCTCCAATTACACTAGGCAACTTTATGCGAAAGTTTTAATGAAATTTTGAAATTTTTGGTGTAATCGCACATGAAATCTTTTCAACTTCTCTTGCACAACGTCATCATACGCAAGAAAAATTTCAAGATCCGAAATTGCAATCGAATGCAATTTCGATCATGAAACTTTACAACTTTTGAATATTTTGGTTCAAATAGCCCCATCTCGTAAAAAACAAGTTAATGCGGGACAAGTTTTGTTTTGGAAAAACATCAAATTGAGAAAAATCCGAGGCGGGTTTTCAAATATAAATCATTTGAGACAAGTTGAGCGGAGGTGATAATAGGTGAATTTCATAGGTTTGGTTACTAGTGTAATCAATAATAAAACAAAAGACCAAACAGTATTTCAAGTAAATCAACTTGTATGTCCATAGAAAGGTAAAATAAGAGTTTCCCTTAATCCGTCTGGAGGGATTTCAATTTACAGAACTTTGGAATATTTTTATAGACGAAACATGAATCTAGATAGTGTGAAAATTTTGTGTGAAAGGATCAAGTCTGATTGTCACAATGAACTTCTGACAACGTTTCGAAACCACTCATTCATTGGTTGCGTAGATCGGACGCATGCACTCATTCAACATGACACAAAACTTTACATGGCGAATTCAGTCATGATCAGGTGATAAATTAAACTAATGGCATTTGGATTTATTTTATTCTGAAGTATCGGAAACCCTCAGTATTAGAATTTTAGCTTAGTAAACTTTATCTATCTATCGTAAATTCATTGTCTTGAGCCTACACCTATTACTCAACTGGCGCTACCTATAGGGCTATAAAAAAAACAATGGAAGTGTTGTCTCCAACATTCAAGGAAACTTATCATGTTGCGTTGATCATCGTGAGAAAATTTTAAATGGAGGGAACATTCTATCTACAGGGTGGGTGGTTAAAGTTTTTTTTTTTCATCCTAGAAAGCATGACGTCATTTATTCACACTATTCAACAACATAAGTTGGGAGGACCTACGGTAAAATTGGAGAAAGTGGATGAAAAAAAAATTAATCACCCTGTATATTAGCAGACGATTACAATCTAAAAGTAATCATTTGCTATTATTTATTTCAGTTGTCATTCTCATTATGTCACTCTGATTAGTTTTGTTGAAGAGTGGAAAAAGCACTACCAACTCGTTGTTGGATACCCATGTATCCAATCTCCTAAGCTCCTATCTGCTATATATTTTGCTTGAAGTGTTAAATTAAGAACGTCCTCTTATATCTAAATGGTTATTGTTGTAAATGTATTTATTTCGGCGCTAGCCAAATAGTGATCTCAGTTCTAATTATATTTCATAATATGCATATTTGAATTATGTTTAAGGTTTATTATGTTTCGGTCATATTTAGTAAATTAAAATCCCAACTGATGAAGGATATCATCGATGCACCACAAAAATAAAAATTATAATATGGGAAAATATAAGGTACTTCCACTAAAAGTTTATTTTAGACAAATATGAGGTCGTTTGGCTCGATTCGGATACCTCCTGTAGATGATAATATGCCCAATGAATACTAAAAGCCATATAAACAAGCGAAAAAAATTCGTTAAAAAAATTTTTTTTAAACATCCAGCGTTGGTACTTACTTTCTTCAAATTTTCGAAATAACACTTCCAACTAATCTTAAGTTGGGAATAGTGTTCGCCATGACTCCGAATCCGGAGTTACTCCGATATACTCCTGAGTCGGAAGCAGTGACTCCGGAATATAAGTTTTANGAGTCGGAAGTAGTGACTCCGGAATATAAGTTTTATGCTTCGGAGTTGAAGTTGCATAACTCCAGGAGAATTTTTTGTGTAATCATTGTTTTAATGCTCTACTGTTATTTTATATGCATTACACTGTCTANGTCGGAAGCAGTGACTCCGGAATATAAGTTTTATGCTTCGGAGTTGAAGTTGCATAACTCCAGGAGAATTTTTTGTGTAATCATTGTTTTAATGCTCTACTGTTATTTTATATGCATTACACTGTCTAAGACAAATTTTCAGGTCCAATAAACGAATTGATCTTGTAATTAAAGGTGTAAACGAAGTCTACTGTACCCAATACTTATGAACTAATGAAAAAATTTTTTAGACAATTTAACCAAATTGAAGAATTCATTGGAAAAATTTTTTCTGTCTGCTAAAACGTCGAGCTATCATCTCACTTTCAGTTTGATTAGACAGTAAGACATGGAGAGCAAGATATAAGCATAATTTTTGCATAATTTAACGTGAANGAGCAAGATATAAGCATAATTTTTGCATAATTTGAGGTGAATGCTTTCGCTTCAAATAATAATATTAAAAATTAGATGTGTTACGGATATCCAGCAACCGGATATCCGCCGCCTTAAACACTGGCGGATAGACTATCCGCCGAATACCTGATACTTATTGGTATCCGCGCGGAAAATTTTCTAGACATTTTTTTCAAAAATCCTAAAAAATTAATGAATAATTTTATTAGATTTAATATATTGGAGTGAATATTAAATGTATTAGAGAGTTTAAAAATTGACTCCTGTACTTTCGNTTTTATTAGATTTAATATATTGGAGTGAATATTAAATGTATTAGAGAGTTTAAAAATTGACTCCTGTACTTTCTCGTGAAATGAGTCAAAATGCATCATGTTTTAATAAAAATTATGTGCAATACGAGCTTAATAAAGCAATCATGCCGGATATCCGCGCCGGATATCCGATACANTTTTATTAGATTTAATATATTGGAGTGAATATTAAATGTATTAGAGAGTTTAAAAATTGACTCCTGTACTTTCGCGTGAAATGAGTCAAAATGCATCATGCTTTAATAAAAATTATGTGCAATACGAGCTTAATAAAGCAATCATGCCGGATATCCGCGCCGGATATCCGATACANTTTAATAAAAATTATGTGCAATACGAGCTTAATAAAGCAATCATGCCGGATATCCGCGCCGGATATCCGATACATGGCATTCAAAAAAAGCCGAATATCCGATATCCGGCAAACCTGCCGGATATACAATTCGCAATACCCCTATTAAAAATAAAATAAAACATTGTTACATTAATTTAATCCAGGTTCAATTTTCAGTCTCTTTTGCCTGGAGCAGCCATATCTTCAACTGTAGTAAAATCATCGGAATCTAAAAACAAAAAAGGATCAATTGGTGATCACACAGTTATCTCAACAGACAAAGATATTGAAAATTCTTCAAGTCTTGCTCCAAAATTTTTAGTTCGTACTGATCCTAAAGAACAAACTTTAGAAAAATTTCTTACAAAAATGACTTCAGATACCAGCGACAATGTACCATCATCTCAAACTAGTAGAAGCGGATTACAGACACNGACAATGTACCATCATCTCAAACTAGTAGAAGCGGATTACAGACACCAAACAGTATTTCAAGTAAATCAACTTGTATGTCCATAGAAAGGTAAAATAAGAGTTTCCCTTAATCCGTCTTGAGGGATTTCAATTTACAGAACTTTGGAATATTTTTATAGACGAAACATGAATCTAGATAGTGTGAAAATTTTGTGTGAAAGGATCAAGTCTAATTGTCACAATGAACTTCTGACAACGTTTCGAAACCACTCATTCATTGGTTGCGTAGATCGGACGCATGCACTCATTCAACATGACACAAAACTTTACATGGCAAATTCAGTCATGATCAGGTGATAAATTAAACTAATGGCATTTGGATTTATTTTATTCTGAAGTATCGGAAACCCTCAGTATTAGAATTTTAGCTTAGTAAACTTTATCTATCTATCGTAAATTCATTGTCCTGAGCCTACACCTATTACTCAACTGGCGCTACCTATAGGGCTATAAAAAAAAAACAATGGAAGTGTTGTCTCCAACATTCAAGGAAACTTATCAGGTTGCGTTGATCATCGTGAGAAAATTTTAAATGGAGGGAACATTCTATCTACAGGGTGCACTATGCTACATGGACAGGCTTTAATTATCACTAATTTCGTTGGTAAGAGTGTTGTGTACTCGCCTGTCGACACTAATACCCAGGACCCTGGCGTAAATGGGCAAAATATAACATATTATAGCTATGGGATTTGGGATATAGAAATTTGTATTGAATGATACAAGAAACAATTGTCAAAAATTCTGTAACATCCGATATTGCCAGTCAAACTGCATTCATCAATTTTTTAACGCCCGTTCTATGCTTTGCGTACTCCGTCCGGTGTCTAGATAAAGTGCAGCATTTTTCGTTAATTTGTCACTAGTTATAAAAATGTTGCTATGAGAAATTATAGTATTTGAAACAAAATTAACAAATATAACTGCACATTTTGTACACAAAGCACGAAGTACGCAAAGTATAACTCGGGTGTACAGGATCAACAGTTTTTGAAATAATTTAAAGGCACTATTTAGAAGAAAAAAAAATCTTTTTTGATTTCGAAGTTACTACCAAATCTTTCCGAGTCTGAACTAATGAATCCTGAGGCATCCGGAAATGTTTCTGCTGGAGTCCGAGTACATAACTTTGAAGCCAGGGACTCCGACCAAAATCGGCAGCCTAGCGAATACCACTTATTTCTTGTTTCCTTTTTTTTCTTAACATAATGCTAATTACATACGTTTTTTAAGGTAGTGTTCCAAGATTTACATTTTGAGTGATAGGATAGTTATCCTATCCCCTAGAAAATGTAGGAAAGGCCCGTCCAGATAATATTGGATGCGATATGCGAAATCAGGAATCAAAATTCTTTAAAATGATATAATTTCTTACTAAGATCCTTTAGGACACGTTCTTTTCAATCACTAAAACAAATTCATTGCAAAATAAAATAAAATATTTGTGTCGGATAAAAAAGTGAGTTTGTGATTGCCCATCTATGCTTCCTATGTTGAAAAAGTGTTTTCCAGAAGTTGTAAAAACTAGTAAACTACATTCAAAATCATGAAAATAGCAAGCTAATCTTGACGACTGATGCTTAGTCTTCCTTTCGATACCAATAAATCCGAAATCCGTTGTTTCTTTGCTTTTAAAGAGTAACTTGAAAACAAGCAAAATTTTCCATTTAAAACTACACTATATGATGAAAAACAACTCCTTTTCTAAGTGAGAATGACACGCGTGAAATAAAGCATAGTGAGGTGGTTAAAGTTTTTTTTTTCATCCTAGAAAGCATGACGTCATTTATTCACACTATTCAACAACATAAGTTGGGAGGACCTACGGTAAAATTGGAGAAAGTGGATGAAAAAAAAATTAATCACCCTGTATATTAGCAGACGATTACAATCTAAAAGTAATCATTTGCTATTATTTATTTCAGTTGTGTTGTCATTCTCATTATGTCACTCTGATTAGTTTTGTTGAAGAGTGGAAAAAGTACTACCAACTCGTTGTTGGATACCCATGTATCCAATCTCCTAAGCTCCTATCTGCTTNTGTATCCAATCTCCTAAGCTCCTATCTGCTTATATATTTTGCTTGAAGTGTTAAATTAAGAACGTCCTCTTATATCTAAATGGTTATTGTTGTAAATGTATTTATGTTTGTTTCGACAGCAAGGAACTTTTTTATCAGAAACTGATGCTCAATTTCGGAAATATCAGTTGTTTACATATAGAAGTAAGACTTGCTGTGTATTAGCTACACAGTTACCAAAACTACTGGTTCTTGTAAACTCATTCACATATTTTATTTTACAGGATCCTATTCCTATTCATCAATTACTAGCGGTAGCTTTGAAAGAAGATGAAAGCAATGATCTAACGGATGAAACTAGTGATCCTTCAACGGATATTGCAGCTTTTCTACAAGAAAAAGCTCCTATGTTGGATGACTATTTTTCACTCAAAATCAGCGAAGATGGTTTTCTTCATGGTATCCCATTGCTTCTAGGTGAGACAAGTCTATAAATAAATTTAATTTAAGTTAAAAATGTTTACTTATTTTTTAGAGAATTATATCCCGAGCTTAGAACTAGTTCCGTTTTATCTTCTCAATCTTGCCAAACGGGTGAATTGGGAATCAGAGATAGAATGTTTCCAAACTTTTTGTCAGGAAACAGCCAATTTCTATGCAATTGTACCCGGAGATGATGTAGATATTGAGGAGAAGTTATTGGTATGACAATTCTCATTTATATTTCAAATACAGTGAAAATCGGTTACAAAAAATAGTTTCCTTGGACGATGGTTCTATGAGTGAATCAGACATTGAGATTGACGAAAGTTAACGCTAGATGGCGCCTCCCTAGATGTACCTCACCCAAATGTTGAAGGTGGAACAAGGAGAAATAGGCCTTTCTAGTAGGATTATATGTTTTCTATTGGTTTTAATAAAATTTTTTTGGAAATTCATCGATTTAAAGGAACCTTAAATCTTACGTTCAGGAATTTGAAAACAAATTTTGATGAGAGTTTAAGAAGTGGATGTGTATTAGTATCAGATTGACCTTTCGATGANAGGAATTTGAAAACAAATTTTGATGAGAGTTTAAGAAGTGGATGTGTATTAGTATCAGATTGACCTTTCGATGAGCTGTCATCGAAATATTTCATCACAAAGTGGGAAATACATTGTTGCCTATAGAAAGATAGAAATTCAAAAATTCATATAGAATTTTTGTTGATTGTTAAATTTGTATCTCTATTGTTGCCTTAGCTGACCTTAATCCAAGTATTGCTGCAACTGCTTGTGTTTTTCCAGATTTCAGGTTAATTATTTTAATTTGGTAGGATAACGAATAAGAATTTAATTTCTTTACTTTATCCAATTTAAAAATCAATGACTTTGTGCATTTAAGTGTGAAAAGAAATAAAAAAAAAATNAATTTCTTTACTTTATCCAATTTAAAAATCAATGACTTTGTGCATTTAAGTGTGAAAAGAAATAAAAAAAAAAATTGTGGAAAGGAATTAGTATGCCCGAGCACGTGTTTAGCATCTAAAAAGAAAAATTTCGAGATTGCGCATGTTTTAGTCTTATATAAGAGCCACCTACCACCAACTTGGGCTTATAATTCGGGTCTTATAACCGTTGGTTTTATAGCGGGATATTTCCCCATGCCAAATACATTGTNAATTTCTTTACTTTATCCAATTTAAAAATCAATGACTTTGTGCATTTAAGTGTGAAAAGAAATAAAAAAAAAATTTGTGGAAAGGAATTAGTATGCCCGAGCACGTGTTTAGCATCTGAAAAGAAAAATTTCGAGATTGCGCATGTTTTAGTCTTATATAAGAGCCACCTACCACGAACTTGGGCTTATAATTCGGGTCTTATAACCGTTGGTTTTATAGCGGGATATTTCCCCATGCCAAATACATTGTNAACTTGGGCTTATAATTCGGGTCTTATAACCGTTGGTTTTATAGCGGGATATTTCCCCATGCCAAATACATTGTTCCAAACCAAGTGCGCCAAAAATGGTTTTATTACCGAATTGGTCTTATATCGGAAAGTCTTATAAGCGTTTCTTCACTGTATTGCCAAGTAATATTTTGGCTCGATGAAGCTTCCTCGAAGTGAAAAGAAGGNCTTATAAGCGTTTCTTCACTGTATTGCCAAGTAATATTTTGGCTCGATGAAGCTTCCTCGAAGTGAAAAGAAGGTACAAAGTTTTCATCAAAAGGCGAATACAATGACTTTCGTCACTGACGTCACAAGGCAGGTGACACTATCACGCTGGTGGTTTGGCAACACTACCTACAGTTGTCAACTGCTTTTAGTTCTAAGGTCAATATTTTACAAATAAAAAATATCCGTTATTAGACCTGGATACTTTTTATGTTGGACCACATAGTTTTAAGGCCTTGATTATTCGCTTCCGATATAAAGTTTTTCAATCGAGTTTCACTGTATGTAAAAATTGATGCCAAATTATTATAAAGTATTATTTTATTTGATAATTTNTTTTTCAATCGAGTTTCACTGTATGTAAAAATTGATGCCAAATTATTATAAAGTATTATTTTATTTGATAATTTAGAATGGACAAACATGGAAATGGACGATTGAGCATGTCATTTACCCAGAATTGAAGAGATTTTTGTTCCCTTCAAGGATTTGGGCTGATGACTCAACAGTGGTTGAACTTGCTGACCTTCCAACTCTCTACAAAGTATTTGAACGGTGTTAAGGAAGGGCATCATAATGCACTTTTTACACTCCTGGTTGTGTCATATACTCTAAATCTCAACAAATTATTACAAATGACGTCGAATTGTACAATTTTTTTTTTTTTTTTTTTTTTGCAATTTTTACATTGTTTGCATTTTTGAAAAAAAAAATGCAATAATTGGTATTACAATTTATTTTTTGAAGTTTTTATATCTCAAATCTGCATTAAATTGCATAAAAATGCTATTTTTAAGCTTCAAGCTTCCTCTGTTTGAAGAGTCGAACAGCAAAATCTCCGAATGATTAATGAAACTTTGAAAAATAAAAAAAAAAGCTAAGTTTTTTGAGAACCTGTGTCATAAATCTTGAAGATTTTAATAATTCGCTAAAAAAAAGAAAGCTTTGTAAATTCGACCACTCCTAAGCATATACAAAAAAAAACNAAGATTTTAATAATTCGCTAAAAAAAAGAAAGCTTTGTAAATTCGACCACTCCTAAGCATATACAAAAAAAAACTGTTAAAGCCACTAAAGAGGTTAAAAAATTTGCATTAATTTATACTTTTTCAAAAAAAATTTTTTGCACTTTTTGAAAAAAAGATTTTTTTTTTGTATTTTTTGGTTATCCCTTTTGTTAAGGTAATACCTAAAATTGTTCTAACAACCTATTATAATATCTAGTATATTTTCATAAAGACATGTCGTTCTAATCCACTACATATTTTCAGTAGTGTAATCTCGTTTGAATTCATGTAAGGATCTATTGAGTCTGCAGAGTACTATTCGTGTCTATGAAAGATTCACTGTTTAAATTTTAAAAACCATGGACAGTAGAATTTATTTTTTATTTTAAGTTACTTAATCCTCAAGGTTCGAGTTTACCAAAATTTATGTCTATTTTTCGTTGCTCTGGAATAACATTCGAGGATTGAGAGAAGAAAAAAGCAGACTTGTTTTGTAATACGTGGAACATGCCGAACATGCCTGGAAAATAAAATGAATCCTCAAGTTTTATTTTTTTCAATTTTTTTTTTATTTTTTTTTTTGGTAGAGAAAAAGGTGAAAAGTGAACTGTACATTTTCTTTTCTTCCTGACTTGTTCGATAGAGAAAAAATATGTGAGAAAGGTACCATTTAATATAATTAGCAATAAAGGCTTTCTACTTTTCTTTTTCTGGAAGAGAACGAGAGAATAAAAAAGAGTGGGAAGATACAAAGTAAAGTTGAAAACAAAACACAGAGTGAATACTTGATCTGATGAAAATCAGTGACTCAAGTACTCTCAGTAGCTCAGAATGAATCCCTTTAGATATTTATTCCGTGCCGTTTCCCTAGCTCAAATAACTCAAATATACAAAGATAATAATCTTCATATACCAATTCATACCACGGTTATGGATTCAGAAACAATCCATATAAATTTCAATTATACTGATTTTTATTCTTTGGAATCAGATTTTTGAAGGGTTTACGTTTACTAAGATCATATAACTCACTTTGACCTGAACAAAGACTATTCAATCATTATCATCCTAATCTTATCGCATCGATCACCAACTATTGGATTGTAAGAATACTTAAAAAATCTTANCTATTCAATCATTATCATCCTAATCTTATCGCATCGATCACCAACTATTGGATTGTAAGAATACTTAAAAAATCTTAAAAACAAGTATCAACTGTAGTTGAACAAATTGAAACTTTTAGCACCAAACGGATTTACGCAAGGTTTGTTCTTTCAAAAATTTGAGTGATGAAGAGTGCTTTGATGATAAAAGGAAATGGTGTTAGCATAATTTTAAGTTTATGGTGGTTTCTAAGAAAATGAATATATTATTGATTCCCTTTCACAATGAAAGAGGTAAGGCTATTGAAGTGGTGAAAGTTATACACTTATTTGTCACGCGAGACGTGGTGTCTAGTGCACTCTCTTCCGTATGTACGGCAGAGTACAACGTCCCACTTTTCACCTTAACATTTATTTTTGAACAAGTCCACTGACATTTGAGAACTTTTTGAATTTTTTTTTTCACATCGACGAAATAAATGTGGAAATCAAATACGGATAAAGTTCTGAAATCAGGAATGTTTGAGGTTACCTGTAGAGATGACATTTCATACGTATTTTATTAATTCTATACTAAATACAGGTTCTTCCATATAAAACGCAACCATCTTTCTCCAATTTTCATTGAAACTCACATGGGATAAAAAAAATCCACCAACTTCCGTTTGTATCTGAACGTTTGTATCAACCGTTGATAAGGTGAGATGCACATTATTGGTATCTAGCTAAGGTAAGCACCGTTGTTGATAGTTGAGGTTTCAATTGAAGAATTACAAATTGAAGAAAATTCAGATCTAAGATTGNGGTAAGCACCGTTGTTGATAGTTGAGGTTTCAATTGAAGAATTACAAATTGAAGAAAATTCAGATCTAAGATTTCATTTGTTGGAATCAGATTTATCAATAATTACTTCCAAAGGTTTCAACTGTCGATAGCTAATCTATTCAATTTCGACGCTGAGGTATGAGCAATTATTGATATATAAGGTAGAAAATATTCGAATCTGGTGTATCAATTGATGATAGTTGAGNCTGAGGTATGAGCAATTATTGATATATAAGGTAGAAAATATTCGAATCTGGTGTATCAATTGATGATAGTTGAGGTACCTGTAAAAAGTTTCGATAAAAATTGTGGAAAAAGAGTATAATTTATGTCGAACGATCTGTACATTTCATTTCGGTTCCCTTAAAGTTATATTATTCTTGGAAATGATGTATTATTCTTGGTTTTTATTTAATTTGTTTCTTAAGAAATTTGAAGATTTTCAAAAAATAAAAATTTGATGATCATGTAATGAAGTATAAATGCACAAAGAAAATTTGAAATGAAAAAGGAAGTGAAATTGAGTTCAAGTGAAAAAGGAAATGAAATTTTTTTTTCCGGAGTATAAATACTAAAATTAAAATGAAAGTGATGAATTCTGAGAGTCTAAAAACTAGGTCTTGTATGTCAAAAATTGGAATTAAATTGATTCTTGTGAAATTGAGTAAGGATTCGCATCTGTTAGCTAACACTGCAGATGTTCATCTTCCAGACAACCTCCACTCAAAACAGTAAATGATTGATATGTATCTAACTACTAACAAATACTAACAAAACAAAACCATATGAAACCGCAAGTCAAGAAGTTACGTAACTTTCCCACTAATCGTGACACTTTTTTAGGTCATGAGACTGAGAAATAGTAATTTTGAAGTTTTCTTTAAAAAATATTTAGAGAAAATACGTTTTTCCAACATTTCTAGGGAACTTTTTTAGTTGACACTGAACAATGTAAATTTTTGATGTTATATTGAATTTTATTTGTTAACTACGAAAAAAAAGTTACGTTTTTAGTGAAAATTTACGTTCCTAACATTTCTGACTAAAATCAAAATCCCGTGTTTGGCTTGTTGGTTTGACCTTTTCGATTACAAAACCATCTCAACTCAACAACACAATGAACCGAAATGAAAACCCAAATCTTCTTACAGCTACTTAGCTCTAAGAACAAATGAATAAAAATCTAAACAAAAACAAACTACACGAGTTAATTTTTGTTTCTAATAAAATAAAACAAAGCTTTATTTCAAAAATCCAAACACANAAAAACAAACTACACGAGTTAATTTTTGTTTCTAATAAAATAAAACAAAGCTTTATTTCAAAAATCCAAACACGCAAACAAGAAAAAAAATAGACGTCCGGTTAGAAGCACAAACAAAACATTAATGATAAAGAAATACAATTTATCTACAATACAGAATTGTAGAAAAATATAAGAAAATAAAGACAAAGAAGCCTATTTTCAGCTTTTATCTCCACAATTAAAAAAAGAAAATTTGTAACACATTACATAAAAATTAATAATTAATAATTATTATTTTGCTCAGCACATGCCCATNACAAACAAGAAAAAAAATAGACGTCCGGTAGAAGGACAAACAAAACATTAATGATAAAGAAATACAATTTATCTACAATACAGAATTGTAGAAAAATATAAGAAAATAAAGAAAGAAACCTATTTTCAGCTTTTATCTCCACAATTAAAAAAAAGAAAATTTGTAACACATTACATAAAAATTAATAATTAATAATTATTATTTTGCTCAGCACATGCCCATCGTCAATACATTGATTAGTATTTATACAGTGGTGGACAAATAAACAGACGCATGAGAAGTTACTTTTGCTCCGTGCTCTTTGCTGCCGAAAGTCTGCGTTATCTATTTTGTCCAAATTTTCTGTCAATATAGAAATTTTTCTTGAACTAACTAGTGTTCTCCATGACTCTGACTCTGACTCTGACTCTCATGACTCTGACTCCCAGGGTTTTTGGGAGTCGGGAGTCATTTGATGACTCTGACTCCAACGGTTTTGGGAGTCAGAGTCATGACTCAGGGAGTCGACTCCCAGACTTGGGAGTCATGACTCTTTTGAAACATGCACACATAGGCATATGGGACTAATTTTTAACAAAATCTACATGCAAACATTATTTCGATAGTTATTTTTACAAAGAAATATTTAAAAAAAGTTACGAATTGTTTATTTAACCTGATGAAAGTGGCTTTTTAGTTTCTTTTTGTCAAGAAAACTTAGAAAATTAGCAAACTTATAAACAAGGAAACTAAATGTATAAAAAAAACTTCAATTTCAGACCCGATTTTCCATTTTTGTATTATGTAATTCCGGAGTCGACATTCATGACTCTGACTCTGACTCAGAGTCGACTTCCAAAATTCAAGGAGTCAGAGTCATGACTCCGAGAGTCGACTCCNGTTTAGTTTCTTTTTGTCAAGGAAACTTAGAAAATTAGCAAACTTATAAACAAGGAAACTAAATGTATAAAAAAAAAATTCAATTTCAGACCCGATTTTCCATTTTTGTATTATGTAATTCCGGAGTCGACATTCATGACTCTGACTCTGACTCAGAGTCGACTTCCAAAATTCAAGGAGTCAGAGTCATGACTCCGAGAGTCGACTCCCAACATTTAGAGAGTCAGAGTCACGACTCTCAGAGTCAATGACTCTGACTCCGGCTAAACTGGAAGTCATGGAGAACACTAGAACCAACTGATGTTTGTTTTATGAAAGTTATATTGAAAAGTAGAGCAGTAATTTTTTTAGGATTAGGATACTAGAATCAAACCATCAAAAGTTATGATTTTTTGAAAATCAAGTTCTTATGACTTAATTCTGAGACGCTCTATAATAAGTTGGGTGCTTCAGAATTATGTTCAAAAAACTTGATTTTCAAAAAATTATAACTTTTGACGCTAGATACCTTATTTAAAAAATTGCCTGCTTACTTTTCAATGTTCTTTCCAAACAAAAATTTCTATACTGATAAAAAATGTTTGACAAAATAGCTAAAACAGAATTTCTCCAGCAAAAAGAACGAAGGAGAAGTACATAACTTCTCATGCGTTTGCATCTTTTTCCAGCCCTGTAGAATGATTTTGATTCAAGAATCAGGGTTAAAGTGTCGAAGTATATTTACAATCAATCAGATCAGATCATGTTTTCTATCATAATTTGTTTCAAATATGTGGTACAAAAAATGTAATAAGAAAATGTTTTAATTTATGTTAATATCTCCATCCTATTCATGAAATCTGTCACCCACTACTAGTTCATCATATTCACTGTTGACAACTTCCTGTAATTCATTTGATGGCGCTTTTTTGTCAAATTTGCAACAAATGAGTTCATTTAGTAAATACTAATTTAACAAAAAGTCTACATATGAAGGCGTAAAAATGTATAAATTTATAATATTTTATCCAATGGAGAGTATTATCTAGTAGATAGTGATTTGATTTCAACGAGGGAATAGGCCGCTATTTTACACGAGCAAGTGTTATGCATGTGATTGTATTATATAAGGGATTTTGGGAAAGTATTTTATATCATATTGCAACAAAATTGTAATTTTATTATATTCAAAATTTTTTTTTTAATTTTTAGTAAAATTGTTCTTTTTAATGAAATAAAAATACCTAAAGTTCCTGACACGTCGTGCAAGAAAAAATAAATACAAAATTGAAATTATTATAAAATTTCCAAATATGTTTTCGAAATTGAAATCTTTTTTAGCACAATTTGTTACTGGAAAATATGAGTCTGTTCAACAGTTCAACACTCCAATGACATGTTTTATTTTTTTGGTCCAAATACTAAACTTTTTTATTTAAATTCTAAAAAAAANGTTCAACACTCCAATGACATGTTTTATTTTTTTGGTCCAAATACTAAACTTTTTTATTTAAATTCTAAAAAAAATTTCTGTTTCGAAATCTAAAAAAAAACTCAATGAAGAGTTACTTTTATAATCCTTTTTGATACAAATGCAAACAACCCTGTATTACTGTTGAAACATTAACCCTGGTCGGGATTACAAATTCAGAAATTTGTCAATTTTTAAAAAATTATACTTCTGCACAACAAATCGCATAATATTTTCTTATTTTTGTACAATGAAGAGGTTGAGTATGTTACCACTCTTCAGACTTTTGAGGTTAGATTTGGCCACCGGTGGTACTGAGAACGTAAAATCCTTAGTAACCTCCTTCCATAAAAATTAATAAATAAATAAAATATTAAATTTAATGAACGGAACATATAAAAACTTAACGTAGAACTTAAAAAAAAAAGGAAAAACTTGAGAGGTAAACCATGGAAAATTTCCATGTACTATGTACCACCGGTGCCCAAATTCTACGAATTCTAAAAAAGTTAAAAATTAAGTAACACATTTTTACGCGATACTTCTCAATCGTTGATTATCTACATTTGGCACATCACTGAATGGATATTGTGAATTAAATCTCACTGAATTTGCTCTTTCTTATCTTTAAACAGAGTTTTTATTCACTAGAACAAGGCTATGAAAAATTAAAAAAAAATTTTATAGGATTAATTATAAGCTATTTTTGTAGAAATTACTTATCTGATCGTTTAACTAAAAGCAGAAAAAAAAATTCTTCACATTTAAAGCAATTTCATCTGATCTTAAATGAGATTTTGGCTAATTAATTTGCAATTATTATTAAAAAAAAAAAAATTATCTTGTAGCCGTAAATTATAAAGCACGGGAGGAAAGTGCATTGGTCTAATCACGTGGTACAAAAATCTCATATGTGTGCGGAAAATTACATATTTTTGNACGGGAGGAAAGTGCATTGGTCTAATCACGTGGTACAAAAATCTCATATGTGTGCGGAAAATTACATATTTTTGCCATGAGTATCATCATAGTCATGAAACCTTGTATGTAATCGAAATAAAATATTAGTTTTCAAAATCAATTTTCGGTCTTTGTTTTATGACAAAAATAAACCATTCGAATTCCCATAAAGAATATAATGTTTCCAACTACATTTCCCCACGAACTGGTTGACCAAATGTCTCAATNCATTCGAATTCCCATAAAGAATATAATGTTTCCAACTACATTTCCCCACGAACTGGTTGACCAAATGTCTCAATTTTGAATTCTTCCGTTATAGAACCATTAGATTACTGAAAACCACGTTGTGAACCATCCTGTTTTATGAAAAAAATCGACAGACAGACATACAGAATGACTGACAATATAATCCCATAAAANTGAACCATCCTGTTTTATGAAAAAAATCGACAGACAGACATACAGAATGACTGACAATATAATCCCATAATATGTTTTGCACCAGATAGAATGAAATTGGATACCCTAATTTCATTTGACAATAGAACTTTGCTGATGGTGTAGGATTTGAGTCCTTATGATGTTTTTCCATTCTGATTTATTTTCAAATCCTCCACTTTTTTAGTTTTTTTTTTCAACCGGTTTTATATTTCACAATTTCCCGCTTACTTTACTATTCTCGTGATTTGCATCGGTTGCTACACATTTGTAATATTACAGTGGAGTCCGGCTACAGTAATTTATTTCTTAGTGAAAATTCGGATAAATTGAAAAAAAAATTAAAATATTTATAGTCGACTGCTCCCTGAGATAGTAAGGAGTGGACTTTTCACCTTACATGTTTNTCGTGATTTGCATCGGTTGCTACACATTTGTAATATTACAGTGGAGTCCGGCTACAGTAATTTATTTCTTAGTAAAAATCCGGATAAATTTAAAAAAAAATTAAAATATTTATAGTCGACTGCTCCCTGAGATAGTAAGGAGTGGACTTTTCACCTTACATGTTTNAAAAAAAAATTAAAATATTTATAGTCGACTGCTCCCTGAGATAGTAAGGAGTGGACTTTTCACCTTACATGTTTCCGTTAAAGTAAAATTTGGTTATTGTGAACATTTTCGTTGTTTCTATCTTCTACACTACAAACGGACTCCACTGTGTTACAAAACCACCCATCACAAATTTGGCATAGACAAATAAATGAAACAGAATATGAAATTTGATCTTTTCCAGAAAGAAAACTCTACAGTTTTTCACAATTATGGCATACTTTTGCTTATGTGGCGGTGGAAGTAATAAACAATTTTTATAAAAAGCCTGGGTTTTACTAATGGATTTTGTTAATAGATCATTCATTAGTACCTTGGATAACAAAAAAATGAAGGTTTATGGCATTATTTCATTCGTCCGTCTGAACGGTTAATTTCCTACTGAGAATTCTAATTACATTCTCTGATGTCTAACTAGCATATCGCTATTTTGGAGGTTTTTCATAATAGATATCACAGACTATTATATTATGTATAACTGTGACTCATACAGATTTAAATCAGATTGCTTTTAAGGCTTATCTCTTACATTATCTCTAACTGGCATCTGTATTTAGCAACAAATCCATANTAAATCAGATTGCTTTTAAGGCTTATCTCTTACATTATCTCTAACTGGCATCTGTATTTAGCAACAAATCCATACACAGATTATGTTAGTTATATAGCAATCTGAAACTTTTTTTTTTTTGATTTTTAACCATTGCAAATATGCTAATACACAGGGATGCCGTTTGACAGAAGAAGCAGAATCGCAAGGATACAATAATCCCTCCTTCAATTGGTGAAACCTAGAAAGAAATTGAATAGATTTTTGTAATAAAGAAAAGATAAGTAATATTTTCGATAAAAGTGGAATATTTATGCCAAATCCATACTTTTTTTTTACAAGCTGAATAACGGCATTTTTTGTTGGAGTGTCACATCATGAAATACAGACATGTTTGAATAAAACGTAGATTAGAATAGTAAAAAAAAAACACAGAATATGTCCAAGCACATTAAAAATTTATATCATTTTAACTTTCGTTTGGAAATGCTTTTCGAACCAAATTAGATCAATTTTGGAAAAATTTTAAAATAATAAAATAATAAGGTATAGTTACTAAATTCGAAACTACCCTAATACAAACGAGAAATAGCGTTCAACTGTTACAACTTGGAAGTTAGAAGTGTAATTTAAAAGAAAAGAAAAAAAGCATAAAAAAGCATAATAGTTTAGACGAAAAAGTATAATCAACATAACAAAAAATTATAATACCAGAAAGCTATTCATAGACTGGGAACGGATAGGTGAAAAAAACGGTGCTAACCAAATATTAAAATTACAACCTTGAGCATTGGAAAACATTTATTTCATCGAAAATTAAGCCGATTAGAAAAACCTTTTTATAGTTTTAAAACCGAAATTCTAGGTGCTAACATTGTTTTAAGAATTGAGTTGAAATGAAAAAGAAAATGATGAGTATTTTTACTGTATTCAATACAAATTTCCATNTAAATCAGATTGCTTTTAAGGCTTATCTCTTACATTATCTCTAACTGGCATCTGTATTTAGCAACAAATCCATTCACAGATTATGTTAGTTATATAGCAATCTGAAACTTTTTTTTTTGGATTTTTAACCATTGCAAATATACTAATACACAGGGATGCCGTTTGACAGAAGAGGCAGAATCGCAAGGATACAATAATCCCTCCTTCAATTGGTGAAACCTAGAAAGAAATTGAATAGATTTTTGTAATAAAGAAAAGATAAGTACATATTTTCGATAAAAGTGGAATATTTATGCCAAATCCATACTTTTTTTTTTACAAGCTGAATAACGGCATTTTTTGTTGGAGTGTCACATCATGAAATACAGACATGTTTGAATAAAACGTTAGATTAGAATAGTAAAAAAAAACACAGAATATGTCCAAGCACATTAAAAATTTATATCATTTTAACTTTCGTTTGGAAATGCTTTTCGAACCAAATTAGATCAATTTTGGAAAAATTTTAAAATAATAAAATAATAAGGTATAGTTACTAAATTCGAAACTACCCTAATACAAACGAGAAATAGCGTTCAACTGTTACAACTTGGAAGTTAGAAGTGTAATTTAAAAGAAAAGAAAAAAAGCATAAAAAAGCATAATAGTTTAGACGAAAAAGCATAATCAACATAACAAAAAATTATAATACCAGAAAGCTATTCATAGACTGGGAACGGATAGGTGAAAAAAACGGTGCTAACCAAATATTAAAATTACAACCTTGAGCATTGGAACACATTTATTTCATCGAAAATTAAGCCGATTAGAAAAACCTTTTTATAGTTTTAAAACCGAAATTCTAGGTGCTAATATTGTTTTAAGAATTGAGTTGAAATGAAAAAGAAAATGATGAGTATTTTTACTGTATTCAATACAAATTTCCATTGTCAAAAAGATTTTATTATTTTACAATTTAATATTTACAATTTAAGATAAGAGGGCAATGAGTCTTTTGTTAATAACTTGTATCTTCTACAAAAATTGCATACTCCGTTCACAAATTAGAAAAAAAAAATAAATTAAACTTTTTCATATCTAGAAAAGTTAAAAAAAAAATTTTTTTATCAGTACTTTTAAAACCTTTTTCTTCAAGTTTGTTCCCTTTGTTAAAATTTTTTATGTATATTTTTTTTTGACAAATATTTTTGCAAATTTTAGGTAACCTAAAATCGTGTTTTTTATAACCAAACTATCCTCAATCTGTTCATATAAAATTGAGTGGGTATAGATGGATCAATTTCCGGAACAAGTGCTGATAGATGTCTCATTTATCTAAAAACTACCAACTAGGCATATTGGAGAGTCATTTCATAAACTAAACGCACACTTCATACGAAACCGGGAGGTTTTTTTGAGATATGTCTCTAGGGAAAGTGAGCTTAGTAAGATTACTCCTCTTACTTTTTATGTATTTTTTCTGATTTATCTTATATATCTTTCTTATATAACCTTTCTCGGTCGTATCGGCTATCGGAACATTTGAAACCAAAGAAAACGGTTGTTTATTTGCACAACTCAAAACATTCATTTCCTTGAATCAGAATTCAAAATTTTTTTTCTATTTCCTCACTTTTGGACAACCGCGCAACTATTGTAGAACGAAAATTGGAAAAAATTAGAGATTATACATAAATATCGAATATTTATAATAAATGTCAATCAAATCCAATATTTTTCCTATTTATCCTACATTTTTTATATTATTTTTTTTTCGTTTTTGTAAAACCGCCTTACATATACAAATGTTCCCTAGAAAAAATTAGAGGTTTACCAGCATAAATTGCAATTTGCGGAAAGGTACATTTCAACCGGGTGGAAGAAGGGAAAATTGGACAAAATGGCAATCAGAGTGTGGATATTTATTAAAATAAAAATGAATAAAAATAGAGTTTAAGTAGGTAAATTGATTAAAATTTTTTCACTAAAATTAATTTAATTTCAATTAAATTTAAAAAAAAAAAAAAAAAAAAAAATTTTTTTTTTGTCTTTCTAGCAAGTTTAGTTGATTACCTATCATTGAAATAACATTGTGAACTATTTAAAATTTCATAATGAAATAAAATTTTTCCAACGTCCAAGTTCTCTCTGATAATGAGACATTGGTAATAGAACTAATATTTGAAATAAAGAATAAATATTGGGCCAATTCCCGTAATTGTATAGAGCGCCTGATAGTATCAAGGTTCAGTACTTTGAGATTATAGAAAATTTATGGGAACGAAAATGTTAGAAAAGTTGTGATGGAATTAACAGCTGTCTATTATTAACCGAAATGTGTAAGGAAGATTGTCAAGGGGACAACTAGCCTGTCTGTGTTCATAAAGTCACTACAGAGTTGAGAAAATCTATTCCCATCCCCACAACTCCTCTCAGACAGAATTTGTTTCTCTTGAGTTTGAGTGGAGAGGATTGAATTGAGGGACTATGACATTTATACATGCCTCTGAGTAGATTAGAACTAGTGGGAGCCTCATAGTTTTTTCAACCAATCAGAGACCTCCAAAATGAGTCACGTTTCATAGTTGTATTAATCTCATAGTTTCATAGTCCTACAGTACTATGAAGCGTTCTATACAATTGCGGAAATTGGGCCATTATAAATATCAATAATATTTATTTTTGGATAGATATCAATTGATAATTTACATTGATTAATTGATATTCACCATCTATGAAAAAAAAAAAGAATAATCTTCTTCAACTCAATTACCACTAGCATTTCAGTACCTCCAAAAAATGAAGTAATGTAGGTGTCACCTTTGGGTAGTTTATTAATTTCGTTAAATTAATTTATAAATTACTTCTTTTTATATAAATTAATCCATTCAGGTACTTATAATCTATCAGATCTTACTGCTTACTTTTCATCCGATAGTATTTCACCTTGAATATTTCGTTTCAAGACCGAAAAATTGAAAAAAATATTATCCAAACCTTCACTTTGTTATCAAATTATCTTGAATTTTCCCAAACGCCCGATTCATGCTTTTTTCAAATTGTAGTGTTTTCTTTCTTTTTTATAAAGTTGCCGTGACGTACTCTAAATTGGATGTTAATACATACTTTTTCCAATCTTTTTCCGTACCTTTTTCCAAAAAAAAAAGTAGAAACGGTTCAACTTTTCACGACGATTGGAGTTCGCAATGAAAAGAAAAAGCATATGTATTGTTTTTTNGTAGAAACGGTTCAACTTTTCACGACGATTGGAGTTCGCAATGAAAAGAAAAAGCATATGTATTGTTTGTTTTTTTCCAGAAAAAAACTTTTTCCAAACAACGGGTGGAAAGCGCAATGACAACGAAATGAAAAAGTATGGATNTTTTTTTCCAGAAAAAAACTTTTTCCAAACAACGGGTGGAAAGCGCAATGACAACGAAATGAAAAAGTATGGATTGATTTTCCAAACTTTTTCAGGAAAATTTTACTGGAAAAGCTGGTTTTGGGAAAAGTATGAAACGGGCGTAAAACTTCCTACTAACTCGGGTAAACTCTTCCGTTGGACTCCCTGTTTCGACAATCTTCTTCAAAATTTCCCCAAATTTTTCGTCATATGCCCCATCCAGACTCATTGTTCGCGGTTAGTAACTCATTTTTTAGTGCGAATTGAATTAATTAGCCTCAACTTACTCTCCCCAGCCATGTGTATGCATAAATTTTACATGAAATATTAACTTTTTTTTCTCTTATACAATATACAGTATGGTAATGTAGTTTTCATTCCTTCATTTCATTCATGTCATGACCTTCATGCCCACTTTAAGAAATAAATCTTAAAATCACTACTCGAAATTATATCTTTGAAGAATAAAGTGTTGGTGTAAGGATCAATTGGAGTTGATTAAGAGTTAACTTGACTTGAGTGATAGTTAATTGACATTCTAACCTATTCTTTAAGAATAGACGAGACTAGTCTGGAAGAAATGGAATTTGATTCAGTAGTGTCAATTGGGACACTGATGAGCCAAAAAAAAAAACGAAGTCCATTCATGTCTCATGTCAACATGATGAAAAGATATGACGGAATCTTTACTGGATTTCATTGGTATTCTCATATGAACCAACCACAGCGCAAGAAAAATGTAATAGTTCTGCTCCAGCAGAAAATAGAGATTCAAAAGTGTTGAGATTGAACGGAAAAGTTTTTGAATTCATCAGAAGAATCTCTGGAGAGCTCTTAGCAGCTTCTTATAGCTAGCTTCTCTCAAATATTACTTAGTACAGCACAATATGGGACAATTTTGTGACTTTTTCAGTGACCATCAAGAAAATGAAATAAGAAATTTTACAATAACCAATCGACGTGAAGATTTTAAGTGGTATGGAACTGGAACACAGTGTATGGGAGACAATACAACGCTCTACGACTTTCTTCTTTTGGGTCTAACAACAAGTATTTGTTCAATTTTCGGTGTTTTTGGAAATACTCTTAGTGCTTTGGTTCTTATGAGATCACAATTTAGGTCATCTGTTAATTTTCTTCTTCTTGGACTCACACTGAGTGATACTATTGTTATTTTATATTGTGTCGCTGCATTTACACTTCCGGTTACTTTTGGGTACTTAAAATTTGGAGAAATGTACAATCACAATCTATATCCTTTGATCTCTCCTTACCTCCTACCTATTGCATTTATTGGTAAGTTGTTTTTTTTGTTAAATATTCTATAGAAATGTTTATATAAACTAGAATAACATAATGTGTAATGTTATGATTCAATGCATTCTGATGAAGTGATACACCTAGCCAATTTTTTTTTTAAGTTTTGGATCATAAGCTATCTTTTATTCATTTTTTTTACGTGTGCTAGACTGAATGTGAGACTGACTGTAAACTAGAACACCAAATACAGTAAACCTCGGATAAGGTGACTTCAGAAGGTAACAGGAGTATTTGGTGAGTCGTAGCTGAACAAACAGCTTCGGGAATAATTTGTTCGGTTTTGTGAATTTTTATACAGGGTGACTTATCTAAAGTGTTACTATAGCCGTGGAACATAACGACTATATAATACTCATAACTTATATTTTAGTTACTCATATTTCTATTTTTATATTATTTTTTTTGTCAAAATGAATGTCAATGTAGCGGAGGAGTTTTGAAATTGGCTCCTTCTACAGTCTCAAACTCTATTTTCAATTTTCTGATAGTCGCGTGGCGTGGATTGGCTTATTATAGAGTATAAATTTTATTGTTTTTAGCATTAATTTCATAATATTATTGAAAGTGCAATAGGGTTAAGTGAAATAATTGTAATTTTAAGGTGAATATATAGTATGTAGAGCGTAACAGGGCTAAACTGTGACTTTTGTTCTGCTCTGCTTAAGTTTCTGAGTATTCATGCAGACCCGAAAAGAGAGCTGAAAAAGGCCGTATTTTTTCAACCAGAATTGTAAAACCATTTTTTAAGTACCGGAATGAGACACCATTCTTTACGCTAAGGCAGATCTTTATAAAAAGTTTACAGTTCATAAAATCAAAAGATTTGACTCGAGAAAAATTTACTTAACGAGATACGCTGGACATAATTATAAAACAGTTACTTTCTCCAGCAAACCGCACGGGCCAAAAGTAATTTCAATTTGTTTTAGAATTATGACCAGTACTGTACTATCTACCTCTAACACTTCTTCTTTTTCTACGTGTAGAGTATACATATAGTTTTGGGTGATAAAACTATAAGGTTTTTGCTGAGTTTATCTAAATGTTAATTTTAAAATACACGTTGTAGTGATTCTAATCGGTTTCTTAATATCACCATACTTCTTTATCTACATTCCACAGCCAACGTGCACTAATTATTTATTGAAATTTAAGGTTTTCCCACTTAATTTTGAGACGTCAAAGTAAACGATGGGAATTTCATACTTTAAGTTTCAAAAAACTTGTATTATGGATAAAAAAATCACAACTTTTGACCCTTTAAACCAAGCTACCTGATTCTTTCACCCAAGCTACTTTTAAATGTCTTTTTTTTTCATTATAAAATATCATTATATCTAAATTAATTTATCAACCTCACAATAAACTGGAAAAAGTTTACTCGAGGACTTTTCCCGGCAAACATCAAGGGTCAAAAGTAATCTTTTCTAGTAATATTTTTTCCCGCACTACAGTCCAACCAGTGTTTTTGGGACGACTGGAAGATACTTTTGACCCATGCTATTTGCTGGAGAAAGCGTGGTGCTATAAATCATTGTCAATTAAACTTCATAAACCAAATTTTTTATGATACTGTTTGCATATTTCAGAAAGATTATGCGAAAGTAGAGAAGAGAATTTTTTTAATCAAGTTTCTGCGACATCTAGAAAAAAAGTTATGATTTTTTGAAAATTGTGATTTCGAAACATTCTTTTGGGGCAATGTACATGAGAAATTAGGTGTCCCAAACGAATGTTCCGAAATTTCAATTTTCAAAAATTCGTAACTTTTTTTCTAGATGTCGCAGAAACTTGATTAAACCCTACCTTATTAATTTGATTATGCAAATATTTAAGTCAAGGATGGAATTATTAGCATAGGAGGTAATGAGTGGATACAATTATACGAAATTTTAGTGTTATACAGTAAACCTCGGATAAGCTTGATTCCAAGGTACCGGAAAATATGGTTCGTGGTAGCCGAGGTTCGGCTTAAGCGTAAGCCGAACATACAACATGGGGAATAATTTGTTCGTCTTAGCCGAGGTAGTTTTAATTTACCATTACTTTATAATAGTAAGTTGTTGTGGAGACTAAAAATGACTAAAAATATATCATTGGTTCATTTTCTGTCGAATTTCAATGTTTGAAAAGTCATTCAAAAGAAGTTATTCGTTAAATTTTGTAAGAAAAAAGGTGAAGATTCTTTAAAAATTGATCAATTAATTGGTGTTCGTGTTAACCGAGGTAAAAAAGCATGTGACTTATGGACTGGGACCACGGAAAGGCGTTCGTGGTATCCGAGGGTTCGGATTAACCGAGTTCGGCTTAGCCGTTCCATTTATACACAAATTCCCTCTATCAGGGCGCGGACCGGACCAAGTGGTTCGTGGTAACCGAGGGTCCGTGGTAAGCGAAGTCGGCTTATCCGAGGTTTACTGTAAATATATTTAACTAATTTACAAAACCTGCAAAGGCTTGTTACATTTCTGATTGCCGGTACTAAAACTTTGGCGGGAAACGAGTCGGNCCGAGTTCGGCTTAGCCGTTCCATTTATACACAAATTCCCTATATCAGGGCGCGGACCGGACCAAGTGGTTCGTGGTAACCGAGAGTCCGTGGTAAGCGAAGTCGGCTTATCCGAGGTTTACTGTAAATATATTTAATTAATTTACAAAACCTGCAAAGGCTTGTTACATTTCTGATTGCCGGTACTAAAACTTTGGCGGGAAACGAGTTGGTGAAATTTTTCAGGGTTTATTTCATTTTTGGTTCTACATTAACNGTGAAATTTTTCAGGGTTTATTTCATTTTTGGTTCTACATTAACTCAGAATTCAAGACAGAAATAAAATCGTGAAACTGATAAGGAGCACCCCAATGATTATTTTAAATTTAACATTTAGAGAAACTCAGGAAAGAGAAAACGATACCTTTGTCATCGAAAGCTATAGACATGCTAATAATTAAAAAAAAAGAACAGAATATTAGCCCTGTTATATCTTCCTAAAGGAGTGAGGTTGTTTCCGAAGGTTGTCTCCCGTGGTTAAATCTTGTTTCCTTAATTTTTTAGGTTTTTTATACAACCTAAAAAATCACAACAAAAAAAAAACATTAAAAACCAAAAAGATAATAAACCACAGGATACAATTATCTAAAATTTCCCAAATTCTATCAAAGAATTCGAAACTAAGGGAGGCCTTCATTGAATTCTTTTTTTTTTCCACTGTCACCTACAGAAAAATAACGACAGACTATAGCATCTTGCTACAAGAACACTTTAGATAAGTCACCTTGTATTGTGATTGGTTATACCATTACTTCTTACCATAATTTGCTGTGGATATGAAAACGTACACTTAAAAATATACATTCCTATTTTAATCATGGTCAAATTTCAGCGTCTGGGATGACATTCAAAAAAAAANGTACACTTAAAAATATACATTCCTATTTTAATCATGGTCAAATTTCAGCGTCTGGGATGACATTCAAAAAAAAAATTTCATTAAATTTTAGTGAAAAAATTCTAAAAAAATTTCCTATTACTTGATGTTCGTACAAACTTNAAAAAAAAATTTCATTAAATTTTAGTGAAAAAATTCTAAAAAAATTTCCTATTACTTGATGTTCGTACAAACTTACAGCATCTTTTAGATGTACATAAGAGAATTTGCTTCGTAGTAACTGAGGATTCATAATAACCGGTATCAGCTTATCCGAGGTATACTGTAGTCTAAAAATCTTGAAAATACGAATTTATTGGATATGATCCAATTTTTAAACCTTGCAGATGATGTGTAACGATATCCGNAAAATCTTGAAAATACGAATTTATTGGATATGATCCAATTTTTAAACCTTGCAGATGATGTGTAACGATATCCAAAAGACTAAAGGACAAATTGTTCAAAGTACAAAAATGAAAAAAAAACTTTTGTAGAAAACTTAACTTCTTTTTGGTTATATAAAGATTTAAAGTGGATTATAAAAAAAAAAAGTTTTGATAAGTCTATTTCACAAAACTTAAACCACACTTGATCCTTTAATCTCACCGTCATCATTGTTGAATTATGATTACAAATCATTTCTGATGTTTGTTTTTTATAAGGACTCTGATATCCAAAAGCTTTTTTAAACATTTCAAAACTAAAAGTCATACTGTGAGCTCTGACTCTTAACATTTTGACAAACACTCACTCCTTGGGTTCACAAAAAAAAAATTTCTTTTGTTTTACTTAATAAATCTCTTGAGGTTATTAATTATACATTTGTTTACAAATTTCCAAGGAATAAGAGAAGTTAATAAGTTCCTTTAGTTTACATAAGAGTAAATTGCTTATTTAAATTTTCTCTAGAAATATTGAGTCAATATTTGAACAAATTACACACTTATGTACATAGTAATACAAAAGCTTTAAATAAAGCGTCTTGTTCAATAATTATTCTTAAAATAGTCTAATATTGAATTCATAATTTGTTACATTTTCTCACCGTTGTGATATAAAATTTTAAACATGACACAAAAGACATATTTTTTTTTGAAAATTTCTATTTTTTTGAAATTTTCTATTTTTTTTTTTGAAAATTTCTATTTTTTTTTAAATTTCTATTTTTTTGAAAATCTCTTTTTTTTTGAAAATCTCTATTTTTTTGAAAATCTCTATTTTTTTTGAAAATCTCTATTTTTTTGAAAATCTCTATTTTTTTGAAAATCACTGTTTTTTAATTAAAGTTTTACTTAAATATAGCATTTTCTCCTCATGATGTGTATATTTTTTTTTCTATTGCCTTTGGGTTTAGGTCAGACAGGATCCGTATATTTTTGTGTAGCTGTGACCGTGGAACGCTACGTCGTTGTCTGTTGGCCACTCTATGCAAAATCTTGGTGTACAACAAAAAGAGCTCGGACATATACAGTAATTGTATTTCTTTTTTCAATTCTCATCAATTTTCCTAAATGGTTTGAAATTCGAGCAATTGAAGTTGAAGTTTCAAAATTAGGATTTGAAACACGAACATGTTATATTGTTTCATCGACACAACTTCGTTCTAATAGTAACTACAAGTATTACTATGTAAACTGGACATATTTGGTCTTCATGTATGCCATGCCGTTCCTCATTCTCGTCATTCTCAACTACTCAATTTATCAAAGGGTATTTATGTCTTTTGGATTGATTAACAATAATTTAACAATACTTTTCAGAAAAGTATACCATATAATATAAGTAATATCTAATAAAATTAAAAGTATAAGAGAAGGAACTTTTGGCCCCATACTCTTTGTTGGAAAAAGCAAAGGCCTTAAAATTAATAGAAAAATTACATCGTAGTGAAAATTATTTTGGGAGAAAGTTTTTAGTAGTTTCGGAAAGACTAAACAAAAGTAAGTGTAACAAAGTAAAAAATGAAGGCTCTACGATCACTAAAAAAAAAGTTATAGTTTTTTGAAGTTTTAAATTCTTGGTTGTTATGTTATGTTGAGACGATTATTACTTAAGAGATGGGCGTTTCAAAAGAACATAACAAAAANGGTATTTATGTCTTTTGGATTGATTAACAATAATTTAACAATACTTTTCAGAAAAGTATACCATATAATATAAAGTAATATCTAATAAAATTAAAAGTATAAGAGAAGGAACTTTTGGCCCCATACTCTTTGTTGGAAAAAGCAAAGGCCTCTTAAAATTAATAGAAAAATTACATCGTAGTGAAAATTATTTTGGGAGAAAGTTTTTAGTAGTTTCGGAAAGACTAAACAAAAGTAGTGTAACAAAGTAAAAAATGAAGGCTCTACGATCACTAAAAAAAAAGTTATAATTTTTTGAAGTTTTTAATTCTTGGTTGTTATGTTATGTTGAGACGATTATTACTTAAGAGATGGGCGTTTCAAAAGAACATAACAAAAANAATTCTTGGTTGTTATGTTATGTTGAGACGATTATTACTTAAGAGATGGGCGTTTCAAAAGAACATAACAAAAATTTCACTTTTTTTTTTGTCCCATACATTGTTTCTGTTTCTATGTTTTAAACATCGAAAATGAGTTAGAAAAGTGAGATCCTCGTTGTTGTTTTTTGCGCATGTGTGATACAACGTCAAGTTTCTCCAAATGATATGCTATTCTGAAATACTTTGTATACAGTACGCAAAATAATTTTAAGACAAGAGGTCAAACTATTGAATAACTTAGGTTATTATGAACCAATCTCAATGAAATTTTTTCAGTGAGAGAACCTTAACATTACTTTTAGAACTTTTAGTTCATTTGAAGTTTATAAAAATTGACTCATCTTTATGATATGTTGTGCAAAAGTTGAGTTTGAGCGGTGAAAGTGAAAGTTGCAAAATAACTTTAAGATTTGGTTGCGAACTCTCTGATTATTTAAAAACTTTTTGTATTACAACCAAGGTATTTTCCATATTTTATCTTTGTTTACATTTAATTTAGTGTTTATGAATGCAAGTATTCCCCCAACTTTCTCTTAAAATGGGAAAACCAAAACCACTCACAGATTTAATAAAGGTCAGTTAAGTATTTTGTAATTTCTAGATTATTCAAATGTTTCAATTGTTAAAAATCTTGAAACTATTAACTTGCGCTATTTTAAATTAACTCCAAAACCAAAGAAACTCCTGTCTAATAACAGACGAGAAACCTAAATGAACCAAAATATCAAATAGTTTGAAACTATTTGAAAGATTATGGGTAGGTCCAATTTCAAAAACTTTTGAAAAAGCCTCCGTTAATCATGTGTCACAAGGAAAGACAATTAATGGCGGTTGCCCGACAAAACAAATCTAGGAGTGAAAATTTGAGAAAAAACGTCATCTGGAATGATGCTGTAAAGTAGGGTTTGGACGGTCTAGATTATGTATCGTTGTCATATTGGCATGATTTTCAAAAAAAAAAAAAAAAAAAAAATTTTTTTATCTAAACGACAATATGGCGGTGTATATTTCATGATCTAATTATGTTGGGTTTAGCTAATTTGAGAAGACGCCGTTAGCGCTCTCTTCGTCGAAACAAAATTACGCCCAGTACCAAAATCATTTGTTCATAAGTTCTTCCTTCCATGCTTTGAGGAATTTGAAAATTTAAATTGTATTTTTATGCAAAGTGGAGCATTCTGTCATATATTATATATTCAAGTAAACCAACAACTTTCACAAACTCGAAGGTACTATTCCATTTATTGAGTGGACAGCAGTTTCTACTAAGACTTTGAATCCTATTGAAAACCTGCGGGGAATACTTGTACGAAAGATTTATGTTGCTGACAAGCAATTAATTATATTTTCGAGCTAAAAAGAGGAGTGAAAGTAAATGGAAGGGAAGCTGGAAAGAAAATTCTAAAGGATTTTCATATATTGTTACAAAAACACATTTTAAAGAATAATTTTGGGTAAAGGAGGATCGACTTAAGTATTAGTTATTTTATTAGTTATTACAATGCGCTTCATTGACAAAATCCAAAGCGAAAGCAATAAAATCTAATCTAATCTTAAAAATATTTTGCGACTTTCACCACATTTTTTTGATAATTTGGTGAGTTCAATTTCCAGTTAACTAATTCTGCTCAATTTTTGCACATTGTGTGTTAGGACAAGTGTTGACATCCGAACCAAGTTTCATTAAAGTTATCAAACAATTGACCAGCTATCTTAAAATTATTTTGCGTAGGGTAACATAAGGCATAGGGAAGAGACTTTTGACTCCTATTCATTTGTTCAAAGAAAAATATCTTCTAAATTTGGCTCAAATCTGAATCGTAAACCAACTTTTTTTTTTCTTTTAAAGTAAATCTTAGAAAAATCGTTGAAAAGTAGAATATATGACATACAAAAAAGTCAAGTCTGTACATGATCACTGAAACAGAAGTTATGACTTTTTGAAAAATAAAATTTTTTATGATTTTCTTGTGGAACGACAAAATCGTAAGTAACATCTCGTCTAGTGATGAAAAACTTTCCTTTATGCCTAGTTTACTGCTCGAATTTGACGTGAAAATTTTTAAATGAAAAATCTTTTTCATCCACATGAAATGAAAATTTCATTCCATGCAAGAAAGTAGAGGAAATTGAAACTTCACTCCAAATTTCACTTACATTTCCCTCTACGGTTTAGTACGACCTGGAAGTTTTTTTTTTTTTTTAATTTTTCGTGACAGCGTTTCATTGTGATTTAATTAATTATAATCAAATAGAAATTTGTTCACTTAAAAATTCAATGTATATTTTTAAATTTTCCAGAAAAAGTGGACAATTCCACGAGTGAAAAGAAGTGTTTCGATTTCACGCAGGGTCTGGGTGGAAATGAACTGTTTTTCATCTCACTCAAACTTTTCCCTCGGTGAGAATCATAGCAATAAACCGCAAGTGTGAAAAGTTGGTGAAATGAACAATTTACATTTCACTTTTGCCTTTTCATGTGAAAAAGTCGAGCAGTAAACCTAGCATTAGTAACGAAAACAAAAGGCCTTNCATTTCACTTTTGCCTTTTCATGTGAAAAAGTCGAGCAGTAAACCTAGCATTAGTAACGAAAACAAAAGGCCTTCTTCTTTCCTTTTTTTTTCTTTTTATATTTTTAAAAGCAAAACGATTGATTCCTTTCCTAACCATTTTGTTTTCAATTTAGATGAAAACGAAAAGGAAATAAGGAAAGATTTTTTTTTNATTGATTCCTTTCCTAACCATTTTGTTTTCAATTTAGATGAAAACGAAAAGGAAATAAGGAAAGATTTTTTTTTGTAAAAATATTCAAAAATGATAATAAAATCTAAATATTTTAAACATTACTGTGAGTTTTAGGTGTNTTTTTTTTTGTAAAAATATTCAAAAATGATAATAAAATCTAAATATTTTAAACATTACTGTGAGTTTTAGGTGTGTATTAATTTTCGAGTAACGGAGTTGAGCCAATGAGTCGCAGAGGTGATAAGAAACATACAGTCCAACCGAATATCTTAGAACACAGGGAAGATACTCTTGGTCCCATGTCCTTTGCTGAAGAAAACCAGTGCTCAAAAAACGAAATTTTTTTTTTTCGGAAAACGTTTAACAATTTAAAAAAAGTATTGAAAATTAGGATATGAAGTAGAAAAACTCATGTCCATGGAATCAATAAAACACAAGTTATGATTATTTGTAAATTTAAATTTTTTGGATATTCTTTTGAAACGATGTACTTATAAGAGAGTTAGGTTTCAAAATAATATTCAAAAATTTAAATTTCAAAAAAATCTTTTCTTTTAGGGATGCTAATGACTTAAATTTTTTATAATGCCCATCCCACTTTTCGATACTCGTTTTGAAACTTTACTCTTTTTTTTTTCNTAATGACTTAAATTTTTTATAATGCCCATCCCACTTTTCGATACTCGTTTTGAAACTTTACTCTTTTTTTTTTCAAACAAATTAATTTCTTTGACAAGCATGATCATAATTGTGCACTTACTTTCTCCAGCAAAGCATATGGGTCCAAAAGTCTCTTCCCTATGTGCTAAAATGTTTGGACGGACTGTATATTCTTGCATAAAAATATGCTTGACTGAGAATCAAAATGAATACACAGACTCAGGGAAAAGTAAATTAGTGATTGTAACTCAATAAATATGTTTGACTCATTGAGTCATTTATTTAACTAGAACGAGACGTGTAAAGGCGGGGAAATATTGAGAACCTATTGTATGATAAAATATCCACCAATTCGATAAATTAAGTTTGACTTTGTAAAATTGTTTGCAAAAAAATACCACTTTCGTTTTCTTTCCCTTTCGTTTTAGAATCTAAATTCCGTTTTCGTTTTCAACTTAATGCTTTCATTTCCTTTTCGCTTCCAATAAAACCGAAACGGGAAGTTCTCACTACTAAATCTCGTCTCAAAAGAACATCCAAAATTTCAATTTTCAAAAAATCATAACTTCTTTAGTGAAATCGTGCTTCTTTCTAAACCATACTATTCAACTTTACCCTCCAGTTCGAAAACTATCAAACCTTCCCACAAGAACAAAAAATATTTACGAGACAGATTTGACCCAACTTTACAAAAGCACTTTTCGACTTCTTCCGACAAAGTGTGTTTATGTGCCAAAAGTTTCCTCTCTATGCCTTAAATTATATGCTTTAATATTCAACTTATATTAATTTTTATCTTATGAGTCAAAATCAATTGAAGTGATATAAAAAACTTCACAATTTTATTCAATTTCAGATCAAAATTGCCGACAGACGACGAAGTACATTAACAACCAAAAGCAGAGAGTCACGTGAAACATCAATAGCAAAAATGTTACTTTCTGTTGTGATTGTATTTTTAGCATGTAATTTCCTTGCCATGTTTAATAATATTTTAGAAACTTTTTGGAATTTTAATTGTAACACATTAGTTAATTTATCAAATTTCTTTGTACTTTTTAATAGTTGTTGTAATTTTGCTATTTATTATATTTTTGGACAAAAATTTCGCACTTGTTTCATTGCAACATGGAATGAGTTATGTCCTTGTTTTCAATTACGAACACGACTCCCTGTGAGTAGTTTGAGCTGTCGGTCTGTTCGAACTGAAACATTAGAACTTGTACCAACTCCAAGTCAACGAAGTAATATAAACAAAACCTGATCTCTCACAATTTTCAATAGAATCTATTATAAAAATCTTTTTGAAAAAAAAATAAATTTTTTTTATTAAGTGCATCCACAGGGTAATAACTTCTAAACAGGGTCTATGACTTGATTTTTTTTTTACGAAATCTCATCACGTAAAGATCTCATAGAGATGATTTCCATGTGAAAGATCAGTTAGACCAGTTAGATTTTAGTAAATTATAAAATTTAATGAGTTTGAATTGAGTAAAATCCTTGTTTTTGACATTGATTGAACTACGGGAGCTTGTATTGTCAGTTTTATGAAGTCGCAGGTGCTAAAACAAAAGCCGGTTTTCAAAATAATATTAAATATTTTATTCCATTTATATGGTCTGTTTGATGCTTGAAATTGTT
Source organism: Holacanthella duospinosa (assembly GCA_002738285.1). Classification (NCBI taxonomy): domain Eukaryota; kingdom Metazoa; phylum Arthropoda; class Collembola; order Poduromorpha; family Neanuridae; genus Holacanthella; species Holacanthella duospinosa. The sequence goes on from NIPM01000026.1 coordinate 583,244, forward strand.
TGGGCATGTCGTGTCTGTCGTGTCATTGTAAACATTAAAAATTGTAGCCAAACAGTCTGAACAAGATGTAATTTATCATATTTTTTTTTTTGATGGGAATAAAAACCTGTAAATCCCGTTGAATCCTATTGGGTAGATCCATATTTTTCCATATATAAAGCCTCTACTTTTGATCAATGAATACTCAGAATAAAAGAAAACCGAAGAGTTGAGATAATTAGTTACTCTCACAGTTAAAGTAAGTAAAAAATACACCCCGGATCAGAATTATAAAATATAAGGAAGTTACTTTTCGTACTTTCTCTTTTTTTGGAGAAAGTCTCTCTTTTTATTTAAATTTTGTTGTAGAAATTTAAAACCAAGTGAGAAGCTACTTTTCGTCCGTTATCTTTGCTAGAGAAAGTCCTTGAATTAAGTCCATAGTTTTTTTTTTCTAGAAAAAAAAAATTTTTTTTTAGTCCAAATAATATTTTTTATATGAAAGAACATTTAAAAGTAGGGAAGGAGTTACAAAACGTAACGTTTCCAAAATCAAAGGGTCAAAAGATATGATTTAATTAAAATTAAAATTTTCGAACATAGTTCTGAGACACCTATATCCTTTACTGTAGTGTCTCAAAATTATGTTCGAAATCATCTATTCTTCAATAAATCATAACTTTTGACCTTTTGATCCAAGTGACTTCATATAAATAATCTGTCTCTCTAGTTTCGTATGCTCTTTCATGAAAAAATATCATTTGGATCGAAACAATTTTTATTAGTAATAGAAAAACCTGGATATAATTTTACCCAAGCACTTTCTCCAGCAAAAAAAAAATGGACCAAAATTAGTTCCTAACTAAAATTCTACAATTTCTTTCTGGCGATTTATTATGTCCAATAAACTTTGTTAAGGATTTTTTATTCCGGTCATATAATATTTTTTATTACAAAACGTTAAAAGTAAGGTAACATAGGTAAAAACTCAAGTCTCTACACGATCAAATGGTCAAAAGTTATAATTTATTAAAAATCAAATTTTTCGAACATAATTCTGAGACGCTAGGGTCAAAAGTAACTTTTCCCTCTTTTATAATATTTTCCAGCACTGTATCAAAATTTCCTACCAAATTTTTGAAAATAATATTGATGATGTCATCATTATTGTATTTCTTTTTTTTTTAACAGAAATTAAAAAATGGTTTGGAAGGTATTATGTATAACTTTTCTAATGAGTGGTTTTCAACTGGGATTGAGTGCTCCAGTATATTTTAACAAACGTCTTGAAGAAGCAGATCAAATTGCTTTGGAGTCAACCGGCTTACTCCTCCCACTTGATCCTGTCGTACGACGAATCATGCGTGATCTAAAATCAATTCGTGATGGATATCCAGAAATTAATGATGTTATACATAAGAAAAAATGGGTCCCAGGTGAAGTTATTTTACCAAAAGGAGTCTCAGAAGATCAAATCTATGAAATTGAAGATAGCGGTCTATTTGCACCATTACAAGAGGTCAAATCTTATCGTTCAGGGTCACTCTTAGTTTTCTCTAAACCATACAATTCTGAGAGATTGGCAGAGAGAATCTATGAAAAATTTGGTATTAGAGCAGAACCAAATACAAATGATAGTTCCACTTCAAATGGTTATATCAGGTACTTATTATTATACTAATTAATTAAAACTAATGTTATAAAATCTATATAGTATAAAACGAAAGAGTATACTAATTGGTTGATTTGATATTTTCTGTATAGTTATAATCCAACTGATGAAACTTACTCCATTGAGAAAAAACCCGTTACACATAGATTTGCAGGATTTAGAACTAAATATTCTTGGGAATTTAGTGTCAAAAATGGAAAAGTAAAACAACTTCGTTCAACAAAACCAGGATTTGAATTCACAACCTAAATCCTATCAACATCATAATTTTCTATTGTAAACTAACTAATATGCCTCTTTGCCTCAAAAATTTCCCAAGTTAGGTGTGTCAAGTTATTTTTTATCCTAATCTTTGTTACAGGTACCGAAATTTTGTATTATTATAAGCCAATCAACGGTTGAGGATTCCGAAAATTGACTCCTCCCTTCTAACAACATGGGAAATTTTCTAAAGCTAGTAAGTTATTATATTTATGTAGTTTATAATATTTCAAAAATAAAAAATAAAAAAAAGCTTCCTTTAAGTCTAATTCTTCGCATAATATTTTGAAACCAAAGAAAATAAATCCAAACTATCTAAATTAACGACTGATCATCTCCACTTAGTTCAAATGTTACTCGAACTGACTCATCTTCTTCCATGTCTTCACTCAGAGGTTGTGTAAAAATTGCATTATGAACCATACTGTATCCATCTCCGTTACTATTGGCTCTTACAAGAGGAACAGCAGTGGCATTCTCTTTTATTTTTAGCCGTTGAGCGTATAGACCAGTGAGACATACGAAACAGAGACGAATAGGTCCATAACTTCCAGAGATAAAAAACAGAGAACCGTTCAAAAGGAAAGCAACTGAAATTACAACACAGATCCACTCCAATGTCATTGTTGATAAAGTCCCAATTATCCAGAAAACCAGCAAACTTCGAACTTTCTATAAAATATATAATATAAAAAAAAAACATAAAATTAGTTTTAGTATCGTTTTAGTACTTCTGGAAATCATATCTTTGTTTCAAGAACTTATTATTAATAATAAATGTTTAATTCCTAACCTTTAGAACTCCAAGAAGAAGTACTAAACTCAAAAGGAAGTATATTCCAGCAAATCCAACGACAATATATCGTAAAATGTCTGAAATAGTTGAGAAACTATTATATTTATTCTTCTTTAAATTGATAATTATCATACCAGCAACAGCTTCGTCTTGATGTAACTTAGGTAATTCTCGGACAAAAATAAGTCCAAGGGAGAACACGGTGATCACTAAACAATAAAAAACCTTAAAAAAAAAAGTGAAATAAAACTATAAATTTAGGAAAAATATTATTATGTATTAACATTAGTATTTTAAAATAATTTTTACCGATTCGACGAGAGAAATGGACAAAACACACATTGGAAGTGTACAACGCCTTCTTCGACGTTCTACTAGTGCTGGGGCTTGAACAGGAGGAGGATCCATCATGATGTCTCTGATAAATCAAACATTGAATTAAAACTTGTACACTGATGAGTTGTGAGTAGTTGTATTTAGTAAACTGCATCATACCTATAAATAAAAAATATATGTAATATAAATAATAAGAAATGCTTATTTTGTCTATCTGTTCTAATCAAAACAAGAGAATTCGTTACCATGGAGTCTGGTGGTTAATTTATTTTAAAATCATCACAAGCACTGATTTATAAAAAGTAATCTCTAGCAAGTTTGAACTTTAGTAAAAAGGTATGTTATGCCTTCCTANGTTCTAATCAAAACAAGAGAATTCGTTACCATGGAGTCTGGTGGTTAATTTATTTTAAAATCGTCACAAGCACTGATTTATAAAAAGTAATCTCTAGCAAGTTTGAACTTTAGTAAAAAGGTATGTTATGCCTTCCTATTCTATGGATATTTTAAACCATCTCAAATATCTCACTGCATAGGTTCGATTGAGTTGAATACATTCGTTGATAGGAGTATTAACTCCGACATTTTTATACTTATCATCACTTCCTTCACTATGACAATGTTTCGACTTGACTTCTTCGACTAGAGTCAATTCATTTTCTAGGAAGAATCCGAGATCATCTTGGGTATCATCATTGTGTAACAATTTAATATATTGTTTCACAAGAAATTTTCTATGATACCAAAGAGATTCATGCCCTGGATAGAAAATAAGCATATCTCGATTGCATTGTACTTCACTCTGGAAAAGTTCCTTGTTTTTTTCTATTGATAATTGAGAAATGACAATGTAATGGAGAAGCTTTTGTCGATAATGGTATCCACAATAGTCCGAAATATGTGAATTGAGCCATGTATCGGTAATTTGTTTCTCTAAGGTAAGAATTTCTTGCTTTATGTTGCCAGGTACATCTTTGTGTAAAATCCAAGTTTCTAGAAGAAAAAGTCTGTAATCCCAGGCATGATAGTTGCTGAAATATTTTGAAGCTGCCTGAAGTGCTGCCTTTGCTTCATTTTGAAAAAAGTTTAGACTTTGCTCGACGTTAAATCCATCTTTGTGAATGGATTCTCTCACCAACCATCTAAATTACAATAAAATAATAATTTCACACATGTAATAAAAGTTATAAAATTTTTTATCAGTCGTATAAAGGAAAATTCAAGAGTACGCCGCAGTATTGAGATGTATAATTCATAAATTTTCGTAAAATACTTTATGGATTTCATTTAATACGTTCAAAAAGAAAATACTGAAAACCAATATTATCGAGAACAATATGATCGAATAGAATGAAGAGGTTTAGCTCTAGATAAATTCAGAACTTTGATAATTTGGGCATTCGGTATATGCTCTATAGTTCAATTATATTGGTTTGGATCAAACTGTATGAGATCTTATTATATACAATCCTTTATTGATTTTCGAGCCTATTGTTAGTGATCTGACACAATTCAAGGTGGTCAAGCTGAGTTCAATAATTTTCAAAATATATTAAATCCTTAATGTGAGCGAGTCTGATTTGATTAGAAATAGAATTATGGTATTACGGCATTGATTTTTCTTCTAGATATGATCATCCAAAGTATTTTATTTACCTTCTATAGTAAAATCCTTCTGAGCACTTCGGCTTTCTTGTGGTAACCAATGTGACTAATTGTAGTTCATCTTTTAATTTCAAATGACCATGTCTGAACGCATCTCTTCGGAAGTTCCAAGCTGCAGTAAGGTCCGGATTCAACAGAATTAAGATTCGAGTCAACTGCAAGCTTCGTTCTCTCCTTTCACATTCCGTAAATTGGGTGTAGTCAACATTGTTGTTCTTATGTGTAAAGAACTCATTGGAATCGCTATGGAACACTTCTGATGTATTGCTGTTGTGAACACTTGCAGCACGCAAGAGGGTAAAATTGCGAAAAGAATGTGTATAGACGAATCCCAAGCACCAAGACTCTAAAGCCAATTTATGTTCATGGTGATGATGAATTACTGGTGACCGATTTGCTCGACTCTCCCGAGGTACTATGTCAAACTCATCTCTGAAATCAAATGGAAAAAAATTTGTATTTAATTTAGCCCTAAACAATGTTTGTCCTCTAGCTCAATTTCTTTAGCTTTTGCACTCTCCTGTCAGTTGCAAATCTATGCATCCTCTAATATGTAACTAGAAAGGTATGAAACTTGAGGAAATACAAACCATACTTAGGGAGTATTAAGCTGAAAAATTTTGTTGATTACACCAAAGGGTGCTCACTATTTTCAGACCAAAGCAACTTAATACAATGACTTTGAATGATTACTTACATGGAATCATCCTTCTCGAATGCAGAATTGATATTTTGGATAATTTTTTCAGCTACTTCGGCAAACTCGCTCATTGATCTGGAATTTTGTGGGGTTTTGACGAGTGCTGCAGACGAAGACGATAATTGTTTGTATCCTTTCCCCAACCAAAGTTGAACACATTGCATGAGTTCAGATTGTTGAAACTTAAGAAGACACTAGAACGACACCAGACAGCAAGGCAGTCACTGATTAGCAGCGGTTTCTGGATTAATGCTTGCAGTTAGTTGTAAGTTGCTGCCTGTTTTTATTTTTGGAAAACTAAATTAAGTGTGAGTGTTGGCAAAGAAGCTTCTCCACATACCGAAGTTACCGACTGCATATCTGGGTGGGTATTTACATTAACTTCTAGAATTTCTACACATTGGCTTAAAAATTGCACTGAATCAATTTTCAGTGCAATTTCATGTCGGTTATCAAAAACTTATAATTATTTTCAAATCGTTACAAATTTTTTTTGCAAATGTAGAAATAAAATTTTCCTTTATTGTAAATTTAGAAAAGAAAATGTTAACACTAAAACAAAACTGATTAGAAAATCTTCAAAAGTTCCGAGTCCTGACTTTGGTTTTGGGTGTCAAATTAAAGAAATAAATGCGTAATTTAACACCGTTATAAGATTTTGACCAATCTTTAGTAGAAAAAAAAGTTTCTGGTTTCCTGATTTTTTTTTTTTTCGATTTTAATTTGCTAAAGCAAGATTTTTGTCTTTTTTGACAAGTTTTTTGTCACATTTGGTAGGATCCGTGACATAATCTTAGTGCTTTTAAGATAAATATAATTAAGTATGAATTTCCCAGGTGTGCATGAAGGATGGGTTATGTATGGAGCGTCTAAGATGGGTTTCATTGCCAATTCTCACACTTTTTTCCAACGTTATAAGAAACCAGAGCACAATGAGTAATAAATAATAACCAGTAGTGAAGTTTTACTTACATACACAGATTAGAAGTTTGGTAAGAAATTGTAAATCCCACTCCAAGGACACGTGTTTGTGTGAAAAGGTGTAGCCGATATCGGGAGCCGGATGTCAATAATACACACTGCACACCAGCGACTGTCTTCGTTTTCTGTTTCTGAAACAAAAGCAAAAGGTGGTCAATTGTTAGTTGAAAATTATAAAATGAAGGAAGCAGACCTTGAGCAATTACTCTACTCGTTGGAAGACCGTGTTTTGAGTTTGGAGCGACAAATCTTCAGCGATGATCTAAATTCTAGAATACAACAACAAAGAAAAGTAAGTAAAAGGGACCGTCCACAGTTGCAAATTGAGCGGCTTGAAACCGTAACTTTTGTCTTGGATGATCGCAAGCGAACTTTCATTCATTCTTGTTTAGCTAAACTTATTTGAAATTTGTCTGCCTTCCCGCTTTGGCGAATCTGTCCTAAATACACAATAAATCAGTCCAGTAGTATGCAGTAAGGTCGGATTGCAGTGTTGCCTACCTTTCAGTATGTTTTTGAATTTTGTTATAAAAATTTTATAAAAATAAGAGAATAATAAAATATTAATTGTAAAACAAATGAAAAAAGGAATTTTTTTAAATAATGTACGTTTTGACTCCAAATATCGCAAGTGTATTGAATTTAGATTGGAAAACCAATTTTACATGCGAATTTAACAACACTATTATAGCAAAACTAAATGCCTCATAGGTGGTGTTGAACAAATTTATAACGAAGTTTCCAAAATCAGTGGTTACATTTTTTGCTTCTCCAGTTTATTGGTGAAATTAAGTATTGGCGTGGATGACATATTAGCCGTTTGTGAATTATACTAACGTTGTTAGGTTGTTTCAGAATAAGTTAACAGATTTTTTTTTTATATATGCCAAGTAATTGACAAAAAAAAATGAGAAAAAAGTTTTTGTTTTAACTTATTCTGAAGCGGTTAGTACTACTAAGGTAGACGCTTCAATGCCACTCCTTTTTTTAATACCTATTCTTCTTAGATAATGCATTATCTAGAGAAATCTAAAAAATTTTGAATTTGGCTAATTCGCTCCCTCCGCCTACCCTTTCAATTGATTTTAAATAGAGTTTAAATTTTTTTTCTCAACTTCCACTAAATGGAGTAGTTGGATTCAAAGTAATTAATTAATTTAACCAAAATTATTCGAACTTAACTCAGAATCAATTCCTTACAACGGATGCTAAGATTAGTCAGTGTACAAGAATGAGTCTTGAGCTAATTAAATTAACTAATTGAATTAGAAAAGCTAAAAACCGAAACCGTAGAGATTAAAAAAATTACAACAAATGGTTCAAATTAGATTTAATTATTTCGGGCGTAAAAACTCGAAATGGGATTGGTTGAGAAGTGAGACAAATATTTGGCACAAAAGTGGGAATATTTCCTAGCTCACTCTCAAATTGTCCCAGTGAAGGAGTGATAAATCAGACGGTGAAAGTCCTAGTTGTGCCAAAGTCAAATCAAATTACCTCAAAACGGAACCTTTCCAATAATAACGTAATTTGTTTATTTTTTATTCGTTAATTCGACAAAAGTTATTTTTTTAACGCACAATTGAAACGCGTTGGGAATAATTTCTTTAAGGTTAATACGGCTATTTTCAATTAATGAGATGTTGCCAGCGTCAATGCCTCTAGATCTAGCAGCAGCCACTAGATAATATGAGCTGCCCTTATATCTAGAAGCTCAAGGTAATAGATTTAGTATCAAAGCCACTAGATTTAGCAGCTTTACTTTTAAATTATTTTTCTAAATTCGACTATCAATTATTCTCAACCGAGCTTTATCTCAGTCAAAAGACTATACGATCAACTATTTAAACTACCTACCATCTTCAACCATTAGTAAATACTCATTGGTATTTACAATTTGGCAACATAGCCTCAGGTTTTACAACTTTTCCCAATATTTCATATCCTCACTACTTTCGCTCCAGTAAATAATCTGATTCTGAAGTAGCTGAATGTTGCAACTGTGGTTTGTCTTATGGGTTGGGTTTACGATTTTCAGTCAGTAAGCGGTTATCAATTTCGATCACTGTAGAAAGCATTATGTTGGCTTTTAGGTTTAGCACAATTATAAAGATTTAGTATGAGTTATCTGAAAAGGAGTTTATTTTTTATGTACATGTAATGAAAGAAAAAAGAATANGAAGTAGCTGAATGTTGCAACTGTGGTTTGTCTTATGGGTTGGGTTTACGATTTTCAGTCAGTAAGCGGTTATTAATTTCGATCACTTTAGAAAGCATTATGTTGGCTTTTAGGTTTAGCACAATTTATAAAGATTTAGTATGAGTTATCTGAAAAGGAGTTTATTTTTTATGTACATGTAATGAAAGAAAAAAGAATAAGAAAAAAAAATTTTTTATAAATTTAAATTTTATTTCATATTGAATATTTACGTACTAGGGTGGCCCATACTGTCATCTCCCCTAGCTGTTCCTTAATTTAGATTTTTGAGATGCTGGTCTATGATTTGTATTTGGTTGGACTGAACTGTTAGTATAAAATGAAGCTCAGAAGATGTCGCACCTCGACTTTTCTCATAACCTCAAACACGCACTTTTGTTAAAAGAAACCGATGTTTATTAAAATAATTGTTAAATTATTAATTTATAATTTTGATTTTTGAACCAAATAATATTTTTTTTTTCAATTTTTGTAGATCCCAGATGAACTTGTGCAAATTAATGGACAAATTCATCGATCTGTTGGGAATCGGGATACTATTTCCAAATTGATGCACCAAAGTAAGTGAGAAATACAGTAATTTTTCAAACTTAAGTATTCTTCGGATCAAAAAAAGACTCCCTTGTCTTTCTCTTTACTTGACAAGGGAATGTTTCAGTACTCTGCGACATTACCTTTGATTCAAAAGGAACTAAAGTCTAGATTAACTCTATTCTTAATAAAATTAAAAAAAAAAATTTTTTTTTCATTTTTCTTAGTTGAGGTAATTATGGATTTACTTGAGTTAGAAGAGAGTAGTAAATTACTTGGAGATGAAACAAAAGCTAATGCAATTCTTGCTGCAGACCCTCTCATTCGACAGATGCATGGTGTCATCAAACAAATTAATCTCGAGAAGATGAACGAAGCTTTGAATAGTGAAGCTATTCGAAGTAAGTCGGATTTCAGTTAATATATCTTTTATTTGTTTACGTTAATACTAATTTGACCGTTATTTTGAAATTAGAGGTTATTACGCAGACGCGTTGGCAGTTATTTTGTTATGCCAATGTCCTAATCCTAACTACGGCTGTTAATCTTTATATGAGAGCATGGGACACGGGTGCGCAATGATTTTAACAAAACATATTAAAAAAAAAATCTTGATTTTTTGCATACTTTCGTTGAATATAAATTCATTTCTATCTCTCTTAATTGATGCTACTGAGTTTGTCTGATGTANCAAATTCATTTCTATCTCTCTTAATTGATGCTGCTGAGTTTGTCTGATGTAATGGCCTCAAAAAAAAAAGTTGTAATTAACCGTATGTTATCTAATCCACAGGTCTGACCTCATTGAATGGCCAGTTGTCTAANCACGGGTGCGCAATGATTTTAACAAAACATATTAAAAAAAAAATCTTGATTTTTTGCATACTTTCGTTGAATATAAATTCATTTCTATCTCTCTTAATTGATGCTACTGAGTTTGTCTGATGTAATGGCCTCAAAAAAAAAAAGTTGTAATTAACCGTATGTTATCTAATCCACAGGTCTGACCTCATTGAATGGCCAGTTGTCTAANAAAAAAAAAAGTTGTAATTAACCGTATGTTATCTAATCCACAGGTCTGACCTCATTGAATGGCCAGTTGTCTAAACTTCGTGTAACTCAAATGGAACAAGAAGATGGTTATGATGAAGTCTGTACTCGAATCAAAGGAATTGAAGAAGCCATTCATATACTGTTAGCTAGCGTCGAATACATCTAGGAATATAATATTAACTTGATTTAGTAATACAGTAAAGTCAGGTTATAGTGACTCCTTAGAGACCGGCAGGATAATTCAATATAGCTGGAGTTCATTATATCATTATATCCGGAGTTCATTATATCCGACCCTACATTTCAATAATTGTTCATTATTTCCAAATACTTTAAGTATAGTACTCAGGTGGGGAAAAAAGTGAGAAGAATCGACTTTTTTTAAATTAGAGCTTGGAAGAAAATTTTGGTACTCAGGTCGAGGCAAAATCAGAGCAGAAACGTAAAAAAATTCTTCCAGGGAAGAAAAAGAACATTTTCTGCTCAGGAAGAACGACTCCCTTTTTCTGCCGAGCAAAAAGTGAGAAAAATAATCTAATCAAATTTTGGGGAATTAGAAACATTTTTTAATAGTTTTTCACAAGTTTCAAAAACGAGAATAACTTCTAGTTAAAATCTTTATTATTAATCTTTCAAAATTCAAAATTCAAAAATCAAAAAAACACTAAATCATCATCCTCTTCCGAATCAGAACTGTTAATTTTCAAAAACTTTTTAAATTAACAATGGACAGTGACAATTTATTAATCCGAACTCTTTCTTTGAAATCAATTTTATTAGTCACATGAAACATTTTTTGCTCAGCCTTGACGTGAGTACCCTCTATTTTACTCTTGGCTTAAAGTGAGCAAAAATGACATTTTCAGCTCAACTTTTTTCCTACGTTTCTTCTCATCCTAGCCTGAAAATTTGTCACACTTTTTGCTCAGGTTTAATCCACACCTGAGTACTAAGCTTACTATAAATTCAGCTACGTCGATGTAGAGAAGAATTGGGTGATGAAACTTTGCTTAAGAGTGAATACGGTTATGTTCTAATAATAAATTTCCATTTCAAGTTAGAGTCGACGCTTTCATCCGTTTCTCCAAAACTCGCGCAAGAGATCAATTTGGATAAAATTTTGACTAATTTTGGTAAAGTCTTTTGATTCCTCCAATTGTACTAGCTCTTGGATTTGAAGCTTGTTTCCCTGGGTCCATTGGCTAGTTGTGTTGGCAGGTAGGAAGAGGTGACTAATATGTGTTAAATTGGGAATGGTGGATCACACACAACTGTCCACAAACAAAAGGGGTTTTAGGTTTAATTTCTGTAAGGTTATTTTCTACTGAATACGGAATTTTGAAAAAAAAATTAAAGAATTCATCCAAGCTTTATTATTTGCCCACATAATCTCCCAATTGCTTGGCAGGGATCGGACAGTGTGGTTTGCTATAGCCGGAGTTCTATTATACCCAATATTCCTATAGTCGGACTTCACTGTAATANGACAGTGTGGTTTGCTATAGCCGGAGTTCTATTATACCCAATATTCCTATAGTCGGACTTCACTGTAATAGACTAACACTAACGGTTTATAATTTGGGAGAAGATCATTGACATACCTTATGTATACTCAGGTGAATACATAAGTTATCAGTATATCAATTATTTATATTCCTTCTTTAACCCTGGCNTACCTTATGTATACTCAGGTGAATACATAAGTTATCAGTATATCAATTATTTATATTCCTTCTTTAACCCTGGCTTTGTGCAAACATTCTGTGCAACTTATTTTCCAAATTTAAAATCTTCCAATTTAAAAAAGAAGGATTATTAAGTAGGAAACAATTTATTTCATTTCATTTTATTTAAGTAATTTTAATTTCAAAAAGCATTTAATAATATGAATTAAAGACAAGAGAGCAGAGAAATTGAAATTGCCGTATTACTACTTTCTGTTCTTCTTAATACATTTTAATTTATAAGTTTCCTATCTTAATACCTCATTCTTAAATAAATCAGGTTGTACATCAATACAAAATAAATAAAAATTAAAAAAAAAATAATAATAAAATTCTCCGTCGTCTGGTATTAAATTTTCATAACGGGCTAAATTAATTATTGTTTCCATGCAAAACTAATTGCGAATTTGACAAAGTCCACATTTTTGTTGAGCAAGCAATTTTATATTATTATTTGTTATTTATATTTTGAATTTTCTGACAATACTATCATATTTTTTATTTTTNATAATAATAAAATTCTCCGTCGTCTGGTATTAAATTTTCATAACGGGTTAAATTAATTATTGTTTCCATGCAAAACTAATTGCGAATTTGACAAAGTCCACATTTTTGTTGAGCAAGCAATTNTACCTTATGTATACTCAGGTGAATACATAAGTTATCAGTATATCAATTATTTATATTCCTTCTTTAACCCTGGGTTTGTGCAAACATTCTGTGCAACTTATTTTCCAAATTTAAAATCTTCCAATTTAAAAAAGAAGGATTATTAAGTAGGAAACAATTTATTTCATTTGATTTTATTTAAGTATTTTAATTTCAAAAAGCATTTAATAATATGAATTAAAGGCAAGAGAGCAGAGAAATTGAAATTGCCGTATTACTACTTTCTGTTCTTCTTAATACATTTTAATTTATAAGTTTCCTATCTTAATACCTCATTCTTAAATAAATCAGGTTGTACATCAATACAAAATAAATAAAAATTAAAAAAAAAATAATAATAAAATTCTCCGTCGTCTGGTATTAAATTTTCATAACGGGCTAAATTAATTATTGTTTCCATGCAAAACTAATTGCGAATTTGACAAAGTCCACATTTTTGTTGAGCAAGCAATTTTATATTATTATTTGTTATTTATATTTTGAATTTTCTGACAATACTATCATATTTTTTATTTTTTTTTTTTGCAAAATTGGAGTAGCATTTATATAATTGGAAATCAATTTTGTTGATTAATTTCTTCCTCGTCAACAAATTGAAGCTTAAGTACATAATTATCTACTAAATGGTTTGTTCTCCAATAGAATTGATTTCTTCAATTACAAAAAAAAAATAATATTATAATATTATAAAAAATATTATAAAAATATGTAAAATAGTACAAATTTAAAGCTATATAAACTTGAAATTTCGAAAAAAAAATTTTTTTTTAATTAATAATATTTTCTTAAAAATTTCAAATCAGTGAGGGGAAAACAGTTGGTAATTTTTTCAATTATACCCTGCTGATTAAGTTATTAACTTTTTAGGCTAAAATTGCAAGAACATATTGTATAAATATTTGCCTGTTTAAATCATTCTAATTTTTTACACTAATTTTTAGTAATATTATTTTTACNTTATAAAAATATGTAAAATAGTACAAATTTAAAGCTATATAAACTTGAAATTTCGAAAAAAAAATTTTTTTTTTAATTATTAATAATAATATTTTCTTAAAAATTTCAAACCAGTGAGGGGAAAACAGTTGGTAATTTTTTCAATTATACCCTGCAGATTAAGTTATTAACTTTTTAGGCTAAAATTACAAGGACATATTGTATAAATATTTGCCTGTTTAAATCATTCTAATTTTTTACACTAATTTTTAGTAATATTATTTTTACATAGTTTTTCCTTTTATCAAAAAATTCTATTTTTCCTTGAACATTGATAATATTTTTTTTTACTAAAGAGTATCAAGAAGGTTATCAAATTAGGTCTAGTCTAGACGCTTAAGTTACTGCGACATGTGGCATGGTAAAAAAAAAACAATTATAACTTGGTTTCCATTACTTGTTAAGATTATTTGCTAAAAGTATACTTACATTATGTAATTTATATTTAATCTTTAGTTAAAAAAAAAATATTTTTTTTTTGCTTCGTTGACATTTTCTCAATGAGAAAAAAATAATCGAGTCACACTGTAGAATCTAATGCGTAATTTGCTTTTTTCTGATGAAATTGTAGAGAAACTTATTACAGAAACACTCAAAACATCAGCCAGCCACTGGATATAACTATTGAAGTCAACAAATTGATAAATGACTTCATACTTTACTTACTAAAAATTTACATCATACACTTCGTAAACAATTGAAACCTCTTACTATAACATTTCTATTTGATATATTTTTTTTTTGTTTAATTTGGAGTAGTTACTAATATTTATTACTTATTAGTATTAGTATGAGGGACGATTGTACTAAAAATCAGTTTTTGTATTATATTTCTGGAAAATCCTAAAAAAAACAATCTAGAATTCCANTTTACTAAAAATTTACATCACACACTTCGTAAACAATTGAAACCTCTTACTATAACATTTTTATTTGATATATTTTTTTTTGTTTAATTTGGAGTAGTTACTAATATTTATTACTTATTAGTATTAGTATCAGGGACGATTGTACTAAAAATCAGTTTTTGTATTATATTTCTGGAAAATCCTAAAAAAAACAATCTAGAATTCCATAATTCCTTCAGATTATGTATTATATTAATCAGAAATGGAATTTACGTAAAACATGAACTACAGTACGTTAATAGATTTTAGTGGACTTCTCTAAAAATGATCTAATTGTATTACAAACTCAATCTAATCAGAAATTCATTGTTTAAAGAGTACCTTTATCTGTTCGTTTTACCATCATCATTTTAGTAAAGTGTTTCATGTGAAACTGTCACATGTCAAGTCATAAATCGATTGGAAATTTGCACTTTTACATTTATATTACTAGAAATCTTAGTTTTCATAGGGTTAATTAGTTAAATTAATTAACTAAATTTTTTTTAGTATACATTTTAACTTAAAATGTATACTAAAAAAAATTTTTTTTATTAACAAGTTAATTGGTAGTATGACTTTCTGTATCATCAGATAAAATCATCTGTCATCTCCTGCACCTATCCTTCCCTCTTCAGTACATACGAACGGACTATACTGAATACTTGATGCAATCAACCAATCAGAAAAATACACATATTTTTCTCAATTTATTCATACTTTATGCAATGCAATGTAATTTTTTTTTTTTTTTTTTTTTTTTGCATTGTAATATTTACTATTGTGATTACTTCTAAGCAATGTGACTCACGTAATAAATCCATATTATACAACTAATAGCTTTGAGTCACACCACTCTTATTCCTGGTTCCATTAAATCCGCTTTGTGTGGTTTGAATTTTTCTGGAACATAAATTATATTTTTTTTTTGATAGATTATCATATTATAATGGATCATCATAACTCGTCATGCTCTCATGACTAAAAATAAGTTATATTTTTTTCAAAATCTATGAAATGAGTCAAAAATTTTATTATTATGGAGTCTCTTTCATGCTTGATGAAATGAAAAGTATAAAATTGAAAAAGTGAAACTTTTCCAAGAATGGTAAATCAAGCGTGGGAAAAGTTGGATGAAATTAAAACTTGCTTTTTTTTTTTTGGCCTTGTGACTATTAATTGTGATTTGTGTGAATTCTGACATCGTCTTTGTCACTTGACTTGTACTCTGACATCTGACCTCAAAAAAATATAGGAAATGATGTAAGAATTTGAATTTTTTTTAGTAAATTATCCCAATAATTTTCAAAATTTGAGTTATTTTAATGAATTTAACAGTAGAAGTTTCCTAAAAATACAATATTAGGTACATACTTTGAAGGTTATTGTGTAGATATAACGGAAATGAGTCCTTGGGAGTCAAGTGCAAGGGAACAAGGAAGGAAGTCACTGAATCCAATTAATTGAGCAGGTTCTCCTAATAATTTTTTTTTTTTTTTTTTTTTTTTTATAAAAATTGCATAATAATTTACGAAATTTTTTTTTTTGTTATTATTTCCGTTTTGTTAAATGATTAGTTGTGAATTGTGATAGATTAATTTATAAAAGCTCTGTAACACATTTCCATTTCTCCCAAGGTCAATCTTTACTTAAACTTTCATAAAATACTCATCCCTATTTACCTTGTGGTACCATTTTTATTCAACTTTACGTAATATACACCTATTGTTTTTTATAACTGGTTACAACTAAAAAAAATATTTACAATTCTGCGAATTGCGATTTACAATTTGCGATGTGATGCCTAAATATTGTTATTGTTATTGTTATTGTTATTGTTATTCTTTCTACATAAAATTAAATGTTTGTTAAGTTCATCTTCAAAAGAAATTTAAGACTTCTTCAAACATTTTAACCCACCATCGACCAGTATAGATTTTATAAATTATCATAAGAATTTTAACCCATCACTAACCACCATGGGTTTTATAAATTATTATTATGTTTATATACAGTAATACACGGCTATAAAATTTAGTAGTTGTATAATAATTTTGGTTATAAAATCAGATTTTTTTATTGTTGAGTTTAATTCAATGCATTAGCGTAGGTGAAAAATTCATTATAAGATCAAAGGATATGAGATCATAACGGATATAAGAACATTTTTGTCCTTGATTATTCAATTTCTAACCTCGTATGACCCAAAGTAGTTTTTGTGAGGATTAATTTCCTTATTTGATGGATTATATTAGAGTTTACTGGAATAAAAATATGTATTATAACTTCACTTTTTGTAT
This sequence comes from Holacanthella duospinosa, assembly GCA_002738285.1. Classification (NCBI taxonomy): domain Eukaryota; kingdom Metazoa; phylum Arthropoda; class Collembola; order Poduromorpha; family Neanuridae; genus Holacanthella; species Holacanthella duospinosa. The sequence continues at coordinate 600,012 of NIPM01000026.1, forward strand.
CAATTATCCTCAATAGATTGTTTTCAATTATAATTTAAGGGTTATAATTAAGAAAATAAAAAATAAAAAATGCAGTTTGATATGAAATGTTTTCGAAAGTTGTATTATTGATTTGCACTGGTCAACCTTAAACAAAGATGTTCTATGTCGATATACTTTTATAAGATCCGAGTAGGTCTTATATCTGTTGCAAGATCTATACGGATGAGCATACGAGTTTGATGATTCGTTAAAAAATAAAATCTTATAATCGTCGACTACTGTAGTTACTTATAAAACATTAACTAAGACAACCTATTTTTTTCTTCTAAGAAGATAAATTTCGTCATCATGAATTCATGATCTGTGACAACACGTGGCTAATGCAATATTAAGAGATAGACACGTAGATTTTACATCTCCACGTCGCTTATTACTAACTCTACCTACGCAAAAGAAAGTTCTGTTGACTAAAACCAGACAACTTACATCTTCGTCTTGAAACAATTATTTGGAACAAGTTTCTTACCAAAAAAAAAACAAGACTTAAATTAAACAATAATTAAATTTTTTGAGGTCAATGAACTTGTTGACAAAATAGGATTACATTGGGTAAATTTATACAAAGGAATGACTGTCTCCTAAAATATGACTTTCTATTGTTTTAAAGAGTCGAGACAGGGGAAGGTTTAAATTAGAGTAGATTTCGTGATACTGAAATGAAGATGTCTAATATGAAATAATAATAATTAATTTATATTTAAAATAATGGAAAAATTGAAATTTTAACATATAAAGTCGAATCTATCAACAGCAGCATTACATAAAGTCCCAATGTCCAAAAGTCGGGAAAGGAGGTTTACCTCGGAATTCCAACTCATAAAATTTTTGTGTATAAAAATACATAAAAAACTTAAATATATATGCAAATGTTATGGAAAGGATGATTTGTATGAATTTAATAAACGTCAACCCTAAATTATTTTTAAATCAACTTATTTACAATTTTACCTACCAAAAGTAACCTAATTTCATGAAGTGATAATAATTAAACTAAAGGTATTGGAAAATAAGTGATTGACCCAAATTGATGATGATAAGTGATATAATTATTAATAGTCAATGGGTTTGTTAAAGTAAACTTATTTGATTTTTTAAACTCAAAATCCATTTTATGGTGAGAGTGATAATTTTAATCATTTTGTTACACTCATATTATATTAAGTTGTATTCAATATTCAATATTATTTTATTTAAACCAACAGTTTAAGCATAAATTATAGTGAGAAGTGTTTATATAAATATAAATTATATATATAAATTATACTGAAGTATTTTGCAGCTTTCCAAAACTTGGACGGGTTGGAAAATTGGTTCAGCGGCAGAGGCTTGAGAAATGAATTTTTCATTTTTCTGGTTAGTTATAATTACAAATTTTTGTTGCTATCAATGTATTCTTCGGCTAGCTGTTTCATCCTTTCACTGTCAGTATTCCTACGTAAAGCCTTAGCGAGCGATTTTTTTGTACTTAATCATTTTTCAATCATTATCAAACCATATTGGACGGTTTTCCTATGGTTTCGGAGATTTGAATAACTTGGTCTTTGCCACAATTTCAGAATATATAAAAATTACCAGAAAATTATTACGTTATGAAATTAGGACACTATTCATAAGTAAAATTGTAAAAAAAATTGATTAAAAAATTTTTTTTCTATTTTGGATTGAATTTTGTTAAATTAATAATACAAATACAATAATTTTATGAGCTGGAATTGAGCGGCAAAACTGTTTTTGCCGACTTTTGGTTATTGGGAGTGGGACTACTACTCCGAGTCGACTCAACTTTTAACAAAGAGATGTGCATTTGCATTGGATGTCAAGATGCCGTTCACAATTTGCTGTTTCCAAAGCTTGTCACATGGCATTTTAAAATTTAAGTGGCGGTAAAATAATAGTAATAAAAACTAAAAATTAATTATTCTTCCACGTGGCGCGGTGGCACGTGGAATGCGTGACAAAGGTCAGAGTGCTGACGAGAAGACGACGGCGACATTGTAGATTAAAATTACTGAATTACTCAACATTTTAATATCTCAAATCAATCAATTTGGTTACAAGTAAGGAGGTAGTCGGTAGCTGGGAATTTACACTGGTTATTTTTCAACTTATTGTAAAGGCAAAGCTCGGCGGTTTGGGCTCTTTATTCTGGGCTCGGGCTCTTGCTTACCCGGGCTCTTCATGGTATAACTCAAAACAAAGCAGTCATTAAAAGCCAATGGACTTGGGAGCAGTCTTTTAGTTAGCTTGAAAGCAAACTTTTTTTTTAAAGAGTCTGAGCAGAGTTCAAGCAAAAAAAAAGAGCCCGAGCCCGAGCAGAGCCCAACAGAAGGAAATAAAAAGAGCCCGAACCCGAGCAGAGCCCAACAGAAGGAAATAAAAAGAGCCCGAACCCGAGCAGAGCCCAAGACATAAAAAAAAAGCCGGAGCCCGAGCCCAGAAAATAAAATAAAAAGAGCCCGAATAGAGCCCAAACATGAAAATCGAAAAGAGCAGAATCCAAGCATAGAAAGCAAAAAGAGCCCGAGCCCGAGCAGAGCTCAAGCATAGAAAGCTTAAAGAGCCCGAGCAGAGCCCAAGCGTGGAAAAAATAGAGCCCGACAGAAAACGCCGTCTTATGCGTAAAGGTGAGCTCAGACACTTTTTTTTTATTCAATTGAAACCTTGCTTTTCCAACTAAAATAAGAATCCTAATGATAAATACTGTCTACTAGTCTACCCATTCATCTCTTCTTCTCATGGTACCTTCACCTTGGATGAATAATCTCAAGATAATATTTCCAGACTGCCAAAACGATTCTGGAATGTTTTTGAATTAAATAGAAAATTCTTTAGTTAATCTCCAATCTCTCCAGGTCTCCAGTTTTACAGGTAATTTCATACATTTCCTGTCCCCCGCCTCGCTACTCTGCTGCGTCCTGTTCTAATTCTATTTCTATGTGTTCTATCTCCGAGGGGAGACAAGCAGACGAGTTTAATTCGATATTCGATAAATATTTTCCAAATACGAATACCTGACTCAGTCTTCAATTGTCAGTCACCATGATTAGTAAAAGTTTTAAATTTTACAGTTGTCAATATTTTTAAAAGAAGTTTTTCCAAAGAGTGTTCATTGTTGATATTTTTTGGTCTCTAGCCACTCCACACAGCCTTTCTCGGATCCATATTTGGAAAAGATATCTCCTCAAGGTAGTGAACCTCTCACACAAAACACTTCTTCAAGGCTTCCACAACTAAGTTCAGGTAATCACGCTATATGATGGTGTTTAGTATGTTTTAGTCAAATTAATCAGAAAAGCTATGGGGGGGAATGCTTCCAGTTTGATAATAAAGTAATAATCTTGGTTCTCTGTTTATCTGACTCTGAGTTTATGCATGTTAGGATGTTAACAAAGGAGACGGGAATCAGTCAGTAGTAGATTGGTTCGAATTCACCAAGTAAATAAGTAAAAGAACTAGGCGGGTTCTGGCAATGATGATAGTGGATGAGCAATAGGAAAAACTCATTTGAAGTGAATTAACTTCATTTTTTTTTTTTTCTGCCTATCTCTTGGTTAGATTTGCGTCTACGTCCGTTGTGGAATAATGGGAATGATGACGACGAAGTCGTGGAAGTATAAATGGGCTCAACATGGTCTAGGCGTAATTCAGTCAGTAACTACAGTGCTCTTGGTTCACCTCCTCTCTTTACTACTCTACTGTTGGCATTGGACAGCAACCCTTGCCAGCACCTGCCGTCAAAATTCCCCTCTCTACTACGCCGTGGAAAATTATTTACGTACTATCTGGAATTCAATCTGCGCAAGAATAACAATTATGACTGTAGAAATAATGCCAGAACCTACACTTGACCTAGAACCCACCGCTGACTCATTCTTTTGTTCAAAGAATCAACATTCTTCATTACTTCCTGTGCTTCGTCTCAATTCGGTGACAATGGATGACTACACGTCTCCAGAAGCCGTTCCAGCAGTTCCAGTTGACGAAAATGATGGATTCACTAATGAACATGGTAATAGTAGCAACTACAATAGTAACTCAGAGGATTGTGACAGTGGACTCGTATTTACGGATCCTGAAGAAAATGAACTGAGTTCGGATGATGCTCTTGTTGATACTGTACATAACCGGATTCCACAAGAATCTTACACCAATCGAAGAGACAGTGATTCCAGTGATATCTCTACTGATGGCCGAGAAGTCAATGAAATGGAAAATGAAGCAATTGTGGAAAAATTAATCCACCAAGTTGAATCAATGTTTTCTGATGAGTATTTGGCAAAGGATGGATTTCTTCTAAAACATGTTCGACGTCGCTCTGATGGATTTGTCTCTCTCAAACTTGTTGCTGGACTTCGAAAAGTGAAGCAAATTTCTAGAGAATTCCCTGTCGTTCAAGAATCACTACGAAAATCTTCAAAACTTGAAATTAATTCTGAAGGGACAAAGGTTCGTAGGATTGAACCTCTAACTGCCTACCTCAAAGCACTACCCACCACTGGAAATAAGGATAAAGAAAGTACTGGCAAAATCTGTAGCAATGGAGCCTCATCGGATTCTGCACTAGATGACCGGTATGTTTAAAAAAAAAATTTATTTCAATGACCCATTTTACAATAAATTTATTTAATTTTTTCTTATCCATATTACTAGTTTTAGAAGACAGTATGGCAAACCGTATTATGGAAAGGAATTTTTTTTTTTCAGAAATGACCTTGTTTCAACATAGTTTTAAATATTTCTTTTAAAATTTTTTAACCAGTTAGAATGAAATTTGAAAAAAAAACATTGATCATAAATCAGCATTAATCAACTAAATTGCAAATTAAACAACTATTTAATCACCTTATAAGTTATGACGCAGTAGTAGCTTTTAGCGTCATAATTTATTCCATATTTGGGTAATCCCTCAATTCTTCAACGTCCTTTTCTTATTATAAATATATATATATTTATTTTATTTTATTATATTTTTTTGCATAATGGCATTTAAATTTACAAATGATGCTGATTTCTCTTTTTTTTTTCTTTTAGTATGACGTCCAGGAATTTACAGTATCATAATCAGACGAATAACTACCAAAAGAATCGGAATCAACGAAACAATAGTGTTGTGAGCACTGGAAGTAGTAACAGCAGCAGTAATAGTCGAAATAGCAGCTTTTCAAGACCAAGTCATGAACCAATTTTTCGAAATATGATGGTATATAATACACCTACACCAGATGAAATCCCTAATGCCAATCGTCGTCGTGGTACTTCACTTCCAATGCCTATGATTCTTTCTGCCGGTGGTCAACAACAGTACTTTTCTCCTCCACAAACAGAAAATATAATTCGACAAAAGAGAAACAGTATGTACCTCTCACCCAATGTTTCACCAACAGATACTTCTGGTTTCCAACAAAGACCTAAATCCAATTCATACTGTGAAGGGATTGAGCGCCGAAATTCAAATGGTGGAACAAGTCTCTGGCTTCAACGTCGTATGGCCTCTACAAGGACATCAGAAAGTTCAATTACTCTCTCAAGCGTCGTTCGTCAACCCCGTGGACCAGACGGAACGAAAGGATTTCCAATTGGCTATCGTCAGGTTATCAGTGTTATGTAAACAAAGATTCTTTGTCAACAGGTTCTTTTGTTCCTATTACTAATAACTTAGAAGTTCATTTATATTAACTTATTATTTATATTTAAGTTTTTTTTGATGAGACTTTCGATCTTAATTTTAGTTTTTTTTTCTTCTTCTTTTTCTAATAATTTTTTTTTTTTTTTGGTTCGTCCAGTCGACTGAGACTCCTTGTTATGTAAATTAAATAAGTATAATAATATAGTAAGTAATATATATCTGACGAACATATGTTTTTTTTTGTTTGTTTTTTGTGTGTGTGGTTTTATACTGCTAACAATAATTGTTAAGTAGTTGTGAAAAATTGAAGTGAGGAACTTATGGTGTACTAGGTTACATTCCAGTAGATCCTATTTGTTGTCAATTATTCAATAATCTTATTCTTGACATAGGCACCTGAGCATAAGAAGTTTGCTCAAGAAGACAATCAACAATTTATATATAAATTATTGAAAATTATTATTATTATTCAATATAAACTAAAATGACATAAATAAAGAGGTATTATTAAATATTTCAACAATACTACAACTAATACAACTACTGACTATTGACTATTATTGTTATAATTTTAAATTTTACTTTAACTTTTATTTTTATTCAGAATTCTTAGAAATATGTTGGTAGAACATCGAGAACTGTGTATGTTTCATCGACAAGTAGGAGATGGCGCCAGGCACTGAATGTATTACATGGATGTGAGATGTCAAAAGAAATGATGTCACCTACCTTCAAGTCATCTTCATCAGTACCCATAATTTTCATAAACATATGTTGGTCCATAATTTTTGTGACTGACCAATCAGGTGGACAGTTGACCCAAGTTCGACTACCAATGTCCACTGACTCTGTCTTTCGAATTCTGACCAATGACGAAGGAATTGGAAATCCAGAATCTACTGCAACGTCTCTCTTTCCCATTCCAATTATTACTAAATTCGTTTCTGGAATTGATTGAACATATCCAATAACTTTTAATGCAGGTTTGAGAATTCCTAAAGATTGGACCAATCCTGAGGATTTATTTTGTATTCTTCTTTGAGCAAGTGCGTAGATTCCTGCGTCATGGACGACGTAACACCCTGGTCGGAGTACAATTGTTGTAACTTGAAAGTATGGTTTTATAATTCTCTTTTTTGATAATAATTCTTCAGTAACTATATCAAACCATTGAGATCCAGCTCCAGAAATAATTATTTCTTTAACTTTAGGTAAAAAAAGTGGATAAATTTCACATATGACAAGAATAACTTGATGACAAAGAGCCCGAACTTGAGTTTCATCTGAGAGTATTCCTTCGTAGAATTCAATTCCTCGGAGTATGACAGTACCATTGGTTTTTTGTATTGTTTTCAATACTTCCTTCATTTGTAAGAAATTTCGAACACCAGTTCTTCCATTTGATACTCCAAACTCAACAAGTACATTTAAAATTTTTTTCTTTTTTTCAAAATATTTCCAAAGAACTTCAACATTTTCGACAGAGTCAACGATACAAAAAAATTCAAAAGTAGGATCTTCGGCCAATATTTCAGATATAATTTCCATATTTCTAAGACCAATGAGTTGATTGGCCATTAGAATTCGTTTGATTCCAAAGTGATGGACAAGAACTGTTTGTTGTACAGTGGCAGTAGTCATTCCCCAAGTACCACTTTTACTTTGCATTTCAATTATTTTTGGACACATTGTTGTCTTGGCATGAGGACAGAGTTCAACTTGAAAAAGTTTAGTAAAATTTGACATCCAATTGATATTATGCTCAAGATTTGGAAGAATAAGACAAGCTGTTGGTAAACTAACGTCTTCATTTTGAATACTCCATGATGGTATTTTCGGTGTTTCTGATTGGTTATGACTACTATGGTCACTTGGTGCCAATTTTCCTAAACCTTTGTTCAATTGTAGAAATCCTTGGGAATAGACATCCATTTCAGGTTATTAATTTTTAAAATTTCTTTTATTATTATTAAAGTTTAAGTTTATAATTTTTATTTTAACTTTAAACTGTTACTTTAATTGTGTCTATGGGATTACTTCAATAAGATGAATAGCTGTCAAGACGGAAACTAAATGACTGATTGGTCTTTGCGTCATGACATGTTGCATGAAGTCACTACCCAAAAATTCTATTCTAAATACACTTATCTTTTTATCGTTTTATTTGTTAAAGTACACATTCAAACAGTATTTTTGAAAGATAACTAAGGAATTATAAGATAACTTGAGTTTCTCAAAACTTAAGCTTGGTATACTCAATGTTGAGTTTTACTACGCTTCAATGATTTCACCGACAACTGCGATAGCCTCAATTTCGACCAATCCACCTTCAATAGGTAGAGTACGTACGGCATACGCAACTCGAGCTGGAAATCTACTTTTGAAGTCTGTAAAAATAATAAATAAAATAAAATTGAAGTTAAAAAATTAGAAGAAAAAACTTAAAAAAAAGTTATTTACATAAGTACTAATCGATTGAATATAATTAGGAATTTATGATTATAAGAGAATTAAATAAGTACTCACATAGAGCGTATACTTCATTCATAATGCTGTAGTCTGCGATATCCGCCAATAGAACTGTTACTTTGAACACTATTTAATCAAAAATAAAAAATTGGAAAAAGTTATTACAGTTGATTATGACAATGTTAATTGAAGTTTAATAATTTTTTTTACCATGTCCGAAAGTTGATCCAGCTGCAGTAAGAATGTGTCCAATATTATTCAAAGCTTGTGTAGCCTGAGCTCTGATACCTTCTGGTAAATTACCATCGTAATCTGTTCCAAGTTGTCCAGAAATGTACAAGATGTTGTCTATCTGGACACCTTGGCTGGAAAATGATTATCCAATAAGAGACAAGGAACATTTGTAGAATAGCCACTCCCCCCCCCCTCTGGAATTAGGGTAAGTGATACATTAATCGACTGGACATTTAGCGTAGATTACGAATCTGGTATCCATTGTTGACGGTCATGTCAAATTTTTCAAAAATTTTGNATTGTTGACGGTCATGTCAAATTTTTCAAAAATTTTGCAAATTTGTGCCAAAAAATAATTTTTTTTAGTATGATTTATACAATGGTACCAGAAATTCTATGCAAATTAGGAATCTGACATCAATTATTGGATATCAAGAATCTAACCTAAAGAAAAGTTAACCTAAACTAAAATAAAGAGAAACTAGTGACCTAACAACCTAAAAGCAAACCTAAAGATAATCTAACAACCTAAACCTAAAGAAAACCTAACATCCTAAACCTAAAGAAAAACTAACAATCTAAACCTAAAGAAAATCTAACAAATAAAATCTAAAGAAAACCTAACAACTTAAACCTGTAGAAAACCTAACAATCTAAACTTAAATAAAACCTAACAAAGTAAACCTGAAAAGAACGTAACAACCTAAACCTAAAGAAAACCTAACCTAAACCTAAAGAAAACAAAAAAAAATCTAAAAGAAAATCCAAAGGAAATCTTAAGAAATCATATCTTCTACATATCATTGCTTATATTTAAATAATATAAATAATAATAAAAAAATTTTAATTGATAAACTATCTTCTTCTTCTTTTTAAATTCGACTTGGCAGCCAACGACGGAATGTTAAATTTGTAATTAAGTTTCTGATCGATTGATGTATAACTTATTGAAATCCGGAGTCCGAACCACTACCTTTGGCTAAGTCATATAACTAAAAAAATTTTTTTTGGCACAAATTTCCAAAATTTTTTACAAAATTTGACTTGACCGCCAACAATGGATGTTAAGTTCGTAATTTACGCTAAATTTCCAGTTGATTAACGTATCACTTATCCGAATTCCAAAANGGGGGGAGGCCTATTCTACAAATAAGCCAGAGAACACAAATTTTTATAATTTAAGTTTAGTTTATTCATTGAATGAATGAATTTTAAAGTTACCTCAAAGGTAATGGAATTGGTCGAATGAATGGACTTGTGATTATTTTTCTCTGGGTAGGCATTTTTCTTCCTAAAAAAATTAAAAATTGAATAAAATTTTATAAAAAAAAACTTAAAAAAAAATCTTTTTTTTTATGTAATAGATGGTTAGAACCTCTAATGTCTCGTTCACTGACGATACTGATGTAACCAATCAGTGGTTTCCAGGTATACATGTCTCCTCATATCGATGGATTATTATAGTCATTAGTTGGGTTCAAGGACAAGTGGTTGACAAACAGTGTATCGGTGGTAGACACGACATAACTGATTACTAACTACTAGGTTACTGACTGATTGATGACTGATTAATACAGCAGTCAGTTTTCAAATTATTCAATGTTATTTGTTATTTGTTAGTAATCTATGAAAATAATTTTTCAACTGTCCGATGTTATTTTTTTTTAAACAAAATTTTGTAATTTTATTATTGCATAAACCATAGTCTTATTACAAAGGGTACACAATAAGTTGACTAATTGATTGGATTTTTATGAAATGGTTTGAAATGGAGTGAAAGATTTAGGATTTTTATAATCGTTCCGGATACTTCAATACATTGCTCATCTTCAATCGAATGTCATGAATTTCACCAAGTTTGGTAGCCAATCGAGAATTTATTTCCAAAAGAAGTTGATTTCTTTCATCATGAAGTTGGAGTGTTCTAGTCAACGTTGCCTTAACCGCTGCAGATGATTCCTAAAAAAAATCAAAAAAAAAAAATCAAATATTAAAATTATAAATTTTTTAATAATTAAAAATTATTTATTATATTTTTTTTAAATTAATTATATCTGTACATTTTCTTGGAGCTCTTCCTTCAATTTGATGAGTTCATTTTCTTTCTGTTCCAATTGTTTATGAAGGTTATCAGATCTCTTCCGAAGCATTTCAACTTGTTCCAAAAGTTTTACGGATTTCATAGTACTATTATTATTGAAAATTTCATTNAGTTTTACGGATTTCATAGTACTATTATTATTGAAAATTTCATTGGTGTCACCAGCAGCATTCTCTGAATCTAAAATTTGTAGTTTTAAACGTTGATTTTCACGTTTATACGCTTCCAATTGTATCTTCCATTCTTCAACATTGAGTGCACACTCTTGTAGAGTAGAAGTTAGTCGATTATTATTGACTTTTAAATTTGATAGTTCAATTTCCCAAAGTTTACTATTGGCAGAACTGAAAAAAGTAAAGAAAAAGTCTATATTGAGTGACCTAGAGATGATGACCCAAGAAAAATTTAAAAAAAAATCAGAAATTCAACTTAATTCAATCAGACTCAGGCTCAGGATCAACCAAACAGATTTGAACATTCAAACCTACTTGTTTGAATTTGAATTTAAAAATTTTTCCTTTTGGGTCATCAACTCTACAGGTCACTTAAGTATAAGTTATTAATTGCTAGTAGCCTAAATTGTCAGATGGGTGTTTCTATTTAAAAAAAAAATCTTATTAGTTCATTTAGTACAGAATCTGTCATAATCCAACCTTTGCTGAAGAGCCATTCGTAATTTGTCATTTTCTTGTTTCAACTGAATTGTTTCAGGTGTATTTCGTCCTTCTTCATCCTTCTCAATATTTTGGATTTGAAAACGTTTCGGACTATCAACTTTAATTTTACATGGAGATCCAATAGTACATGATGGAAGGAGTGGACGTCGGAGTTGATAAATAGAATTAGCATTTACATCCATATTTATTGGTGTTGGGACCATTGTGGATGTGGTAGTAGTTGGTTCCATTTCAATTTTAATTACTGAAGATGTATTTGTATTGGTAAGTCTACTACCATTGGTAGTAGTAGTAGTAGTAGTAGTGGTAGTACCGTTTGGGGAAATAGGACATGGTTCTTTTTGGAATTTACTTTTGAAACACTCATTCTCACCAGCAAATCCGCACCTCCCACTACATCATAACACCCATCATAGATGGACACAACTCAAAATGTGTTCATATACACATCAGTTTTTAAATATTTGCTAGTGTTCTCCATGACTCTGACTCCGGAGTCATGACTCTGACTCTGACTCTCATGACTCTGACTCCCAGGGTTTTTGGGATTCGGGAGTCATTTGATGACTCTAACTCCAAGGGTTTTGGGAGTCAGAGTCATGACTCTGGGAGTCGACTCCCAGACCTCGGAGTCATGACTCTTTTGAATCATGCACACATGGGCATATGGGACTATTTTTTAACAAAATTTACATGCAAATATTATTTCGATAGTTATTTTTANCACACTAGTTACAACCGTGAATATAAATGGATAAATGAAATAGAGTCTGGAACTGGAGGGAATTAATTTAGGTTGGATTGTTGTGAGAGAGAGGGTGGTTGAAGAGGAATACGGGTGCGCATTTGTTGGTGAGAATGAGTGATGCAAAAGTAAACTCCAAAAAGAACCATGTCCTATTTCCCCAAACGGTAGGTGTAGTAGATGAAGGAACTGCTCTCTGTGGGCTGGAAACAGATAGTTGAACGGCTTCTTTAATTTCGTCAAATTGATCCTGAAACTAAAAATAAATAAATAATGTTTCTTAGTATCTTAGGTTCTTAACACATTAAATAGGTTCTATGAAACTTCAGCGCAGGAAATTACGGCGCACGAAAATACGGTACCGAAGATACGGTACGAAAATTACGGTGCCAAAAATTCGACACAGAAATTACGGCGCCTGGAAAATACGGCACCTGTAAAATACGGCGCATGGAAAATTAAGCGTCTAGAAAATACGGTACATAGAAAATAAGGCGACCTGGGAAAACACGATACATGGGAAAATAAGTTAGCATGAATTTAAGCACATCTGCAATTTATCTACTTGTATTATATTGCTTATTATGAAGTTGTCGTNTATTATATTGCTTATTATGAGGTTGTCGTATTCCATTTTATAAACTACACTGGAGTTCAGAATTTACTACGCATGGTGAAAGTTTTCTAACCATAAACACATTTTTATAAAAAAAAATTTAGAGTTGTGCACCGAATGGCAGAAGTATTTGTAAAGAAAACTAACCTAACCGAAACCTTATTTGATTCTCGTAGTTTTACATCAAATTAATTCTTAATAAAGAAAATAGGTGTATAAAGAAAATACTAAACCAAGTTCGAGCCTTTTTTTTTCGTTATAAAACTTCACTGTTTCATGAAAATTTTGGGTTTTAATTACCCATAGTGGGGGCAAAACTTTTGTTTTTGTTTTTGAAAATTCTTTCAAAAACAGTTAGAAAATTTTACCTTGCACTCACCCATAAGTGCAATGTAAATTGACCTGACCTTTGACCTGACTTTTGATCTGAATGGGTCACCACAGACAAAATTGTTATTTGGAAAAGTTATTCAAATTTTCATTCTGAGCAACTGTTGTGTAAGAATTGTTTTGGGTTATGGTGAAACCCAAAATCAAAATTTTGGACTTAGAAATAAATTTTCAAATTTTGTACTTGGAAAATTTTCGAAAAATGTTCAGAATCGCTTCTCAGAATGTCCTGATACGGCAAAAAAAAAATGAAAAAAAAAATTTTTTGAAATAAATTTAGAAAAGTTTTGCCCTCACTATAGGTGATTCAACCATTTAGGATTGGATTTAGATAATTCAGTCTTTAGGTTAGACGTTGCTAAAAATAATTGCGAAAAAATAGGTATTTCGCAATTAAATTTTGCCAACAATTTTGGAATAAATTATTTACCAGTACGATTTTCCTCCAAACTTGATGAAAAGATACAATGAAGCCTTTTGTAGTTGACCTGCTGAAAGTTTTTAAATATTAAATAATTCCAGAAAGCACGACGAGTGCTTGAATCCAGAAATCAGAAATTGACATCCAGTAATTGAACAATAATAGCCACAATTCAAACTAAAACAGTCAAAATACCCTACTCCGAACCCCAACACCGACCACTAAAGCACCAGACCCGACCTCAAAAATACACGACGAAGGTAGCCCTCGGAAACCATTGTGGAGAGGAAAAGACCAGTTCGCTTAGATTATTCAGTAAGCTTCGCATGGGCGGTAGACAGAAACATTTGTCGAACGGTATTCATTACTATTCAAAAGGGTTGTGACTTATTCCTAGTTAAGCATGGGGCCAGAAGGGCATCCAACAATCCATGAGCCATGGGAAGAGTGAACAAGCACATTTATGTATTGTTTATTGTTTTGATTCTGGTATGGATGATATCGTGAGATGATATCCAAACCTTATAATCGAACTGCTCTGTTCCTCGCCACAATTGTTTTCAAGGGCTAGCTTTGTCGCATATTTTTGTGGTAAGGTCGTGTATTTTTGTGGTCAGTGCTGGGGTTCAGAATCGGGTATTTTTACTCTGCTGCAGTTACATCAGTTAGATAAGTTTAGGCGCGCAAATCTCTGGAGGGAAATTGAGCAGAGGAATGAGATCGAGGGTTCTCTTCCCTCTCATTTTTTCTGCATGCCTTTTTTAGTTAAGACTTTCACCATGCGTAGTAAATTCTGATTTCCAGTGTATATTTAGATGAATGGTATTATCTATTTATTAAGGTATAGTACAGTGTGTTCGGAAAAAAAGATAACTGACTTTCCTTAACTCCATTTAATTTTAATGGAAAATACTTTCTCCAGTTATTTTTTTTTCCGAACACCCTGTATTAATACAGCCTAAAATTTTTGTAACAAGTTTCCGTTTTGTTCAAATTCCTATATCACAATTTCGGCCCAGTATTTTCCATGTTCCGAAATTTCATAAGCGCCGTATCTTCCAGGCACCGTATTTTCTAGGAGTCGTATTTTCCAGGCGCCTTTTTTTGCATGCGCTATATTTTCCAGGCGCCGTAATTTCGGTGCCGTAGTTTCCGCACCGTATTTTCGTTAGCCTTATCTTCGTAGACCGCATCAATCCCAAAATTTGTGGGGATTTGAGCATAAGACTCAATCCCCACTACTGTACTCATAAATGAGACAGTAGACTCCTTACCTGGCAATGAATGACCAGGAAGGAGAGTTCGGAGTTGTATTGAGTTTGAGAACAGGATTGCCCAACTAGGCTCTGTAGCACAAATGGTTAGTGCGTTGGGTCCGGGATACCCAAGACGTGGGATCATACCCCACCAGAGACCAAATTTTTGTGGCAATCCCTGTTTCAAACTCAAAGTGGCGGGTCAGCCCCGCCACAAATTGATAGATAACATGCAACATAAATCAAAAAAATTTATAAAAAATTATATTATTTTTACCTTTTCCAAATCAATTTCAGAGTTGAAACCTAAACCATAGACGGCAGTTGATTTAGGGTCAGTCCATTGACCAAACTTTTGTGAAGTTTTAGTAAAAATCATCCCAGGTCTCATGGAACTATTTACAACAGCCTGTAAGAAATAAGTAAAAAGTTAATTTAAAAATAATAATAATAAATTAACTTGTCACTTATGGTTTTGACATATTTAGGCTAATGCGGTCCTTGCAGTAGAGGGACTTTGCAATTATTTTCACACTTTCACAGTCCTGTTCTCTGACAGGTCTAAAGGATATAATACTTTTAGACCTGGCCCTTTAGAAATTTAAAAAAACCTTATTTTCTCGTCTGTCACCTCCCCAACAGATTTATTGTAGTTGTTTTGTGTGGTATAAACTTTAATTTTAAATATAAAATTATAAAAAAAAATAGAAGATTACCTTGGTGCCGTCGACGCTAATAATTCGGTACATGGCTCTACTAGCATCATAAAAAAATGATACTGGTACTGCCAACTCTGTAACCGGAAGCCATGTTTTCTTAGTTTCAGGATTGATGTGAAAAACGTGAGCTTGGACAGTCAGGAGGGGTTGTTGTCTGGAATTAATTGAAGAAAAAAAGATATTTTTTAATAAGTCTATCCAAGACGTGATGTAAGTAAAACTAATACTTACAGTACAGTATAATTCAGTGAAATATACTACATAAGGAAGATACTTTTGGCCCATGCTATTTTGCTGGAAAAAGTTAGTGGGCTATTTCATTGGAAAATATTTATTGTCAACCAATTTTTTTATTTTTTTGTACTAATGATAACAATTTCAGAAAGAGTAGCTTTGAAAAAGTAGTGTATCACGTATCGAAAAAATCAAGTCTCTACAATCACTGGGTCAGAAGTTATGATTTCTTAAAAATTCAAATTTTTGTATCTTCGTTTGAAACGCCATTTACATCCTCGTCTCAAAATAACATTCAAAAATTTTAATTTTCAAAAAATTATTACTTTTGACCCAGTGATCGTAGAGACTTTATTTTTTCGACCTGATACACTACTTTTCAAAGCTCTTTCTGAAACTATTATCATTTGTACCAAAATAAAAAATTGTTTGGCAAAGTATATTTTTTTAACCAAATAGCCCACTACTTTCTCCAGCAAAATAGCATGGACCAAAAGTATCTTCTTTAGTATATGATTTTTCACTGAAACATCCTATAAGTACCTAGTGTTCATGACTCATGAGGATGAGCTAAGGAAGTTACTAATTGGGTAGATAGCTTTGGTATTGAAAATTACACAAAAAATTTGAACTTTTTAACTAATTACTAAAACTTTAAGAAATTAGCTAATTAATTAGCTAAAGTAATATAACTAATGCTAAGCTATTACCAAAAAAAATTCTATTAAAAAATATCTTAAAATCTAAAAAAAAATGGTACTTCTTCATGAAGATTTATAATAAATAACTTATTAGTACGTATTTGAAAATTGAGCCAATCATGTGTACTGATGATAAANCAAAAAATTTGAACTTTTTAACTAATTACTAAAACTTTAAGAAATTAGCTAATTAATTAGCTAAAGTAATATAACTAATGCTAAGCTATTACCAAAAAAAATTCTATTAAAAAATATCTTAAAATCTAAAAAAAAATGGTACTTCCTCATGAAGATTTATAATAAATAACTTATTAGTACGTATTTGAAAATTGAGCCAATCATGTGTACTGATGATAAANTCATGAAGATTTATAATAAATAACTTATTAGTACGTATTTGAAAATTGAGCCAATCATGTGTACTGATGATAAAATATCTTGTTTCTATAGTAACAATTTGAAATATCTCTTCTACTATTATGGTGTCTATAATCTTAAGAATCTTACACTTATTTTCATTAGGTGAAAGTAATAAAAGTGATAGGAATGGACGTTAAGTTGCATTAGATTCTGTCTTAAGGCTGGTGATTGTAAAGATTAATAGCAGATGCGACATTAGATTCGACAAAATACAGTAGAAAATGATAAAAAAAAATAGACAAAAGAATAGTAAAAAAAAAAAAGATACGAAAAACGAAAAACGAAAAACGAAAAACTATGTGCTATGATGAGCTAATGGAGAAAGTGGTAAAGAAAAAAAGACAATAGAGAAAGCGTAGTAGTTTCTCTTTACTCAAAATTTAAGTCTATCTCCTTATCCACTTAAACTCTATACATTTCATTACTTTACAAAACGACTCTCTTTTTCACATCTAACACCCTCCATTGGCTAAAGTAAGAAAAAATTTATTATTTTTCTATCCTAAAACATCATCACTTTCAACACTTTTCTACCCATTATCTTAAAAACTTGCCTTTTACACTTTCACTTAACTTTTTTTTTTCTCCCAAAAAATTTGTAACTTAAAAAAAAAAAAAAAAAAAATTTTTTTAAGCTAAAATTTTCCAAACTGTTGTTCTTTTACTATTAAGAAGCCTCTACTTTTAGTATTTTCATGATATGTTTCACTATGGAGGTTTCCTGAACACTGTTATCCGTCCATGTTTCGGAAATTAATTAAATTTTTAAATTTGGAACTTTTCTCTAGATAAGCTCAAAAAAAAAAAGTTGAGTTTAAGTGAAGAAAAAGTTGTAGAGTTTTCTTTTTTGAACAGATTTTTCTATAAAATTAGTAAATAAGAGTTGTTTTTTCTTCTACTATTTTATAATGTTAGTTGTAAGAATAAGGAAAAAGTATGTGCTGTTGGAATCATTAAATTAAATCTAATCACGTTTCTTACATTAAATTGTGAGGGAACAGAAGGGAGTCTTATTGTGTAAGATGAAAGAGAGAAAACCGCGTCTCGACCTTAATAAATTTACTCAAGTGGATGAGTTGAGTAAACCAAGTTAAGATTAAAGAGTGGTCTTTATTAGTTAAGTTGAGTAATTAGAAGTGGGAATTAGTTACCTTTTCCTTCCCATTATAAGACTCGAGAGGTAGAGTTGTTGTAATTGGTCACAACTAACTTCAGTAGACATGACCAGAGAGTATAATTGGAAGAGAGTAGAGTAAAAAATAAAATAAATAAAGGTGAAAGTCTGTACAAGAGAAAGTCCGAAAAGGAAATGAAAAAAAAAATCTTCCTTTTCATCACCATCACCCCAAGGGCAAAAAACTAAAGAGAAAGTCCTCTGCCTCTGTGTTAGAGATTCTGATCATGTTTTTAAACCACCCACCCACGCTTCATGGAACCAAGAAGACACTTCATTTCTTTTATTACCATGACAGGAGTCTGTCAATCCAAAAGTCAAATTTTTACTTATTTCATTCCTTCTAATCCAATCTCAATCTCATATACTTCAAATCACATTTACGTTTCATTTTTCAAATATTTAATAGGATTTTATGAATCTGACGTGGGTTTGTTTTTAATTTTTTTTTTAAACTAATTTATCTAACTAACTTGATATTACAAATTTAATAAAGTGGAAGTTATATAAGTTTCCAGTTCAAAAGAATTCATATAATTTACAAACTTAAATAATAATATGATGGTAAAGTAAAAAAAACTAGATTAATAACCCAATATAAAAACATAAGAATTGGCTCTTGTTTACTCTTATTGGGCTTTTAACGTTCGGGGTCATTTTAGATAGTGTTTGTTGTCGCTGCGATTTATACAGGGTGAACCAACTTAATCCGGGCCTTCTTTCTTCGCCTTTCACCAAAAACGGCTTGGGGCAGGNATAAGTTTCCAGTTCAAAAGAATTCATATAATTTACAAACTTAAATAATAATATGATGGTAAAGTAAAAAAAAACTAGATTAATAACCCAATATAACAACATAAGAATTGGCTCTTGTTTACTCTTATTGGGCTTTTAACGTTCGGGGTCATTTTAGATAGTGTTTGTTGTCGCTTCGATTTATACAGGGTGAACCAACTTAATCCGGGCCTTCTTTCTTCGCCTTTCACCAAAAACGGCTTGGGGCAGGCGATAGAGAATAGTAAATGATGGAAGTGAAGTTAATTTTATTGTAATCACTATAAAATATCTGTTCCGATGCAAAGCAATGGAGCAAAGCAGAGAGACAGAGAGAGGAGGGGTCGGCAGGTTCTCTGTTGAGTCAGGTGGAATAGATGCCAAGGGATCGTACCCCATTCCTCTAGTTCCTCATTCTCTCAACTACCCATCTTTCAGCATTACAGAATGGCCTTTCTTTAAATTAATGAATTTTTGCAGAGGAATGTTTTCTCAAACATACGCTAACTTCATTCCTTACAACTTTTGTATTTCGCGCTATTTATTTGCTGTCTTAAATTTTTTTTGGTGAAAGCGACTTTCTACGGCCCGGATTAAGTTGGTTCACCCTGTATTAGGATCGATTAATTGGGTTTATTGGGATGGGAGATTTTTGGTAGAGAATTTGGGAAGTTTGATTTTTTGATTTACCAGTCGTCAGAGCATTTCTACATTATTATAACAGAAATAATTGATTTTTATTTCCAATTTAACTCTCACAAAAATTTCTTATACCAAACATCCGGAGTAACTGATCCTTAAAAGGAAGCGCTCAAACAATCAGTTGTCTCCATGGACCTTGTTAACGTTAAACTTGTCGGTTTATAACAACATCAGTTATAACAACAATCGCAAAGAATTTAGTCATTTGAANGGTTAATTGGGTTTATTGGGATGGGAGATTTTTGGTAGAGAATTTGGGAAGTTTGATTTTTTGATTTACCAGTCGTCAGAGCATTTCTACATTATTATAACAGAAATAATTGATTTTTATTTCCAATTTAACTCTCACAAAAATTTCTTATACCAAACATCCGGAGTAACTGATCCTTAAAAGGAAGCGCTCAAACAATCAGTTGTCTCCATGGACCTTGTTAACTTTAAACTTGTCGGTTTATAACAACATCAGTTATAACAACATCAGTTATAACAACAATCGCAAAGAATTTAGTCATTTGAAATATTTTTTCTCCCCTAGTCTGTGATTTTCTATCTAATGATCTTTAGAATTCGTAAATAAGTTAAACTAGCGTTACGATAAAAAATGCTTCATGGAAATCAGGAACTAAATTTGGGAATTTTTGTTGAAAAAGAACCTAAGAACCGAAATACAACTCCAGGACGAACAAATATTTTGTATATAACTTTACACATTTTCCCATGAAAATTTTTTTAACAACGATGTTAATAAGAACAGCCTGTTACACTTCTGCAATAATTTTTGTTATCACCTGATCATTCTGTTTTAAAATCCACTCAAATTGAATGAAATTTGGACACAAAATAGGTCATTGCAATAGAGATGCTGACCNTCAGGAACTAAATTTGGGAATTTTTGTTGAAAAAGAACCTAAGAACCGAAATACAACTCCAGGACGAACAAATATTTTGTATATACTTTACACATTTTCCCATGAAAATTTTTTTTAACAACGATGTTAATAAGAACAGCCTGTTACACTTCTGCAATAATTTTTGTTATCACCTGATCATTCTGTTTTAAAATCCACATGTCTCAAATTGAATGAAATTTGGACACAAAATAGGTCATTGCAATAGAGATGCTGAGCCCAAATTGCAAAATGATTCGTTGGAAGACGACGAACTCATGAAGTAGAATATAAAATATGGCGGAAGAAAGATACAATAATTTTTGCCACCAGTAAGAAAAAATTGGCAATTCTGACCTTCGGACCATATTTTCATAGCTTGTCCCAACATTTAGTGTACAAAATATTCAAGTTCAACTTAACTGCTATAAAACTACACAACTTGCATGCAAATATTTGATTAATTAGACGACGTCGGCAAAAGCCAACTGGCTGTCTCTTTTGAGAAGGGTCAGATCATGGTTCTCAATGAAACTGCACAATTATCACGTCAAATCAGTGCTCTGGTTGACAGATCACATTCTATTACTAAAATACATTCAGCGTGAGAAAAATCCAACCTCAAAGATGAAAACAGGGCCAAATAAAAAACTTTCTCCCTAGGCTGAGCGACATATACTGCGGGAAATAAGCAAAAACGCAACGACAGTGTCAAAAAAGTGTCTTCCGAGAAACAGTACTGAAGGTCCGTTGCGTAGTCTGAGCGTATTAAGTTTGCAAAAATGAAAAAAAAATTCTCTTATTAGCGCATCACAGAACCAAGAGATTGAAGTGGGCTAGAGAAAGCACTGAGTGAGGGGAAAAATNAGATGAAAACAGGGCCAAATAAAAAACTTTCTCCCTAGGCTGAGCGACATATACTGCGGGAAATAAGCAAAAACTCAACGACAGTGTCAAAAAAGTGTCTTCCGAGAAACAGTACTGAAGGTCCGTTGCGTAGTCTGAGCGTATTAAGTTTGCAAAAATGAAAAAAAATTCTCTTATTAGCGCATCACAGAACCAAGAGATTGAAGTGGGCTAGAGAAAGCATTGAGTGAGGGGAAAAGTGGGAAAATAACATACGGAGTGACGAAAAACTATGGAATTTGGACTGCCCGGAGGTTTTCGGTTATACTGGCACTATTTACGCAAAGACGTTCGAATTTTCACGAAGCGTCACACCTTAGGTGCATTTTCTATTATTTGGGATAGTTTCTCTTTTGGCCTTTGCTTCTCCACAAAGGAACGCTGAATAGTATATGAAGTAGTTGGAAGAATATTTGCTACTAATTTTTGACATGTTGGGGCAGGGAGATGGCATCTATATGCAAGATGGAGGCCGACGTCATACTGCAACTGCCACAAAGAACTTTCTCCGACATCATAATATTCCAGTAATGATTTGGCCACCATACTCCCCAGACCTTAATCCCCTATAAAATCTTTGAGGATGGTTGGCAAATCAAGTCTATGTTGACGGGAAACATTATGGCTCATTGGATGAATGCAGTTGAAGATCCAGGAGAGAAAGTTCCTAAAAATCTTTGTGAAACATTGGCAATGTCTTTGCAAAAGCGACTTTTCGAAGTGATTCGCGCTAACAGAGGATCAATTAAGTATTGAACTACAAATAAGAATTCGTTTACCAATAAATTGTATCGTGTTTCGAGCAATACAGTAAAATGTCTATTTTCGCCATCTGGTGACAAATATTATTGTATCTTTCTCCCACCTATATTTAATATTCGCATCCATAACTCCTACTTCTCACAAATAATCTTGCAATTTGGCGTCAGCATCTGTATCAAAATGACCTATTTCATCTTAAAATTTTATTTAATTTGAGCCATGGGAAGTGGATTTTCCAACAGTATGTTCAGATGGTGACAAAAATTGTTGCAGAAGTGTAACATTGTTTTTGCAACGAGAAATCGGAGTCTTATATCCATGATGGTATTTTAATTACACTACAAATTATTTCCTAAACTTTGCGAACGAATAAGGCACATGTATGTCTCGAGTATTATTAATCGTTCATTTAATGGAATTTAGTAACAATTAGAAAGTAGATTTTAAAAGATTTTCAAGTTTTAGCGAAAAACAGAGTCTTACGAAAGATTTTCATTTTTAACGTTATTTTTCAAAAATATTTTTTTAATTCCACTAAAACATATACCTACTTAGTTTCAAGATTCACAGAGATAGTATTCTCCATCACACCATATTTTGTGCACTAACTGAGGCAATAGAATTTTATTTTTATCATCATGTTTTAGCATTTTAGCAAGATTTTCACCATTTTTTAGGGGAAAAAGTTTTATGGGCTTATCATTTTACTCAATTTTTGTAAATCTTTAGGAAGATTAGTAATTAGATTAGTTTTTCCTATTAAAAATTTTTGACATTTTTAGGAATGAATTTAAGAAAGAGTTTCAGCGGTTTTTAGAAAGAAACTTTAGTTTTACATTTATTATAAGTATTAAGATTCCGTATTTGATTTTATAACCGTCATCTACTTTAAATATTAATAAGAAACTACAATGCAGCTTCAAATTACTATTGTTTTCAGTCAAATAAAACAAATGGGAAGATGGACAGACAGACGGACATGAAATTCACATAAACCTCCATTCCACTATATTTGGGATGAATAATAATAAAAATAATTATTATTATTCACCACCAACAACAAAAAATTTGAAAAATTGAACAAAAAAAAATTCGTCATAAATTGTTTAAACACAACTGGTAAAAAGTTTGTGATAGAACAAAGTATATGGTAAGGTCTATTAAGTCCATAGTGAAGGGAATAGAAAATCCCTCTATGGAGAAAGTTTTTTTTTTATCTCCTCTCCACACTTTCTCTTTGACTTTGAAGTTAGGCAAAAGAAAAAAGTGAGTTGTCTGTCTATTGATTAGGAACTAAAATTATGCTTCTTAAAAGTTTTGATGTTAGATAGAAAGACATAAATTCAGTTTGAATTTTCTTTAAGATACAGGGTGTTTAAAATAAAACGTTACTGATTTTCTCCGACTTTCACCAAAATTGATTGAATCCAGCAAATTACACTATCTGTGGCAGTTGGGTGAAGTTGTCTTACATTTAAGTACAAAATAAAAACTATAAAAAAATCAAACAAACCCAACATAAAATATAAATAGTACGTGTAATACAGATACAAATAAGTGACTTCCACCTTTTACAAAATAAGATTATGACATTGGTTCAAATGTCATAATGAAATGAAGTTTCGCGTCTAAGAAAGATAGTTGTGATATTCAGTAAAACAAAAATGCTGATTAGGTTGTAAGGGACTTACAAGACGTGCAAGAGTTGGATGGTTTTTGCAAAAGCATTGTTGTCCTTGTGATCTGTGAGCTTAACCGTATAGATTTTCCATCACTTTAAATTCTTATTTATTAAATTTATAAATTTAATAATTAACAAATTTTCTTCTTCAATTAATTTCTTTTCAAATAACTTCACTTTGGTAGTTAGGGAGAAACCGAGATTAACGGCGACTTGGGCAGGCAAAACTGTCGGCCTGGATGTTCAAAAAAGTATGATCAAAAAAGTATGGATACATAGTTTGAACAATTACGTAATTGTGTGATTGTCAATTACACAGTTACGTAATTAGGTGATTGTCAATTACACAATTATAATTACAAGCAACCAATTACTGTAATGTTTAATCGATTACATTTGGAGAGTAACTGTAATTGGCTTTGATAATGCCGGTTGTCGTAGTTTTATCGACCTGAGCCTAACTGTTTGAGTATGTTTGTAATGCTGATGCTGGCTTCACTCCCTCCACTTTTATGACTTTAGCGCCAGCTAAAAGGATGTCTCAAGTGTTTCTGAGTGAAAGCTACTTTCTTCAGTAACGTTTTATTTTGAACACCCTGTGCATTCACCAAAACTCTACTTTGTGATACTTTGATAGATACTGGAAACTGTAGCTTAGTAAGTTCCAGTTTAGCANGGCTTTGATAATGCCGGTTGTCGTAGTTTTATCGACCTGAGCCTAACTGTTTGAGTATGTTTGTAATGCTGATACTGGCTTCACTCCCTCCACTTTTATCACTTTAGCGCCAGCTAAAAGGATGTCTCAAGTGTTTCTGAGTGAAAGCTACTTTCTTCAGTAACGTTTTATTTTGAACACCCTGTACATTAACCAAAACTCTACTTTGTGATACTTTGATAGATACTGGAAACTGTAGCTTAGTAAGTTCCAGTTTAGCAATTCTCTAAAAAAAATTTTTTTTAATAAAGAGTCTGAAGAATATCTAGAATTTTTTTTTTTTTGCTAACAAGATTACTACATGCATGGAGCATTTAGATGAGGTGATTATATCAAGAGACATTCTTTGTAGTCCTCCAGGGATCTTCCAAAAAATTGTCTTTTGCTTTTTTTTTTTCTTCTTTTGGCTACACTGGTTTTCTCTCTAGTCTCTTCGATTGATTTAGTAAGAAGGTTAGACACGAATGTTGAAATATGAACTCTAGAGTTTAAGTACTAGAGTGAAGAACATCAGAATCGACTAAGAGAATAGAAGAAATGAAACTTACTACTACTACTGCACTGTCTCTCGACTTATAAGAAGTTTTTTCAACAATTTTTGCAAAAAAAAAAAANAAACTTACTACTACTACTGCACTGTCTCTCGACTTATAAGAAGTTTTTTCAACAATTTTTGCAAAAAAAAAAAAAAATTTTGTGAAATATGATCTAAAATGAACTAGACTTTTCTTTTTTTTAATACTTTTTGAGCATTTTAGGAAAAGAANAACTTACTACTACTACTGCACTGTCTCTCGACTTATAAGAAGTTTTTTCAACAATTTTTGCAAAAAAAAAAAATTTTNAAATTTTGTGAAATATGATCTAAAATGAACTAGACTTTTCTTTTTTTTAATACTTTTTGAGCATTTTAGGAAAAGAAAGGCACTAGTCATAAAATAGTGAGAGACAGGTTAAAGAACCATTTACGTAATAGGAATTGAATAGGTTATATGAAGAAAATAATATGATAGACTGAATTATTGTCTTACTTTCTTCAAAAGTATCAAAAAATAAACTTTTCTTACTATAAGTTACTTAATCTAAAAATAAATAGGAATATGATATAGTCTGTTCGCCAGTATATTACTGCTAGTTTGGGAAGTCAAATTATTTCAGTAATATCATTTTGTTCAACACTGCATTTATTACCTACTACATATAAAATTTCTACCAGAGATACTTTTATATTTGTAATTTAATTTGTAATTTGTGATGTTATTGCTCACGTTGGAAGATTATTAGTTTTTTTTTTACTAGCGAAGCCTAATAATGTTTGGGTGTCGATGAAAGTCACTTTCACTAAAACGTGTTAAGGGTAGTTAGTTTTGGACATTTAATTTCAAATGTTAAAATTCTTTCACATCAAGTCGAATTTATATTCTTAACCCAAGTATGACCAAAAAGTAACTGTGGTAGAAATGTAAAATAAAATTTTGGTATGCTAACTTCACTATTTTTGAAGTTCCTGTACACTGTTATCTCATTAGTATGTGTTTGGTTTCGTTTTTTGATACTTTTTTGGAGTAAAAGTTGAAGAAAAGGAAAAAGGATGAAGATTTTGGTTACGCACTGTGTATTGTATGTATTGGTGGTGTAAAGAGGGTTGAAAATGGCTAGTTTGGTGATTGGCTCAGAAGAAAAAATTAGTGTGACCAAAGGGTACCATTTCCGTTTTGAAGATGCAATTCAAAACTTTGAGTGAAAGTGAAAGTAGTTCATATCCTTGTGTAACAAGGTGAACGTTTTACGGTTTCCAGTCACGTCTTTACACTTCAAAACCTTTAAAACTTTTCTCAATAACAAGTAAAGGATGTTGAAAGTACGAAAAAAAAAATTCTTGCTGACCTGATGCAGAAAGTTAGAGAAAAATTGGAAAAACATTTTTGACTCATTCAGAAGAATTGGGCTTTCAATTCTCTCATCTAATCAACAGTAATACTAATATACAGTAAAACAAAAAATTTTAGGACGCAGTGGACATGAAAGAAATATTTGGGTTTATATGCTCTTGCCTGGAGAAACCAATATGTGCCTATAAATTTCTACCTTTTATTTCATACATTAAAGTTTTTTAGGGGTCTAAGTGTTAACAATTATAGAACATTTATTGAAACATAGATTATAACTGCCAAAAATCAAATTCTCTGGCGATTACTACCACAAAAGTAATAATTTTTTGAAATTTAAAATTTTAACTTTTCAATTTAAATTCAAATTTCAAGTTTTGTAATTCAATTGTTCAATTTTGAATTTCTGCTACCGGTAATTTGGTGTTGTTATAATGGTAACAACTTTAAAAAAATTAAAATTCGAAGAGATTGATGGTCAATGTGACTCATATCCAATTAGTTTCCGGTAAAACTTGTCTATTGTAAACCTCGCATAAGTCGACTTCGGGGCTTTATGACGATTCGTCACAGAATATTCCGTGCACAAAAAATTTATCACAGAAAGTTCGTCACAGAAATTTCGTTACATTCGTCAATACAACGACGTTTGACGTTTTG
This sequence comes from Holacanthella duospinosa, assembly GCA_002738285.1. Taxonomy (NCBI): domain Eukaryota; kingdom Metazoa; phylum Arthropoda; class Collembola; order Poduromorpha; family Neanuridae; genus Holacanthella; species Holacanthella duospinosa. The sequence goes on from NIPM01000026.1 coordinate 626,813, forward strand.
TGTGACGCTTCGTTAATTTCGTCATATTCGTCACAACATTATCCGTCGACGGATATTCTGTGTGACGAACTTCACTTGTGACGAATATTCTGGGACGAATATTCCGTGTGACGAACATTCTGTGACGAATATTCTGTAAAGAATATTTTGTGACGAAAAGTTCCGGAATGCGACTTCGGTTTCCACTGAACCAAATTGTCTGGTCGGCTCCCGGTGATAGAAAATATGTGTATAACTGGCACGAATAAGCCGGACTCGGTTAAGCAGAATTCTTGGTTAAGACGGACGTTTTTTCGTGCTCCCGGTATATAAATCACATGTTTTTACCTCGGTTAACACGAACACAAAGTAATTTGTAAATTTTTAGAGAACCTTGAACTTATTTCTTACAAAATTTAATAAAAATTCTTAATCAAATGTATTTTTTTTTCAAACGTGTAAATGAGTAGCAGAATGATACAAGGATATATTTTTTGTCTCATTAACAATTTACCACTAAAAATAGATAAGTTGTAAATATCGGCTAAATTGAACAAATCTCTATTTTATTTGTTCTTACACGTAAGCCGAAAACGTAGGCTACCACAAACCAAATACTCCGTTCCTTCAGGATTCGACTTATCCAAGATTTACTGTATTGTAGAATCAACAATAGAGTACCATGCGTAGTGGGTAAATGCCTGAGGTATGTTATTACGTTCTGTCCTTAACCTTAATCTTACTAGTATAGTTGACCAAATTGTAAATACAGTTTAAAAAAGTGTACGCCTATAATTAGTTATTTAATCACATCTCAGATAAGTACCTATTACTCATTGTATTCTATCGTTGGTTCTAAATTATTTCAGAATTTTTATTTTCTACTCCCTGTAATTCGATATTGATGGAGCGGAAATGATTTCAACAAAACACCTTAGAATTTATCGACCAATACACCGAGTTCAAATACTCCAGATCATATGGAAGAGACTTTTGTCCCATGTTTTTTGTTGGAAAAAATAAGTGCCTTAAAATATTGGAAGAATAGAATAAATAGAATAAATTCTTCCTATGTTAAGCGTTAACAGTTTGAGAAATTGTATTGGAAAGATTGGTTACCCGGTGAAAAAATTCAAGTCTGTACAACCACTATAACAAAAGTTATGATTTTTTGAAAATTAAAAATTTTCGGCAACGCTAATCTGGATCTAAAGTAAAGTTTCATATTTTTGGTGGAATAACTAGGCTAACATCAAACTTAAATAAAACTGATGTCCATAATTAAAACATTATAATTCTTTTAACAACATAAAATTCTTATAAATACAGTGTTGGACACAATTATAGACGAGCTAGGAACTACTTTTTGGTCCATTCTCTTTGCTGGAGAAAGTGCTAGGCTAAAATTATATCCAGGTTTTTCTAAACAAATAAAAAAAATTTTTAGTTCAAATGATATTTTTACAAGAAAGAAAATGCGAAAGTATTTAGGCAGATTTTTTATATTAAGTCACTGGGGTCAAAAGGTCAAAAGTTAATATTTTATTAAAAAATAGGTGTTTTGTAACATAAATTCTAAGACACTACTGAAAGGGCTAGGCGTCGAAGAATTATGTTCGAAAAAGTTAAANGTATTTAGGCAGATTTTTTATATTAAGTCACTGGGGTCAAAAGGTCAAAAGTTAATATTTTATTAAAAAATAGGTGTTTTGTAACATAAATTCTAAGACACTACTGAAAGGGCTAGTCGCAGAATTATGTTCGAAAAAGTTTAATTTTCAATAAATCATATTTTTTGGCATTTTAATCTTGGAGACCTGAGTTTTTGTATGTTTCTCTACTTTTCAATGTTCTTTCATATGAAAATATCATTTAAACTGAAAAAAAAAACATTTTCTATCAAAAAAAAATTCTGGACATAATCATAAACCAAGGAATTTCTCCAGCAAAGAGTATGAGCCAAAAATAGCTTCTCGCTTTGCTATAAATTTGTCCAACACTGTACTACATAACTGTAACAATAGTCCATTATAATAACCAAATCAATTCCATTTTACATACATACATGTTGTAATACATATTACATACATATTGTATTATTATACCAAACTGTGATTGTATCTGAAAATATCGTCTCTATCCTTAAACAAACTTGTTGGAAAACAAAGTGTTAATATAAACAAATCAACAAAAAAAAAAAAAAATNTTCTCCAGCAAAGAGTATGAGCCAAAAATAGCTTCTCGCTTTGCTATAAATTTGTCCAACACTGTACTACATAATTGTAACAATAGTCCATTATAATAACCAAATCAATTCCATTTTACATACATACATGTTGTAATACATATTACATACATATTGTATTATTATACCAAACTGTGATTGTATCTGAAAATATCGTCTCTATCCTTAAACAAACTTGTTGGAAAACAAAGTGTTAATATAAACAAATCAACAAAAAAAATTTTTTTTTTTTTTTTACAAATTACTCACTAATTCTAAGTTATCAACAGACTAGGGGTCTACCTTTTTAGTTTCACACTTTCACAGATGACTTTATTGCACACTTTTATGTTGAAGCGCGCATGAGTGTGAAGCCACAGCGGATGACCTTATACCCTTCACACTTGAAAATATTTCAACTCTTTCTGTACTTAAGTGTGCAAAAGTGTGAAGAGGAATCGGGTGAGCCCTAGGTTTGAAGTAGTAATTAAATAATCCAAATGGGAAAACAATCAAATAAGGCTAAATTTTCAAAATTTCAGTAATTTATTTAGGGTTATTTAATTGAGTGCAGGCAATACATAAACGCTATCAATGCGTTATTAATGTCATAAATAAACGCTAATAAATAATAAATGCTATCAAAAATTATCAATGTCGTTGATCAAAATTTTGAAAACAATTTAAAATGGAAAATCTGAAGTTTTTAATTGACGGAGAAATAGAAGTTGTAAGCAAGTGTGAAAAAAATTATCTGATCACTTTCACACTTTCACACTTTGTCCCACTGTGGAGTCTCATTGGCAAATTTTGAATTTTGGGGCGTGTTTTCACACTTTTGTAAAGACTTCTGTGAAAGTGTGAAAGTGCTCAAGTATGAAATTTTTTCGGGTGAGACCTGTTTTTCTGCGCTTCTGTAATTGGTTCTTTACACTTTCTTGGGAGGAGTTTTGCACTTCTCCTTCACACTTCTGTGAAAGTGTGCAATATGAAAAGGTAGACCCCTACTATTCATTAAATTAGTATGGTTGAAATAGTCTAAGTAATGAATAATTTGAATAGAGAAAACTTACCGATTTTGGGTAGTAGAAGGTAGTAATTTATGAAAATAATTCATTCGTAAAGAGAAAGTGTGTGGACAGGAAGTTGTTTATTTTGTCGATAAAGATAAACTTTTCTCACAAAATGGAAAGAAACGAAAACTCTCTCCTAGTTTCACTCTCACTTTCTATCTTTTAGTGAGAGAGTAGTAGTTTTTGGTTAAAATTTATTAAAAGAAAGGAATGATTTTAGGGAATTGTTTCCTATTGTTCTTATCCACTATTTTCTAACCAAATATCCTTAGGAACTCATCATGAACCTCTCGTCTGAGGTGACGGTTTCCCCTGATGTCTGGTTTTCTCTACAAAACGTTACCATAAAAACCACAACCAAACAAGAGTAGAGTAGATACTAAAAGACATTCTGATTGGTCTGAGCAGAAGTGAAAGCACACAAAAACCTTCTTTCTCTTTCCTTATGTCTTGGATTTTCTCTTACACTTTTGATGCTTAGTGGTCGTGTGTCTATGGTTAGTTTAATAAATTATTTGAAATTGGGTCCAATTCCTTACCAAGCTTACTAAGCTTTAGAATACTACGGACCACTGATTCACATTCAATCTCCTTACGTTCTGCTCCATGGGTTTAATTTTCGTTCTTTTTTTAGACAACAAACAAATTTTTACTAAATTCACTTTCACTTCCCTTTCGGCTAAACTACCAACTTCATGTCCTTACAGTGGTTATGAAGTCGTGAGGGTACTGTATGCAAAATTTGAAATTAAAAAAAAAATTTGAAATAAAAAAAAATTTTTTTTTTGTTTCTTATTACTAAAAGTTTAAAAAGTGCCGACTCTGTTCTGATATGATGTTTATTCAAAAAATAAAAAAAAATATATGTTATATAAATAAATAGAAAACATAGAGTTGGATAATAATAGAAAATGCATGAGTTTAGCCCATTAAAAAGACGGAATGAAATCTTGCATGTCAGATTTCAGTGAGTGAAGAAAGTTTTTTTTTTAGAGAAAGTGGATTTTCATTTCAGAAAAAAAAAGCAGTAAGTAAACTGTCTCATGTAATAAGTAAAAAAAAAAAGTTTGTGTAAGCTTAATAAGTTGAAATCCCTTGGTAGTTTAGAAATAGAATAGAAAATATACTTTCTATGAGCTTAACAGAGCAAACTTTAATAAATCCAATTCAATCCCCTTAAGAAAGCTTAAAAATGTTGTCTCTTTTTAAAACTTTTTTTTTAAACTTAAAATAAATCTATTGGGATTTGGAGTTAAGTTTTGTTATTAGAGAGAAAGAAGCTAGTCAAATGGAAAAATAATTACTTATTATTGAATTTATAGAAATAATTTTTCCAACTTGTGAACCTTCAATTCAAAAGTAGGGGATTAACTTTTTTAAACTCAAAATTGATAATTTTGTTACAGTATAATCTCATTATTACAAATTATGTTATAGCAATAATCCTATTATTACAACTACAGCACAAATTACTGCTTTTTTATGGAATTTATAACAAAATGATAGTTAAATGTTAGATGTAACAATCGGAATTTTTTTTTTTTTTTTGAAAAATTTTGTTACTTCATTTGTTATTATTATAACGAGATTTGACTGTTTTTATTTTCTTAAAATTCAAAAATAATGGAATATTTTGTAAGATACTTTCCCACTTCCTTAGGGATTAGGATTAGGAATTACAAGTAAATTGATACATCAATCGATCAGAAATTTTGTATTAGATTACGAATTTACACTGAATGTTGGTGGTGAATAAAAATTTTGTAAAATATTTTCAAAATAAAAAAAAAAGATTTTTTTTTTCTAAATTGTTTTAAATCAGAGGCTCTTCCCGTTGCACATGAAAGAACTTACACACTTTGATAATGTGTAAGTATTGTAGCGCNTTTTAAATCAGAGGCTCTTCCCGTTGCACATGAAAGAACTTACACACTTTGATAATGTGTAAGTATTGTAGCGCCAAATAAGAATTTTGAATTTGTAAGAAAAGCCGAATCATTTGATTGGTTGAGATTTCTTTCATGAGTTGAAAGAACTTTAACACTTTCTACACGTCTTTTTAAGAAATTTCTACACTTCTTTCACTTGAAAGAGTTATTCTACAGTCTCATCTACCCCTTTCCAAATTATCCTTGATTTATTCAACATTTAAAACTTTAAATTAAGTGTTTCTTTTTTTCCCCCTCAATTAATTAAATTTTTGTTGTTACGTATTGAGCCAGTCTACTAAATGGGCATCAGACCAACTCGAAAGTGGACTCTCCAAACTAAAGCGGGAGGCATGAGTTGGCACTCATTTCATTCCCGCCAAATTTTTTGATCTATTTTTTCTTTCAAATTTCAACTTTTAGTGTTCCCAATAACCTGGAAAGAACTTGTCAAAAAAAATTTGATTTCTTAAAGTAAAGTTCTTTCATGTGCAACGGGAAGAGCCTCGATTCAACCACAAAGGTTATAATTATGAAGTAGAGTAAACCCCGCATAAGCCGACAACGGTTACCACGAACCCTCGGTTACCACGAACCAAATTGTCCGGTCCGCGCCCGGAGATAGGGAATTTGTGTATAAATCGCACGGCTAAGCCGAACTCGGTTAAGCCGAACCCTCGGTTACCACGAACGCCTTTTCATGGCTTCAGTCCATAAGTCACATGCATTTTTACCTCGGTTAACACGAACACAAATTAATTGATCAATTTTTAAAGAAACTTCAACTTTTTTCTTACAAAATTTAATGAATAACTTCTTTTGAAAAACTTTTCAAACATTAAAATACGACAGAAAATGAACCAATGATAAAATTTTAGTCATTTTTTTGTTTCCACAGCAACTTACTATTATAAAGTAATGGTAAATTAAAACTACCTCCGGCTAAAACAAACAAATTATTCCCCAAGGTGTGTGTTCGGCTTACGCTTAAGCCGAACCTCGCCTACCACGAACCATATTTTCCTGTCCCTTGAGTCCGGCTTATCCGAGGTTTACTGTAATGACTCGTGTCCGCAAGTGTTAAGCCAATAGCCAATCGCCACTTAGGCCAATCGTCACAATCTGCATGTGTTTTAGTAAATTAAATGGCACAAGTCGTGTTAATAATTTACTTTCATGTTTTACAATATTAATTAATTAAATTAGTAATTGATTTGTATAATTTGATTAATTTTTATCACTCTTTGATATTCATTTTTAAACACTATTGTCCAAAAAAACTCACAACTGGCGCGCATCAGATTTTCAAATATTTAGGTGGGAATTTGAAATTTGAAAATATTAGAATTTATTATTTTTTTCCCGCGGAGGAAAAAATTTGAAATTAGAAAAATGAAAATTGTTTTAACAAATTCGGATTTATTAGTTTCATTATTANGGCATGAGTTGGCACTCATTTCATTCCCGCCAAATTTTTTGATCTATTTTTTCTTTCAAATTTCAACTTTTAGCGTTCCCAATAACCTGGAAAGAACTTGTCAAAAAAAATTTGATTTCTTAAGTAAAGTTCTTTCATGTGGAACGGGAAGAGCCTCGATTCAACCACAAAGCTTATAATTATGAAGTAGAGTAAACCCCGCATAAGCCGACAACGGTTACCACGAACCCTCGGTTACCACGAACCAAACTGTCCGGTCCGCGCCCGGAGATAGGGAATTTGTGTATAAATCGCACGGCTAAGCCGAACTCGGTTAAGCCGAACCCTCGGTTACCACGAACGCCTTTTCATGGCTTCAGTCCATAAGTCACATGCATTTTTACCTCGGTTAACACGAACACAAATTAATTGATCAATTTTTAAAGAAACTTCAACTTTTTTCTTAAAAAATTTAATGAATAACTTCTTTTGAATAACTTTTCAAACATTAAAATACGACAGAAAATGAACCAATGATATAATTTTAGTCATTTTTTTTGTTTCCACAGCAACTTACTATTATAAAGTAATGGTAAATTAAAACTACCTCCGGCTAAAACAAACAAATTATTCCCCAAGGTGTGTGTTCGGCTTACGCTTAAGCCGAACCTCGCCTACCACGAACCATATTTTCCTGTCCCTTGAATCCGGCTTATCCGAGGTTTACTGTAATGACTCGTGTCCGCAAGTGTTAAGCCAATAGCCAATCGCCACTTAGGCCAATCGTCACAATCTGCATGTATTTTAGTAAATTAAATGGCACAAGTCGTGTTAATAATTTACTTTCATGTTTTACAATATTAATTAATTAAATTAGTAATTAATTTGTATAATTTGATTAATTTTTATCACTCTTTGATATTCATTTTTAAACACTATTGTCCAAAAAAACTCACAACTGGCGCGCATCAGATTTTCAAATATTTAGGCGGGAATTTGAAATTTGAAAACATTAGAATTTATTATTTTTTTCGCGCGGAGGAAAAAATTTGAAATTAGAAAAATGAAAATTGTTTTAACAAATTCGGATTTATTAGTTTCATTATTAATTTCATTGTTTCATTTCATTGTTCTAATTTTTATTGTAGTAATGAACAATGGAAATGAAGATAAGAAATCAAGAGTCATTTCAAATAATTGTTCAAAAGACGTTGAAGATGAAGGAAGAGAAATTGACCTGAAGGCTAAGAACGAAGGAAAAGGTGATTTTAAAAGAGCATTCCCACTTTTGAAGTTAGAAGAATACTTTACTCGATGGATTGGTCGGAAAGATGTCCAAATAGTCATTAAGAGTGACATACATGGTGTCACAAATGGTTTGTATTGGAAAAATTGGAAAATATTTTTTGAGATTATTTTTTTTTAATTTTTTTTTTTTTGAAATTATCTAGGTCGAGGAAAAAAAATTTTCAGAGAATTAACTACAGAAAAATTTCGTTGTAAGTTGGATCCAATAATGCTCATTATTGAAGCTGAGAAAAGGCAGGAGAGCCAGAAGTCTCTAAATCAAATTTCAGTAGGACCAGTAGTAGTGTCNAAATATTTTTTGAGATTATTTTTTTTTAATTTTTTTTTTTTTGAAATTATCTAGGTCGAGGAAAAAAAATTTTAAGAGAATTAACTACCGAAAAATTTCGTTGTAAGTTGGATCCAATAATGCTTATTATTGAAGCTGAGAAAAGGCAGGAGAGCCAGAAGTCTCTAAATCAAATTTCAGTAGGACCAGTAGTAGTGTCAGTGTCACCAAAATCATTGAGTCCAAACCATNATTATTGAAGCTGAGAAAAGGCAGGAGAGCCAGAAGTCTCTAAATCAAATTTCAGTAGGACCAGTAGTAGTGTCAGTGTCACCAAAATCATTGAGTCCAAACCATGGAGGGAAATCAGATCTGCCACCGCTGTCGGTAAATTTACACNCAGTGTCACCAAAATCATTGAGTCCAAACCATGGAGGGAAATCAGATCTGCCACCGCTGTCGGTAAATTTACACTATGATAATTATATATATATATATATATCTGTTCCCGCCAAAGTTTAATTACTTGTTATCACAAAAAAATTTCTCTACTGACTGACGTTGTAAAGGGAATTCTCTATTAAGAAACAAGTGGGTGGATATTAATGACTAAATTATAGGTGTCCGTGAATCGCCCACAGAAAGATTGTGGGCCATGTCAACCTTAACCAAAACCAACACGTATCCTTAGAACTTNTGGGCCATGTCAACCTTAACCAAAACCAACACGTATCCTTAGAACTTCAATTGTCTAGGTTTTCTCTTGGTCATTTAGTATATTTTTTTTCTCTTCTTCTCACTTAAATGGTAGTTTTCATTCGCAAATTTTTTGTATGACCTTCTCTACTAAAGANTATTAAGAAACAAGTGGGTGGATATTAATGACTAAATTATAGGTGTCCGTGAATCGCCCACAGAAAGATTGTGGGCCATGTCAACCTTAACCAAAACCAACACGTATCCTTAGAACTTCAATTGTCTAGGTTTTCTCTTGGTCATTTAGTATTTTTTTTTCTCTTCTTCTCACTTAAATGGTAGTTTTCATTCGCAAATTTTTTGTATGACCTTCTCTACTAAAGANTTTTTTTTCTCTTCTTCTCACTTAAATGGTAGTTTTCATTCGCAAATTTTTTGTATGACCTTCTCTACTAAAGATTTTACCTTGAGATTTTGACAATGACAACAATAGTTCAAAACCCTACGCACAATAATCACTTTGATCATGGTATCCCTCCCTTTCCCTCCTCATTTATAATATGTTCTCCTCAATAGTCATCAGGTTTGAATAGTTCGAGATTATAATGTAACATTTTGCTAATACATCTTTCAGAAAGGATTCCTATGGAGTAGTAGTTAGGAGATTGTTACATCAGGATAACGGAATGCTAATGCTAGTTTATATATACATAAAAAAAAAAAACTTGTTGTGGGTGCGTGAGGATGCATTAGGAATTATCAATTATAATTTGGGGATTTGAAAAGTAAATTTATTTCTACCTTCTATTGTTTCAGTATTCAAATTGAATGAACCCAAATAGTTTGCAAAAATTACTGTGATAGGAATTTACTTTTTCCATATTAATTTTTAATTTATAAAGCAGACAAGTTTAGCACTAAAGTGAGGCCGTGTAGGACCATTTTCAAACCCAAAGAGGCGTTGTTGTTCAATTGTTAATTTAATGGGATGGGTCATCCCAAATTGATAAAAAGCTTTCTTTTCTTGTTAGATTTTAGGCAGTGCAGAATTATTTAAGAAACCACCACCCAGTGCTTTTTTTTTTTTCAGTGTTTCATGTACACTTATCACTCCTGAGAACCAAATTTGGACCGATTTCAATTCCAAATCCGCATCCTACCATATGTCGCGTGGGTGTCCAAAAATAACTTTAGATTTTTTTTTTTTTTTTTTTTTTTTTGGTAGGATTGACGTTTCAGTAGTATCTACTAAGGTTCTGTTGATGAGGATTCAAGAGCTCAAATTGTCTAACAGACAGCCCTAGACACTCCTTCCTTTATAATATTCGCATCTACTACACAGGAAATGTAATTTAATCTCTGCCATTTTTTTCTTCTTCTTTGATCCCTTAGACAGGAGACTTGTGAGTACAACAACCAGTCTTTATTACAAACCTTTTGAATTCAAAAAAAAAAAAATTTCAACTTTGACCTTTCTAACCAAAATTTTCTCTCTGTGTAACGACTGTACGACTAGGAGGAAACAACTCCTGATCTACTTATTTGACTTCGTACCTCATTGTGTCTGCATTTACAAGACAGAAAGAAAATCTCACTCGACAACATTGTTCCTTGATTTCATAAGTTTATGATTCGTGATTTGAGATTTTGGCAAGTCACAGGTTATTATTATTGTCTCTGGGGAATTCTCTGGGAAGAGAGACTCTTGAAGTTAATCGTTCCTCAAGATCTTGTTCATCCTGATTCCTTCACTTATTTTCTGCTGAGAGGAAGTAATTCATTTATACTAGTTTTGTTGAGTTTCTTCAACACTATCTGAGGAGTCTGGACTAATTTCAAATCACAAAGTTTAAAAACAAAAAATAATAGAGTTCAACAGTTTTTTTTTTAAACAAAACTTTTACGCAACTGCGCCAAAGTTATGTGTGTTAGTTTTGAAATCATTTCCCCACGTTGAGCAGAAATTGTTTCTGCGTAAATTATCGATACTCTTCTCAAGATACGAAGATTCGAAATACTAAATGTAGTATTTGTAAAAAAAAAAAAGTTTTTTTTTTTCTTTTTTTTTTGTGTTGGTAGTCTTCATATCTTCCGCTGTTGATTAGTAGAATTCTTTTCACAGTTTTAGTACGTGCGGCTGTGTTTCGTTGTTAGGTTCCCCCATTTCATTTGCTCTTGTCACTGACTTCCTCATCCTCCTAATTCAGTTAAATATAGCTCCGTGGATGTAAAGAGAAGAGAAATACTCCATCCACTCTACTGTGTCCAAGGTGGTAGTGGTAGCACAGATGTTGGAATTATTGTGGAATTTTTTCGGAGATCCAGACGTGGCTTCAAAAAATTTTCACTTGGAGTCTTTCCTTCGTAACTTTCCGATTTTTAGAGGAACGTGTAACCGCTGTTGCTCCTGGGGTTGTTCCTTTGATGCTGGACTCTTGGTGGAATTTTTTTTTTTTTTTTTCCCACTACTTGATTTACATTATTATTATCACTAAAGAATCACTTGGCACTTCGTTTTCATTTCTAAGGTTTTTTTTTTGTACATTAAAAGTTTCTGTGACGAGTGAAGTGAGTGAAAGAAAAGAAAGTTGAAGAAGAAGGTCCATTTTTCATTTTGGGTAGTTTCTTTTCTATGTTAACTATTATATATATTTGAAATTGTGGAAAAAATCTTGGATTTGAGAACTTACGGGACTTGAATTCTTATTTCTCTCTAGTTTCTACAGATACTTTTATTATGAGTTCAGAAGAAGTGGCTGAGCTCGCAGAAGCAATTCATTCACATGCTGATGCACTCTATGAATCATGGACAAAGGGAGCAACGACACCACGAACAGACGTAATGCGCCGTATGGAAGATACACTCGAACTTTTAGCTGATCCAGAACTCACACCTTCACTTGAACATTTGGTTTCAAATTTTGTAAAACAAGATAAAGCTAAACGTCAACAATTTGGAAGTACTACAAATAATATGAAGCTCAACAATATAATTGTGGGAAGAAATCGTAGTTTGAGTCCTCGACTAATGGATTCTGTTGGAGAAGAAAATAATTCCAGTCCAAGAGTTTTATCACCACAGAGTAACAACAATAGAAAAATTTTACCCAAGAGTATTCTTGCTGTAGTTCAAAGATTTGAATCTGTCCCTATAGATTCTACAACAACAATACTCCCAAATCGTGTACCTTCACCATCTTTTATGAATAATTCAACTGGTATAATTGGACCATCAATATCTACTAAAATTCCAGAAAATAACTATGGAAATGTATTATTAAATGAAAAACATCATCATATTATTAAATTGAGTCCAGAAATTTCAGAACCTATTTCAAATCATCATCATCGAGTTCAACATACTGGAGATCATAAGTACTCAACTAGTGATCAAAAATTGAATAATAATTCATCTGTTGGATTACCATTGGTTAGAGAACATCGTATTCCTATAGTTCAACGAAATGATGAGTTACTACTAGGAAATATGCCTGAATATTTTGATTCAGTAAAATCAGTTCGACCTACTGAACCCATCATCACACTACCAAAGGATGTCACACCTAGTAACAAAACTCATATAATCAATGTCAACCTCAATTCTCCTAATAGAACTCAACGAGCCAAATCTCTGGAGAGTAGTAGTAAGAGTCAAGGGATAAAAGATTTAGAAAGAGAAGAAGAAAGACTCGTCCATGCTCTTCGAACTGGACAAGTAGTAATTCCTAATGAATATCGACAAAGTCCAACTAATAATAATGATGATATGTTAAATAATAATAATTCTCAAGTAGCATTTGCAAAAGAACGAATTCGACAAAGTCAAGAACATCCCTTAACTCAACAAAGACTTGAACATCAAAAAAAACTTCCAACACCATCTAGTAATCTTGCTGCAGGAATTGCATTACAACAAGGAAGAATTAAATTTCAATCTATAAATAATGGTGAGTCTGCGCGTGAGCCACCTCAAACTCGACATCATCACATTCGAATTGAAGGAGATAATGAATCAATTGGACTTAATACAAATGGACGACAGAGTTGGGTATCAGCTATTCATCGGTTTGGTCCTGGATCTAGTGTAGCTGATAGAGTTCAACAATTTGAAAAATATCCAATCCATTTTGTTCATAATGGATCTAGTACAGTAGATTCTAGTAAAAATTTTACTAATCAAAATCAAATTGATACAAATCAAGTCCAACATCACCATCATCACCATTACTCAAATCATCTTCCATCCCTAGTCAATTCACAACAAAGTCCAAAGGAAATTACACATCCAATTAGAAAAATTAATACTCATTATCATAAAGAAGAATCGAATAGTTTAGGTGATCCACCATCATATGACTCATTGTCACATAGTATTTTAAAAATTACATCTGACAATGTGGATACTAAAGTGGCTCCATGGCGTGTTGCAACTCAACAACAACAACAAAATGTCACTATACTGCGTGTGAGAACAAAGTCAAATTAATCATTTTTGTTATTATTTTTGCTGTAAATTGCTTTTTGTTCAGTGCATGAATTAATTCTTGTAGCTTTTTTTTTTTTTTTTGTTGTTTGTAAAATTGGGTTATTATTTGGTTATTTTTTTTTGCTGGAGCAGTGAGTGAGAAAATAAGGAAAAATAGCCAATGGTTATTTCGCATGGTAATCTGGCGTTGCGAATTTTTCTTAATTGACTCATCTGCAGAAATTCCTTGAAAAATGATTAGCTATGATTACTTGAATAGGATGTTTAATAGTGCTGGGGTTAAAAGAGTTTATCTATTTAACCAATTGAAATTTTCTGAATTAATCCCTATATACTTCCGCTTATTCATATAATCATATTGGTTAGTATTTTCAAAATCAATATTGAAGAATGATTTCACTACCTTTCAACAATGTATTGTGATCATATTGTCAGTGAATGTGAGTATTGTTAGCTTTGTGGTTGTGCCAGTCATTTACTAATTAATTTATACAAAACAGTAGGTATCAGTGGGTAGAAGCTATAAGGTAGTGGGATTAGTTAAGCTCCATCAATGGTAGGTATTTGTAAAATTAGAAAATACTAATAATTTTTTTTTATTTATAGAATTTAAAAAATTTTAAACAAATTAATTAATATTTGATTTTCTTGTTGTNAGAGTTTATCTATTTAACCAATTGAAATTTTCTGAATTAATCCCTATATACTTCCGCTTATTCATATAATCATACTGGTTAGTATTTTCAAAATCAATATTGAAGAATGATTTCACTACCTTTCAACAATGTATTGTGATCATATTGTCAGCGAATGTGAGTATTGTTAGCTTTGTGGTTGTGCCAGTCATTTACTAATTAATTTAATACAAAACAGTAGGTATCAGTGGGTAGAAGCTATAAGGTAGTGGGATTAGTTAAGCTCCATCAATGGTATTTGTAAAATTAGAAAATACTAATAATTTTTTTTTTATTTATAGAATTTAAAAAATTTTAAACAAATTAATTAATATTTGATTTTCTTGTTGTTTTTTTCAGCCTGATTTCCAAAGTCCAAAACATCCAAAAACTCCAACCTCATTGGACTGTTCAAAAAAGTTTGATTTTTATGTGCCAAGGTTTTATTGGCCAGAAGGGAAACCGCCACCTACGCCATACATCCAAGAAACTCTTTCCAAGGCCGAGGGAGAATTTAACAAATTCTCAACACCCTTCTTAAATTATGAAGATTTTGGCAAGGTAAGGAAAATCTGATGTGATTTTTTTTTACATATATTTTTTTTTTTGTTATCTTAGATGAGACAAGAAGATTTGAGTACCGTAGTTTACGTTTTGTTTACTTTACGTTTAAAACAGTTTTTACAAAATATCGGGATATGCCTATATTGGAAGAAACCATTTTGGATGGGACTTGGACTCCAACCCAATGGAACCTTGGAATTCATGTGTTTTAAGAAGTTTTATAATTCACTTATTTCTCAATGTCCAGATGAAGCATCCAGATTCATGAGGATTTTATGGACAGGGAAATCTACTTTGAATCAAACTTCTTTAGACTGTTCTGATGGTACGGGATTGGAAAAATTTTCAATTGAATTTAAAAAAATTGAACTAGGAATGTCGGATTTTGTTCCTATGATTCAAGATATAGTCGATACACATCCAGGTATGTTCAATTTAAGATTTAATATTACATTCCACTTACCTCCTTCAGATAGTTTTTTTTTTGGGGGGAATTTTTATCTCATCTTTTCTTCTTTTAGGTTTGGGATTTTTACGAGCTGCACCAGAATTCCACACTCGATATGTAACAACGGTTATTTCTAGAATCTTTTATAAGGTAAAAATATTCAGATTGCATAAGTTTGAGTAAAAAAATTTTTTTTTTTTTTTTCTTTTTGATTTGATTGAATTTTATGTTTCCTTCAGGTGAACCGTTCCTGGACTGGTAAACTCAATTTGTCTGAGATACGACGTTCGAATCTGCTACAGGTGATTAAACGTCTGGAAGAAGAGACTGATGTAAACACAATCACGGAATATTTCTCATATGAACATTTCTATGTCATTTACTGTAAATTTTGGGAATTGGACAAAGACCACGATCTCCTCATTGACAAAGCAGACCTTGCTGGACACAATGAACAGGGTAAATCTTTTCTTTTGTTTCTCACTCTGTGAGTTGGAGTATACCAATTATTGGTTATTTTTTTTTTTTTTTTTTAGCTTTGTCGAACCTCATTATTGACAGAATATTCCGTGGAACTGTTCTCCGCGGATGGGATATGAATTCTACTGCAAGAGTTTCTCAAGGGAAAATGACTTATAGTGACTTTGTTTGGTTTATACTATCTGAAGAAGATAAAAAGACTTCTACTGCAATTGGTATGATTTCAAAATTTCTTATTAAATTTTTATTTTGTCTTAATTTTTGATTTTAGAATATTGGTTTCGTTGCCTTGATCTCGACGGTGATGGAATTCTTAGTTCCTTTGAACTTCAGCACTTTTATCGAGAGCAAGAGCATAGAATTGAATCTCTTGGAATTGAACCCTTGGACTTTGCAAACGTTTTCTGTCAAATAGTAGACATGCTCCGATGTTCACCGAAAGGTAAATATATACATTTTTATTATACAAATTGAATAGCTATCTAATAATAGAATTACCAGGAGTACGACTGAAAGATTTAAAGAGAAATCCTCAGTTGGCGTCGAATTTTTTCAACACTTTGTTCAATTTGGATAAATATTTGGATCATGAGCAGAGAGATCCTTTTGCTACGAGTGGGACTGGTCCTGGGCTGGAATTTTCAGATACTGGAGAATCTGATTGGGATCGCTACGCTTCTACTGAATATGAACTCTTAATTGCTGAAGAATCCCCATCAGATCATGTGTGAGTATAACTTATGAATCTAAATAAATCACCGTCAAGACTGTTTTAATCAACTAATTTCTCTTGTTTTTTTTTTGCTATTAATCCATAGACTCCACGACAGCTCAGATTTTGAAGAAATCCCGTCTTGACGTTCATAACCAGGTAACATAATTAAATAGTCACCACACCTCCTTTTGCTACGGACTGTTAGCTTTGTGCCAAGAATAATAACCTCGTGCATTTAAAATTATAATAACGTTCATTTGAAATTTGAAACTTAAGTAAGATAAGTCAAAAAACTTTTGGCAAAAATCAACATAAACCTATAGTTAAGTAAATTGAATTCATGTCGCCATTTTAAAAACTATTGAAGTTGCCTTTACTCGAATTATTATGTGTTGCAAACACATTATGGTTTTGTTCTGTTCGTCCGTCCGGCCGTTGGTGGTCTAACTCAAAAACAACTTGACAGATCGAAATGGAGTTTTTACTATAATAAATAGCCTATCCACTGGGAACGGACAAGTTCGAAGATGAGATAAATTTGTCAACTCTGACCTAGTTTATTCAACGTTTACCCGAAAGTCTAATTTTGCCTTATGGGAGTTTACATATCAAACAATAAATTAAGATCCAGTTCAGTTTCTGAGAATAGGTGTCCAGTCCAGGTCAGTTCACTAATTGTATATACAAATCTTCTTTCCAGTTCAATTCAGTCCAGTATTTATTGAATCTTCAAGACTCTTCCAGTCTTTTGCATCTTCAAGACCTTTCCAGTTCAGTTCAGTCGAAAATACTGAACTGAACTGAATTGAACTGAATTCCCAACACTGATGTTAGATTAAAATAGGGTTTTCACTATATGGATAATTCATGAATCTAGCACTTGCATCTATTCAGTGCGCAGTGGATGTTGACATGCCTTGTAAGTACAGAAGGAGAGCAATTGACGTTTAATATGCTCATTAGGCGATTATAATAAGCAGTGCGCATTGTACGTGTGAATTATATGTGCGAGGAGGACGTTTTACATGTGACAGTGTAGCGTCGACCGGGGTTTTGCCCTACCGATCGGGGAAAAGCCCGACGTCGGGAATTTCCGCGACCAGGCCTAGGTTTCTCGCGACTAGAGAAAAGGTAAGTCTAGAATTCCCCGACCATGATTAGATTATCTTTTCCACTTTGGATAAACTTTTTAGTAAAAAATCAAGAAGTTTTTTGATTAAATTGAAAAATAAGACGATTCTCCAGATATCTACCGATGGATTTTTTGAAATTCACTCTGGGGACGAAATGAGAAGCAAATTAAATATGATCCTAAACACCCAGACTTTGGTAGGGGAAAACTCCGACCACAATGTTGCCACTCCCAAATGTCATGAATTCTAAGCATTTCTGTCAACTAACTCATGTCATTTAATTTTAATGGAATTACAGGCTCATACAACTTGATACAAATTTATAGAACTTTATTAGCAATACAGTGGAACCATAATTATAAGAACGATGGAAGCTACTTTTGTCCCATGCCCTTTTGCTAAGGAAAGCAAGTTAGCCTTTTTTTTCTGCAGAGAAAGGAGTTTTATCTGGGGCAACACTTTATATTTTCAGAAAGATCATTGAAAAGTAAGCGCAGCTTTCAAAGCGCAGCTTTCAAAGCGCAGCTTTGAAACAAACGGTCTTCATGGGCCCTGCACTGAAGAAACTTTCAAACAATTTTGATCCCGATCCACGATCCAAGCCAACAGGTAAAAACAATTCGATCCAAATGGGAAAAAAATTTTTTTTCACTATAGTATCGAATCCAGAATAAGATTAGAATTATTTTTTGAACAAAATCATTCAACCCGATCGTCGATCTGATTCAACATATATAAAAGCGCTTGGTACCTACCTCGAGCCGAACCAAGAATTAAAATATGTTTCGATACCAATTCGCTACCCAAATCCGATACATCAACATTTTCATCGATTCGATTTGAGGATCGACTTCGCACACAAGTTTCTACCTACACTACCATATAGAGACAGAATGGGAATGGGTATAGCATCATGTTTCAAAACCCTGTACATTTGACTCTTATATGCAAAGCGTGCATTGTGCATGCGCAGTAAGGATTGTCCGTGGTCATTTGACGTTTAGATGCACATTACACATTGTACATTCGCATTGGATCTTTATATATATAGTGAAGTCCGATTATAGTGAATCTGTAGGGATCTGCAAGATTGATTCAGCATAACCAGGGTTCATTATATCCATATAGTGAACGGACACTACAATTCCGGAAACCGAAGACGTGGGATCATGCCCACCAGATATCATATTTTTACGTTAATCGTTGTTTCAAGTCTTGGTGGCGAAGTTATTCTCCGTCTTATAGCGACCATCCGAATCCGTTCTCCCACTAGGACGAGACCGGCAATCTTCATTCCCGGAGGTCAAGGGGCGAAATCTGTGGGATGGTGAAGCATTATAAGCTCCTATACCCAGGGGATAGTGAGCATAGACTTCTATACCCGATAAAAGTCTTTCCCCGTATCTGACAAGAGATCAGGAGAAGCACAGAGACCATATTTTTTGGTTAATCCCTGGGTCAAGCCTTGGCGGGGAAGTTTCTCCCTCAATTTCGCCAACCATAAAGTAAATATACTAATGAGAAGAAGAAATTATAATAATTTTTATGAAAACTAGCCAACTCTGTTTATTCCATTATTTTAGTATCACTCTCGACAACTGCGCAGCTTCAATACGGAAGAAGCCCTCAGAGCCGGATTAACTTGTCTCAACAGTGGTATAATTGAGCAGCTAGTTGACGCTAGTTAGACGATTGTGACTTCTGTTCCGTCTAACCTTAGTCACATCTGCATAACCTTGTATATGGGGAATTTCATACCCTAGGTTTTGCGCCTGTGCAATTGGAATGCTGAAGAGCCCCGCTAAAATTCTTTATTGGGAAAACATACCCTAGTAGTCGACTTGTCACGTGCAAAATTTGAAAACATTAAGTTGATGGGAACATGACCAAAATGGACATTATCTGCACATAGTCGCCCCATGCATGTCCCCTGGGAAAGAGATTTAAAAAAATGTGACATAACTCTGCGAAAAATTTATTTTCGAAAATTTCTTTTATGGGACCTTGTAACATTAAGAGATGCATTAGTACAAATAGTTGAACCGAGCTAAAAAAAGCGAGCAGGATGGTCATCCTTCGAAAGTTAATTTTCTCTGATTTGTTTTCACTGAACTTGACGGTTTATGCATTACAACACATGGTTACACCGTTTACAACGGTTTATTCAAAGTTTTATTATATTATGATGATTTGGCAAAAGATTTGCCTGATGCGAAATATGGGACAGACTGGTGGATGTATCTGGTGGTGTGTGTACAAATTCGTCTCTGGACGTATCTTTCATATGCATTTGAGGCTATAGTGGATCGCCGTTTGTTTTTCATTATTTCGTATGTTGATGACTCTCGACTTCGCCCTTCACAAGTCTTCATACTTTTTTGACTGAGGAACATTTGATAATAGAGCTTTTTATTCTCTATTAGTTCCAAATGTGTCCCTTCCTCCAATACCTTCCCATTTTGGAGGACAATGATGAGGTCAGCAAATTGAACTGAGGATACTTGCTCCGTGACAAGAATTTTAGTACGATTTTCACTACACGTGGTGACAGCTTCCTGGAAAAGAGCGTCGTCTTCTTCATTGAGGGGCATTATGTTCTCATGTATAAAAATAACTTTGGGATTTCGAACAACGGCGCGAGCCAATGTGAGGCGTTGGAGGAGCCCATACATCCTGGGATCATTCGCAACCGACCCTATTTTAGTTTCGTAGCCCTTAGGAATTGAGATCAAAGATACAAAACAATTTAAATAAATTTGAATTTTAAAATTTAAGTTAGAAATACAAGTATGACGTACCTGAGGAAGTCTAATAATTATGTCATGTATTCTAACATCCATTGCAGCTTTCACAATTTCTTCAATTGTTATATTTTTAGAACCAAGTCCATAAATAATATTTTCTCTGATGGTAAGGGAATTTATTGTAGGACTTTCTTCTAGGTATGCCGTCGCTTTTCGAAACGTATAAACATCCAGTTCCCAAATATCTACTTCATCTAGTAACTATAGAGATTCAAGAGGTTAGTTATGTTAATATACCTTTGTAACTCTAATTACTATATAATTGAAAAAATAAAAAATTAGAATACATACGATTGACCCTTCCGTGGGCTTGTAGAATCTCGCCAAATTGTTCAAGAGAAGAGAAGTCCCTGATTCACTACCAATTCCAACAACTCCTAAGAAACCATTGGATTCGACATGAAAACTGATGTTGTTGATAGAAATATTCGTTTGTGGATGACTGTAACAAAGATTTCGTACTGTCACCGAAGGGGGATTTGTAAACTCAATCTGAGGGAGAATAGATTAAATAAATTACTCATCATCAAGGCCGAGCAAAAGCATTATTAGCAGCAGAATGCATGATCAAAAGTTAGCCCTGGTCTGCCCATTGATACTTTGTATCTTCGCGATTCATCGAAAATGGAGTCGAATGACACTAACACGATCGCATTTTTAGTATTGAAAAGCATTTTCTGACTTTTTAAGCATTAAATCGCATTTTCTCATATCTTCCTCGGGAAACTGCCATTTCCTACCTGTATTAACCTTGGCCGCACTTTGAAATTTAAAAATTTATCAATTTTTTCAAAAAATTAAACTTGTATACACCATATAGCAAAACAAATCCTAATTTCGGTAAATTGTGAAGTTCATTGAGAGGAGGCATTCCATCCCCGTTCAGATTTTTAGGATGGATTTAGTCACTGGTAGATGAGAGCCTTCCATGCATGGTAGCTTTCCATACTAACCTCCAAAGCTGCCAAGAACGCAAAATCTTTGCTAACCTCCAACATGAAGGTTAATAAATAAAAATCAAATCAAATACTAATCCTAAAAACAGAAAATATGAAGACTCAACTAAGAACTAGAAACAAGGAAAAAACTTGCGAAATGACCATCGTAAGTTTCGATGATAAGCTACGTTCTATGAACGAAGCCTATTATACGAATTCTGAAAAAGCTAAAATGAATTAGCACTTTTTTAAGCGACACTCCTCAATTGGTGATACATTTAGTGCATGACTCAATGAATATTGTGCATGAATGACAATAAGTTTTGGTAGGAGTAAAACACCGTCCGGTGATTGTATTAGTCGTATGTATCAGCGCTATGTATCAGCGACATGTATCAGTCAAGAAAAAAAAGTATAGATTTATATTTATATTTGTAAGGCTTTTATTTAGATTTGTTAGGTTTATATTCAGATTTGTTAGGTTTTTATTTAGGTTTGTTAGGCTTATTTGGTTTTTGTTTAGTTTTTCTAGGTTTTTATTTAGGTTTGTTAGGCTTATTTGGTTTTTGTTTAGTTTTTCTAGGTTTTTATTTAGGTTTGTTAGGTTTTTATTTAGGTTTGTAAGGTTTTTATTAAGGTTTGTCCGGTTTTTATTTAGATTTGTTAAGTATTTATTTAGGTTTGTTAGGTTTTATTTAGCTTTATTAGGTTTTATTTAGGTTTGTTAGGTTTACATTTACATTTGTTAGGTNTAGGTTTGTTAGGTTTACATTTACATTTGTTAGGTTGTTAGGTTGTTAGGTTTAGCTTTACTTTGACCTAATTCTTGTTCTTTCCCATCTTTGATTTCAGTTTTTATTCACTAGAACAAGGCTATGAAAAATTTAGAAAAAATTTATTTTTAAAAATTTCTCAGCAATTTTTGACTTAAAAATGTCTAAGCGTGTGTTTGAAAGCGTTCTTCATTCTGTAAATTACTAAAGTTATGGAAATAGCCAAGTTCTATATTCCAATTTTCGTAATTAGCTGTTTTTCAGCAGTTACACCACCTAACTAATGATGTAACTTGCCAGTTAAAGACAACAAACCCCTACAACAGTCAAAACAATCTTGTCTCATAAATAGATCTGATTTTGGCTAATTAATTTGTAATTATTAGTGGAAGAAAATATTCTTCAGCCGCAAAGCGATCTGTGCATTGGTTCTAATCATGTGGTGCTTAAATCTAGCGCGGCTCACGGCTATTTGGTTCGACAATACTAAGGTTAGCAACTAGGGAAAGACCTGTTTCCCTAATGGTGANTTTATCTGGGGCAACACTTTATATTTTCAGAAAGATCATTGAAAAGTAAGCGCAGCTTTCAAAGCGCAGCTTTCAAAGCGCAGCTTTGAAACAAACGGTCTTCATGGGCCCTGCACTGAAGAAACTTTCAAACAATTTTGATCCCGATCCACGATCCAAGCCAACAGGTAAAAACAATTCGATCCAAATGGGAAAAAA